>CANSNZ010000961.1:1410000-2010000 GCA_947646795.1 Beta lomatogona
TCGCTCCCCCCCTCCTCCTCCCCTTCGAATCCCGCTGCAAAATCGCTTCCCCTCCCCTTCGAATCCCGCCGCAAAATTGCTCCCCCTCCCCCTCCTCTTCGAATTCCGCCGCAAAATCGCTCCCCCCTCCCCGAATCCCGCCGCAAAATTGCTCCCCCCTCCTCTTCGAATTCCGCCGCAAAATCGCTCCCCCTCCCCTTAAAATCTGCTGATGTTGCTTCGCTGAGTGTTCTCGGCGAAAGGAGTTCCAAAACCGAAGGCGTCGAAGATGGTGTAGCAATCTCGAAAGTGGTGTTGATGATGGAGTTCCGAAAGGCCGGAGTTGAATAAGGGGAGGGGGATGGGGAGCGATTTTGCGTGGGATTCGAAGGGGAGGGGCTGCGGGATACGAAGAAGAGGGGGAGGGGGAGCATTATTTGCGGCGGGGACGGGGGAGGAGGGCCGTGCGTGGGGGTTGCGGGGAGGGGAGGGGGCTGGGGTTGGGGTTGGGGGAGGCGAGGTGGGTCAAGGTGGGTGGGGGGCTAGTGGGCTGGGGATTGGTTAGGAGAGAGAGTGTCTTAGGGTTTTTAGGGTTTACTTAGGGTTAATTAGGTTTACTTAGGGTTTTTTAGGGTCAAATAAGGTTAACGACTAACGGAGTTAACCGTCGTTAGTCATTAAGGGCATTTTGTGTCATTCTTTATAAAATCGGGGGTATTTGGTGAATTTTTTTAAAGGTCGGGGGTATTTGGTGAATTTTGAAAAAAAAGTGAGGGTATTTGGTGAATAAATTTATTTGTCAGGAGTATTTGGTGAAAAAACCGATAAAAATAAGATTGAAATTTAGGGCGCTTCCAAACGCAAGTCGACAATAAATTGAGCCTGACTTTATAAACACAGAAATTAGGTCTGACTTTATAAAACAGAAGGGGGCAATCTAAAAAATATTACCGTTAGATTTCGCCATTGTTTCCCTGTTCAAAGCTTCTTTCTTTTTGCAGAATTTCAATTGTTATTCCCGATTCCAATTTAAGTTGAAATGGAAAATCCAGATCCATACGCCTTTCAACTACTAATAATAACAACAATATTCAAATTAAATTGGCCAATTTGATGCTACAGAGGCAAGAATTAATGGCCAATTAAATCAATTGCGCAATGTGCAACCATTAACCGTGAATCACATGGACCAAATGGCCGCTTGTTCGGGTTCGCTATCTAGGGTTGACGACAGAATTGCAGAATGTGAGAAAGTATTGATGAACCAAGAACAATTTTCCGGAAGAATTGTAGCACCCTATCTTTGTCATCTTGTCGGAGCACCGCTTCTTGAAGTAGATAGTGTGGAAAGTGCAGATATTGCAAGATGGTTGCGTGATACTTATGGATGGATAGGGACTGCATGTTTTAATGGTGTACTCGATGATGAGTTGCAAAATAACATTGTCCAACATCTCAATGGTGTGCCTCATCATATCTTTCATATGATACTTGGAGCTCCGATCTTTGAGTAATATGGAATCATGATTTTTTGATATGCTTGATGTTTCATCCCTGATTAGAGTATGTAAGTATAATTGATTGATTGATAATTGGAATTATTGAGGTTTTGTGGAGTTTTGTTCATAATTGGAGTAATTTCTTGATTGAATATGAGGTTCTTGAGTCTAACCTGCTGAATTCGAAGTTTTCTTGGACAATTGGAGTTTTGTTCTGATGTTAACTCTGTTGAATATGCGATTGGTGATTTTAAGTTTCTTATTTTCAAATTGATCTGTTCAAATTTGCAATTTGTTTCTCAATCTGCAAATACTCCTTACATCATCTTTTAACTCTGCAATTCTTGATTGATTTCTTCTCACATCAAATTTCTTGGCCTAATTTTGCTCGATTTCTCAAATTCTTCGTTCTGAAAAACTGATTCCCTAAATTTCGACATACTGGGACTACTTTTGTTGGACATATTGGCAGATGCAGCTCAGGAATCCCTCCACGGAGCTTGTGATTCCCCTGAACTGTGAAAGCACTTATATTTGCAAAAACTCCTTTTCTGGGGACTTGTCCATCGAAGTTATTATAAGATAAAAGAAGTTCCTTAAATGAAAAGTTAGCCAAAAAAATTAGAATTGTGCCACACAAGTTGTTATAAGAGACACTAAAAAGTTAGACTTGAAATTTTCAGGGATAGATCGAGTGAACTTGTTTCCGCCCATCTGTAGATCGACAAGGCTAGTGCAACTACCAAATATTGTGGGAATGTTTCCAAAGAAGGAATTTTCTGCTAAATACAAAGAAAATATATTCCTAAGTTAACTTCCATAAGCAAGACTCCTTGCAAATGATTTTGTTCTAATGGTAGCTCCATTAACATCGAAGAAGCTTGGAATAAAGCATGAGGTATACTGGTAGAACTCCACTAAGGTTGTTTTGTGGAAGTTGTAAATATATCAAGTTTGTACACTCACCTAGACTCGAGGGTATGCTTCCTTCAAAGTTATTATGAGATAAAGACAGATAACCTTGATAAATTTCCGAAAGAGGGAGGAAGATGTCCTATTAAATTGTTGCCAAAACAAGAAAATTTGTATACTTTTACCAGGTTTTTAATCAGAGGAGAAAGATGTCCTGTCAACTGATTACCTGACAAGTAAACTCTCTAAGTTAATGAGATTAAATATCCCAGATGGAATGCTTCCTGCAATTTTATTTTGCTGAAATCCAATCTCATACAATTTAGTGGAAAAGTTACCAATAAAACCAGGTAAGTTCCCACCAAAGTTATTAATAGAACAATCGAAAGCCTTTAAATGAGTGCAGTTAAGAAGAGTGAATCATCAGCTTCTGCACCTAAATGTTAAAGGATATGTCAAGTAATTTCAACTTGGGCATGTTTTTAGCACTAAACATGAATTTCCTAGTAAAATTGTTAGTACCTCGAGCTTAATGAAGGTTGGACAAAGTCAGGAAAAATGTCAATGGAATAAATTAGTAGATATCTGGATCATTGTAAGTTGGGGAAGATGAAACCCATATCCGAGGGAAAAGTTCCTTGGAATAGATTATGGTTCAAACCAACAACTTGAAGATTAGAAAGACTGAAAAAGGAAGACGGAATAGTACCTGAAAACTTATTTTCTCCTAAACTGAAGAAATATAAATTTTTAAGCACTGATCCGATGTTATATGGAATACTCCCATGACCAGAGTCCAGAAGCCGAAAGTTCTTGCAAGGAAGTCATATTCATGACCATCTCATTGAGGAGGTTTTATGTAAGTTGGTTGCGTTGAAGCGTAAAAAGCTCTAAGTAAGACAACATGCTGAGCTGAACCTGAATCGTGTCACTAAGATGGTTGCCTCCTAAACCAAGTATCTTCAGGTTCAAGCAACGAGATAAGTTGGTAGGCATTTGACCTTGGGAGGTGTTATTCTCTAAATCTAGAAAATCCAACCTCAACAAACTGCCAATTTGAGGTGGTATGCTGCCTCCAAAACTATTATTGGCTAAATCAATATGGTGAAGAAAACTCATATGCCCCACAAAAGGTGATGAACTTCCCACCAAACCTTAGGAGTTAAGGCTTAAGCTAACGACTCGTTATGGTCTCATGGATGTCGAGTGCCACAAGTGATACCTTGACAGTCACACATAGGAAAAGAGTCTTTCCAAGAGTTTAAAACTCGATGAGTGATCCGAGACTTAATCGCTGACAGGGAAACAAGGTCCACTTTATCAGGAAATAAGGCAGAGTAGACTAGGCTAATTAAGAAGATCAAATAGATAAAAATGATGAATGAGGAAGGGAAGATGAAACTATTCATGGCTATGATTGATGTGCTTCTTTTTTCCTTTCTAGTATCTAATTTTCTCGTGATAATATGAAGTATATGTATCAATTAGTATACAGAACAAGTAGCAACATGTATGAAAGCAAAAGAAAGAGAGTTACAAAAGATGTATGTGAAAGGAGACTTGATTCTGTTTTGACTGGAATTATTGAGTGATGGTTTGGAAGGTGCTTGTGACTGGACTCCTTGATTTTGAACCAAGAGGGAGAGTTATTCTTTTATGGGAAAGGCAAGTGGGAGTGTTCTGAAATTGAAAGATTTGAAGAGAGCACGCCATTTACATTGATTTTTGACTAGTAGTGTTTTGTCCTCTACTTGTCCAACAAGTAAGCTGTAGGCTGAGCTTTCTTGTCTAGCAAGTAAACGAGTATCTCTTAGATGTTCTTTCATTTGGAGACTTGTGCAACAATGCCTGAATCAGCTTAGTCCTTGGCCTGGGCTTCGTTCCCGAACCTGCAAAAAGGGACCCACCCTGGATGTTTGGGTGGTGGTTCCCCCTCCGAAGCTTAAGTCAGATATCAGGAGTTGTAAGAGAAAGTAGAGATAGAGAGAGAAAGTGAGAGAGTATTTTTTCAGAGTAACTTTACACTGTTTGCATTGAATGAACTTTCTCCTGATTTCTGGGGTATTTCTAGTGATAGCAAGATGACAGCTATCCTTAAAATCTGCCCTAGAATAGTGGCCTCTGATTGGCTGAGGAATCAGATCATGACATGTGGCAGGCCATGATTTGTGAGGGTTTATCAACCACTCTCCGGCAGCCACATCACAGGGTGATACACCCAAGTTATACGTAGCATTTACGGTATTATGGGTGCACTTCGCTAGAGGTTTTCATCATAATTGTTCACATTTGTATTATATTTAGCCCTTAGCGAAAGTTGGGAGTTATACGAGATAATTAGTGTTAGTGTCATGTGTTTCGAGATTTTGTGGTAAAATGGGTTTGAGCTCTATACTTGGAAGTGCTCCTAGGTGTAGCTTACTATCATTGCACCATCTCAACAACGGCGGCTCGAGCACACGGCGTCATCGAAGCCAAACATCACAAGCACAAGCAGCACTCCGCAAGCCCAAAGACTCGCCCAAAGATCGCTCGCCCATCGCTCGCCCGGCTCCGGCCCAGTCTGCCCAGCGCTCGAAGCACGCCCAGCGCCCAGCAGCAAGCCAGCTCGCACCTCGCGAGCATGGTCGCACCTCGCGACCTGCTTGCTCGCACCTCGCGAGTAATCTCGCACGGTGCGACCTGCGTGGTTTGGGCCAGTTCTTCAGCTCGTTGCGAAGGCAGTAGCCCATCGCACGGTGCGACCAGACTCGCACCTCGCGACCCCTAGGTCGGTCTAATTGTCGGCTGATTTTTGAGCTTTAGTATAAATACTAAACTCTATTTTTAGACCTAGGGGGCAGCAGCCACAAGGGGATGGAGTTTCCAAAACTCCACTCCTCTCTTGTTGTCTCATCTTTTTAATTTTTATTTTCTAATTTAGTCTTTGTAGATTTCAATTATGGGATTGGCTTATGCTATGCCGATTGTAGCTTGAACCGTTCTTGAACGAGATTTATATGGAGCTTCAAGCATTATTGTGAGATCTTTCTTCTCTATTTATTTCCTTTGATTATGGTTTAATTTCTATGCTTGCTTTCAATGGTTTTTGCATGATTATGCTAGGAACGTTACTAGTTTGATTGTGTAATTAATCTAATGCTAGATTTAAGAATAGAATCGGATTGTTTTATTCTTTTATCATTTGGTAGCAAACTAGGGAGTAATTTAGATGCTGATCATCTTGGTTATTTCTTGGGGAAATTGAATAAACTGTTGAACGTTTATCGCTTGTATGACGTTAGCAGGTCTGTTGGTTCTCTGTGTTTATTGCTGCTACTGGATTGAACTTAGACGCAGATCGGACTAGGTTATCCTTTAGTTAGAGTTTTATAGTCACGCTGATCGTGCTATTCAACTAGGAATAAGGAGAACACGAGATTAATTCTCGACAATAGATAATTATGGAAATAATTAGAGTGGATGTTCAAGGATCGATAATGAATTGAAGTGCATGTTAATCGGATTCAAGATCTTCCTATAATTGATTTCTCATTTTGTTTATATGCTAGTTAGTTGTAGTTTAGTTATAATCTACTTGAAACCCCCCTTTTGTAATTATTATTAGGTTTCTCGGCCCTTAGCTTAATCTAGGTTTCGAATCACGCTAAGTACTAAACTCGTCCCTGTTTCCCTGTGGATACGACCCTTACTTCCATTATACTACCTTAGTGTAAAAGAGAGTAGGAGAAATTTTATCTTTGGCCGGGCGGCGGCGCACGACGACGCACCCGCGGCCCGCCCAAATTTTGGCGCCGTTGCCGGGGAAACGGTGTTACTTGTTTTTATTTAGAGTGATTTTTGAATGGAATTGCTTGTGCTCTTTGTTTTTGATTGGCCACTCATATAAAGAATTCCCTTTTTGTTTGAGTTTCTAGTTTACATCTTCCATTGAGCTCTATGTATTTCACTTTCGTATTTTGGACAAGAAGCATGGAACTTGTTGCTTAAACTATCTTGGGAATGATTGATTGAAGCTTTTGACGGCTTATTGTTTGGTTATTGTCTAGCTTTAATTATTGATATTAATGGTCATGACATGGGTTAGCTAGGAGTAGTACTAGTTGATGTTTGTTGTTGCCTTAATGCTAGGTTTGGGATATAATCAGATGTTATATGCTCAACCATGTTGTAGTAAGCTAGGTATTAACGATGCATTGCAAGAGTTCTTCTCAATCAATTTTGCAGGTACTTGAAGTGGAGATTGACATGGAATCACCATTGTCACACATGGAGCACAACCCAATGATTGAGCTTAAGGTATTAAGTCGAGCTCACGACTTTAAACAACAGCGCTTCTCGGGAGGCAACCCGAGACCCCTTTATTTTCTTTCTTTCTCTTTATTTTTCATCAAATTTCCACCACCACAACAAATTTTCTTTCACCCACCACCCACCCACTAAAAAGATCCACAACCAATCTTCATCCACTTGGAACCAAAATCCACAAAAGAAAATCCGTTGGGAGGACTTCAATAGCTAGGAGTTGGTACACTAGAGGATTGAGATTGTTAATGTATCTTTTCGATCTCTTAAGCTAGGTGCAAATCTCACAAATTCAAAACTTTTGAGCTTGTCATTTGTTTGAGTGATTCGAGGGAGAGGGTTGTGAGTTGATTTATGAGATTTGAGTTGGTGTTGTTAAGAAATTTGAGTTTGACGGATTGTTTGGTCATGAGTTTTGAGCATTCGATCTTCGATATACCCGATTTTCGATTTTCTCCCTCCATTTTCAGTTTACTTTTCTCCTAATTGTCGACACATTGAGGACAATGTGTAGTTTAAGTAGGGGGGAGGGTATTCTCATTCTCATGTATCTATGTTGTGTATATTACTTTCAATTTGAAAAAAAAAAAAAATGAAAAAGAATATAAAAAAAAAAAAAAAAAAAAGTGATGAAATGAAACCCGCTGAGTTGAAAACCCACAAGGGTGGGCGACTCAGGTAAAAATGGGGGCCCGGATAGGTTGAAAACCCGAAAGGGCAACTTATGCAAAAAAGTGGCTTATATTGAGCGGGTAAGATGGTGAGATAAAAAAAATGTGAGAAGCTAGGATGAAAACCCGAAAGGGCTCCTAGGCAAAATGAGAGATTAAGAGAGAATTATACACTTTGAAAACTCATTTGCCGGAGATGTTGTCATAAGGTGGAAAGCATTTTCGGGTTGGGTTAGTGAATTCATCCTTTGTTTTGTGAAGATTTATTTTGGCTCTCACATTCTTTTGGTTAATTGTTTGTTTTTGGGAGTAAGCATGGAATTTATCCCTTTTTGTCTTTGTTCCATGGCTTGCTATTTTAAGTTAGTTGTTCTAGTAGTAGTTTATCTTTTGAGGTTTTAGGCGAGTTATCATTTTGATTGTGGCGTTGGAGTGAGTTCAATTCCTTTGAGATCCTTCAGGATTTGAGCTCACATTTTGGTTGTCGTTTGGTGATTATTGTTGTCGCGTCTTTATATATTTCCGGTGAGCTTGAATCTAAGTGTGGGGGAATCATCGTCCCTTACGTTTAGGTTTTGAGCGTATTTTGTTGAGATGTGATGATGATGATGTAGTTGATGGGGAGTGTAGGTTGGTGTCGATAACTTGGGCGATGATTTAATTGGTATTTCTCATTTTTGAGTTTACTCGAGGTCGAGTAAAGTTCAAGTGTGGGGGTATTTGATACACCCAAGTTATACGTAGCATTTACGGTATTATGGGTGCACTTCGCTAGAGGTTTTCATCATAATTGTTCACATTTGTATTATATTTAGCCCTTAGCGAAAGTTGGGAGTTATACGAGATAATTAGTGTTAGTGTCATGTGTTTCGAGATTTTGTGGTAAAATGGGTTTGAGCTCTATACTTGGAAGTGCTCCTAGGTGTAGCTTACTATCATTGCACCATCTCAACAACGAAGCAGCTCGAGCACACAGCGTCATCGAAGCCAAACATCACAAGCACAGCAGCACTCCGCAAGCCCAGCACTCGCCCAGCATCGCTCGCCCATCGCTCGCCCAGCTCCAGCCCAGTCTGCCCAGCGCTCGAAGCACGCCCAGCGCCCAGCAGCAAGCCAGCTCGCACCTCGCGAGCATGGTCGCACCTCGCGACCTGCTTGCTCGCACCTCGCGAGTAATCTCGCACGGTGCGACCTGCGTGGTTTGGGCCAGTTCTTCAGCTCGTTGCGAAGGCAGTAGCCCATCGCACGGTGCGACCAGACTCGCACCTCGCGACCCCTAGGTCGGTCTAATTGTCGGCTGATTTTTGAGCTTTAGTATAAATACTAAACTCTATTTTTAGACCTAGGGGGCAGCAGCCACAAGGGGATGGAGTTTCCAAAACTCCACTCCTCTCTTGTTGTCTCATCTTTTTAATTTTTATTTTCTAATTTAGTCTTTGTAGATTTCAATTATGGGATTGGCTTATGCTATGCCGATTGTAGCTTGAACCGTTCTTGAACGAGATTTATATGGAGCTTCAAGCATTATTGTGAGATCTTTCTTCTCTATTTATTTCCTTTGATTATGGTTTAATTTCTATGCTTGCTTTCAATGGTTTTTGCATGATTATGCTAGGAACGTTACTAGTTTGATTGTGTAATTAATCTAATGCTAGATTTAAGAATAGAATCGGATTGTTTTATTCTTTTATCATTTGGTAGCAAACTAGGGAGTAATTTAGATGCTGATCATCTTGGTTATTTCTTGGGGAAATTGAATAAACTGTTGAACGTTTATCGCTTGTATGACGTTAGCAGGTCTGTTGGTTCTCTGTGTTTATTGCTGCTACTGGATTGAACTTAGACGCAGATCGGACTAGGTTATCCTTTAGTTAGAGTTTTATAGTCACGCTGATCGTGCTATTCAACTAGGAATAAGGAGAACACGAGATTAATTCTCGACAATAGATAATTATGGAAATAATTAGAGTGGATGTTCAAGGATCGATAATGAATTGAAGTGCATGTTAATCGGATTCAAGATCTTCCTATAATTGATTTCTCATTTTGTTTATATGCTAGTTAGTTGTAGTTTAGTTATAATCTACTTGAAACCCCCCTTTTGTAATTATTATTAGGTTTCTCGGCCCTTAGCTTAATCTAGGTTTCGAATCACGCTAAGTACTAAACTCGTCCCTGTTTCCCTGTGGATACGACCCTTACTTCCATTATACTACCTTAGTGTAAAAGAGAGTAGGAGAAATTTTATCTTTGGCCGGGCGGCGGCGCACGACGACGCACCCGCGGCCCGCCCACAGGGCTAGGCTCTGACTACCTTTTGGGCTAGAAAAGTAGCCTTTTAACCCAACTGAGCATAACTGAGCATAACCCAAAGATTAAATCTTCTTTCTCTATTAACTAGGGGAGGACATGTGTACAGCTCCGATGAGCCCAGGTGTCTTCAAAGGAACCGTAGATGTTAGGCTACAACATTTGCCCCTAAAAGGATTTTAACTGTTGGCCCATCTGACGGTTAAGGCCCTTTTACCCAAGGTAGCTTCATTTAGCCCATCTGACGGTTAAGGCTTTTTTACCCAAGGTAGTTTTATTTGAAATGAAGGAAATGACGCGTCTTTTCCTGGATTTTACCGGTCATAACCGACCGTTGTACCCTTTCTTCGGTCATTCTTGACCGGCTCCACAGGTTTCTTACCCCTCTATAAATAACCTTGGTGTAAGAACATTTAATCATTTCACACTTCGAACGAAATTTTCTAGAGAGAGAAGCTCTGCAAATTTTCTAGAGAGAGAGAGAGAGATCGTCCAGCCTCAACTTTCTTCACCGAATCGTCCAGGCGCTTTAGCAGGTATCTTTTCTTTGTTCTTTTCATTCTTCTTTATTCTTTATTTTTTTCTTAGAAAATCAATAAAATGGAATCTTCTTCGTCAAATAATCCTAGCCGACCAAGAGCTCGTCTTAACCCTAGAACCGATACTTCTTCTTCGGCACATTCTAGAGTTGGGCCTCTTCTGGCCGAGTATATATTTTTTTGTGGTTTTGGCCGAGAAAGTCAGACGACCCAGTATTTACCTGTGCAGGGTAATCTGGCGCGCGCCAAGCAAACGGCCCGTCTAAGACGAAAGGTAATAATCCCGTCAAATAGCTCAGATATGGAGGAATCTACTGGACGGGTGCCAGATGAGGCAAGAGAGGTCCAAAGTGTTGAGCCTTTGGGCGGGCCTCCTTCCTCAGACCATAATTTAGAAGACTCCGAAATAAACCCTGAGGCCAGTCCTTTTGGCAGGGACGTCGATATGGAGGAGACCGGCGAAGGTAATAACGGCAGCGAATCTGATGTTGCCGAAGAATCAGACGAGGCCTCCACTACCTCATCGGAGATTAGAAGACGTTTAGGTCCCCTGTCTGACCCCGGCTTCATTTTGGTCAATCGTAAATGGTTAGAGAAAATAGGACCAGACCCTAATTACTTATCGTCCTACATGCCCATGTCGGGCTTCTCCTTTGTCATCCCAAATAAGGACGCGACAATACTGAGCGCTCCAAAGAACCACTTCGCAGTCTACAAGCTGGCCCTGGACGCGGGATTGAGGTTCCCTCTCCACGAATTCATTGAACAAGTGCTACAGTACTACCACATCAGCCATAATCAGCTGGCTCCAAACGCTTGGCACAACGTCCTAACGTTCATTACCGTCTGTGAGCTGCGCGGCCTAGCTCTTTCCGTTCAAGCCTTTACTCATATCCATTATGCGGCTAAGGTACCTAGGGCCGTGGACGGGGCATGGCTCAGCATCTGCAACCGTCCAGACTTCATGACTGCTTGGGGCAAGCCGTCAAAGATGCACGAATGGAAGGCCGACTTCATCTTCTTACGGGCAGCCAGCGACTACGCCACGGAGAGCTATAGATTTTATAATCGATCTGTCACGAATACTGGGCGGAAGCAGTCTTGGCTGGAGTTGGAGGACAGCTTTGACGAAGAGGTGGTGGAGTACTTCAAAATAAAGGAGTACTCCAGGCCCGACCAACGATCTTTTAAGGGACCAACTAACTGGATACCCTTTAAAGAAATGTTTTACCAAGATGACTTCTTGGTCGCCACCGGCTTGCGGTTGGCCGAAGATAGAGGTATACATTCAAATTCTCCAAGTAAAACTTCTTCGTCCATAGCACATCGGACTAACCATTTTTCATCTCTCTTTTGCAGACTCGGCCAGAAAACGTCTCAAGGCTTCTTGGACGGGTGAAATAAGCATGTCTAAATTTACAGACAACTTATGGAAGGAATACGCCAAGAGCAGCGCCGGGAAGAGGGCTGAAACACTGGTAACATGTCTAAATTCTTCTTTTTTTTTTGGACGAGGATCATTCTAACTCGTTAAGAATTTGCATACACCCATTGGACGAGAATTACCCGAAGAAGGAGAATGTCCAAGCATGGACGTCCGTCTTCATTGGGCTATTCTCGTCTGAGGCACTGATTGTCTTTCTCTAGACGAGAATCCCCTGAAGAAGGAAGGCGTCTGGGCTTGGACGGCCACCTCCTTTGGGCCATTCTCGTCTGAGATGTTGAATAATTTTGGACGAGTACCATTGAGATTCGTCCAAGTCATTGTTCCTTTTCTTGGACGAGGATAACCTGAAGAAGGAAAGCGTCCATGCTTGGACGGCCACCTTCTTTCGGCCATTCTCGTCTGAGATTTTGAACACCTTTGGACGAGTACCATTTGGACTCGTCCAAGTCGTTATCCCTTTTCTTGGACGAGGATAACCTGAAGAAGGAAAGCGTCCATGCTTGGACGGCCACCTTCTTTGGGCCATTCTCGTCTGAGATTTTGAACACCTTTGGACGAGTACCATTTGGACTCGTCCAAGTCGTTATCCCTTTCCTACGACGAGGATAACCTGAAGAAGGAAAGCGTCCATCCTTGGACGGCCACCTTCTTTGGGCCATTCTCGTCTGAATTGCTTTAAGTTCTGAAACTGAACGAAGGGGTGATTTCTTGTCCCTGGACGGGAGTCATTTTAGTCCGTCTTCCTTTGGGACGGCTTCCTTCTTTGCATTAACTTCGCCTAAATTCGAAATCTTTTTCGGACGAGTTTCCCTTGGGAGAGGAGGTGTTTATTATTTGACGCCTTCCTTCTTTGGGTGATTTTCGTCTGAAGCTTTGCAATTTGTTTTAGATTTTGCTCTTTGGACGTCCATCATTTTAACTTGATCATTTCTTGCAGAAAAATGCTCCTACCAACAAACTTCCACCAGGGAAGTCGTCTTCGTCCAAAAAGAGGCCTACACCGGCCGCGGACCAGCCTCCGGCAAAAAAGCCTAAGGGCTTTACAAGAAAGAAGACGGAGAAGGCTACTCCAAGTGGAGTTGGAGAAAAAACCATGGCTCCCCCTAAAGATAAGGTTCTTAAAGAGGAGCCTTCTGCTGCCGTTCCGGCCGAGGGGGAGAAGAGTTCTGACCCCACAAGTCAGTTGGACGCTTTGCCTTCTGACTTGGTTGAAGTCAGGCCAGAGTCAGCCTTGGCTTTGGTTGTTCCGGGGCAGGAGACGGCGGCTGAGAACTACTCGGGCATCAGGGGCTCGGTGGCCAAGCTGGTGCCGCAGATGCTGCTAGCTATTAGGACGGCATATATCTCGTCTGGTGAGTCGTATTATCCGAATATAGTTAGGACGATGCGGGTCGACAGACGGTCCATGAGTCCGTCCAATAGACAAGTCATCGTCCTTCCCATCAAGATAACTGACTCTCCCCCTCTTTCAGATAAGGGCAAAGGCCCCGCTATACCCGCAGCTCCTTCTACCATAGACTCGGACGAGGAGTCTTCTCCTGCTTTCGCCAAAATGTCAAAGGTTGAAAAAGATCGGCTTAAGCAGGAGCTCTTCAAGTGTTACCCTGAATCCTATATCAAAGGATTAAGGGGAGCATCGGTCGGGCATGTGGGCTACATGTCTCAACTTGCTGTTGAGGTATAACTTACTGCCGCTTTTGGTTAATACTTATGTATATTTTTCCTTTTTTGTAACTCGTCTAATGACTTGTTTTGTTTTTATTGTCCCAGCTTTTTGCTCGTAGCATGCTTACTGAAGAATGGGCGAGGGAGCTGAGAAAATAGAATAAGCAGCTATTTCATATGGCGACAACGGCAGGCGACAAGGCCATCCATGACATTGAGATGGCTAATACCCTTCATCGTCAATCCCTTGAGGCTTTGGAGAATAGATCAGCAACCCTGGAATCTGAGAACAAGAATTATCTTGTTACCATCAACGATCTATACAAGGAGCTAGACCGTCTGAAGATGGTCATTGATGCTGTCTCTACTGATCTGAAGGGTGAAAGAGATGCTGCTCTTCTTGCCGCCGTTCAACTAAGGAGGGAGAATATTCTCCTAAGAGCGAAGATTGCCCGTCTGAAAAGGGAGGCGGCCAAGGCCTTTGACGATGCCAAGGAAGGATTGGCTCAAGTCGTCGAAACGTCTAAGGACTGGGCCGTCAAGGCCTTTGAGATGCTGGCTGAGGCTGCTGAGGTCCCCAGCTTCGTTCGTCGTCTGGAGTATCAACAGAGTGTCCATCGTGCTATGGTATGTGCCGAGGAACCTCCGGAGTTTTTGGATTCCGACGACGAAGCTGCAGTTGAGGAGGAGAACCCTGAAGACGACCAGGAAACTCGTGCTGAAGATGATACCTAGCTTTGGGTTTATATTCCTAAGTTTCTTGGCTTGTCTGTCGTTGTAGCCTTAACTCTTCAGTCTTAAGTTGTAAATCTTTTGCCAATTATATATATGAAACTTTTTGCCAATTGCTTGTCTTTCCCCCCCCCTTTTTATTAAAATTTTGACCAAGTATCAAATGAGCCTCGTCCTGAATTCTGGACGACCCGTACAGATGTTGGCCTTTAGACGTCCCGTACCTGAATAACGTCCTTGTCTTTAGACGATCATAAGTCTATTCAAAATGCATCCAAGTACAAGAAGAGACTTGTCCTGAATTCTGGACGGTTTACATAGTTCAGATAGAGTAATACTGTCAACCCTGATCTTTGCCCTTGGACGGTCGAGGGTCTATGGACGATTTGCAAAGCACATCCTGGAGAAATTGCCATCCTTGTCCTTGGACGATTGTGAATCTTTCGAAAAGGTATCTAAGTACTTAGTGACATTCGTCTTGAAACTTTGGATGGTTTGCAAAATAAATATAGTTAAAGTTTGCCATCCTTGTCCTTGGACAATTGCGAATCTTTCCAAAAAGTATCCAAGTACTTTGTGACATTCGTCCTGGAACTTTAGATGGTCTTCACATTCAGATGAGTCTTGCCTCAAGGGGGAAAGCGGCCTACTCATATGGCTTTATGGACTAGCCACGTTTTAGCCGTTTTTCTCGAGTTGGTAACACTCGTCCTACAGTATTTATTGCTTATTTCATCCTGGTTTTTTGGACGACCATCCCTCTTTTAGCTCGTCCTATAGACTTGTCTTATCCCCCCCCTTCTTGGGCTAGGCTCAACCATATATAATGGACAAGCCATAGTCCAAGAAGGAGAGCGGCCAACATTGGCCAAGCCTACTGAAACCGCTAAGGACGAGCTTTAGATACATGGTCTGACCATGTCTTAGCCGCTTTCCTTGAGGGGACAACACGCGTCCGGAAGTAGTGATCCCTTACTAGGGTCTTTACTACTTAGATGTCCGTGTATGTGAAAGTAAGTATCCTTTACTAAGGGCTTATTTCTGGTCAGCCTTCTCTTAGAGACCTTGACGTTTCCCTTACTAGAGATTGTGTCAAATTGATTGCCATTTATGTATTGTCAACCTTAGGTTGTTATACATTTGGCCGGTCTCCTCGAGAGAGTGATGTTCGGCATAGAAGTCAGTATTTTTGACGCTCTATTGTTTTGTGTGTTTTTGTCCCAAGTTACTGTTTCTTTTAGACTAATAACTGATTTAATGCCCCAAAGAGAACTAACTTGGTGAAAGTAAACAAAGGCGATAAGAAAGTAGGAATTGTATTATATGAATTTTGCTTGGCTGAATGCCAAGATACATGTATACAATTCTTTTTTCTAGCATGTGCCGTGGCACTTTGGACTTACTATAAACTACCAGCTAGATTCTTGACGATGAATTGAGTTAGACGTGGTACTTCTTCAGGTTATCTGAGTTCCAAGTGCGTTGTATAACTCGTCCATCCAGATCTTATAGACGAAAAGTTCCACTGCGCACCTCTTGGATAATCAGATAAGGTCCTTCCCAATTTGGTGTTAGCTTCCCCATCTCTTTAGCTCGTCCAACCGCCTCCATCTTCCTTAGAACCAAATCCCCTACCTTGAGTGGTCGTCTAGCGACTCTCTTGTTAAACTTTCGAGCCATTCGCAGCTTGTATAATTGCATTCTTAGCAAGGCATTGCCCCTGACTTCTGGTACTTGATCCAAAGCCGTGCGTAATGAAGCCCAGTTGGCATCTTCTGTGTACAACATTACTCGCAGGGTGGGTTCTTCAATTTCAATGGGCAAGACGGCTTCAGTGCCATAAACTAACATGAAGGGTGTCTCCCCTGTAGAATTTTTAGCGGTTATTCTGATGGACCATAACACTAGATGTAGTTCTTCAACCCATTGTCCCTTGGCATTATCCAACTTCCTTTTGATTCCATTAAATAGAATCTTGTTGAAGGACTCTACTTGTCCATTGGCTTGTGGGTGGGCGACTGCAACGAAGTAAGCCTTGATTTCTCGTTCTGCCAACCAATCTTTCAGTTTAGGTGTTTCAAACTGCGGGCCATTATCAAAGACGATGGACTGTGGCATGCCAAAACGAGTAACAATGTTTTTCCAAATAAAGCCCTTGACGTCGTTTGTTGTTATACCTCGCATGGCTTCAGCCTCTATCCATTTAGTGAAGTAGTCCACAGCCACTATCACAAACTTCTTTTGCCCAGCGGCCACAGGGAAAGGTCCTAGAATATCCATGCCCCATTTGGCAAAAGACAGAGGGAACAAGATAGGAGTTAGGTAGTTGGACGGCTTCTGATGCAGATTTCCGTGCTTCTGACAATTGTCGCACTTTTTTGCATAGACGATGGCATCTTCCTTTAAGGTAGGCCAGTAATATCCCATCCTTAAAGCCTTTTCTCCCAATGCTCTTCCCCCAATGTGAGATGCACAAGCTCCTTCATGGAGTTCCTTCAGAACCTTTAGACCTTCTTCGATGGTGATGCACTTGAGGAGAGGACGATTGAATGACCTCTTGTAAAGAGTCTCATCCCATAATTCAAACCACTTGTCTCTAGCCTTCACATACTTAGCCTCTACGGGGTCCGGAGGCAACCGTCCCGTCTTCTTGTATTCTATGATATGCTCCATCCAGACCACCCCTCGGCTAAGAAACATAATATGTTCTTGATCAATGCTCTTTTTGGGTTTGACTTCCCAAAACACTGTTCTTGGCGCATCACCTTCAGCCGAGCTGGCCAATTTAGAGAGAGCATTTGCTTGATGATTTTCTGACCTTGGCAATTGGTCGAGAACAAATCGTTTCAAAGGCTCAATCTCATCTTTGATCAGACGCATATATTTGTTCATCGATGCTTCTTTACATTCAAAATCCCCGTTGACTTGACTGACGACCAAGAGCGAGTCTGATTTGGCCTCAATTTCCAGAGCTCCTGCCGCCTTACACATTTTGATTCCAGCTAGAAGTGCTTCATATTCAGCTTCGTTATTGGACGCTTGGAATTGGAACCTTAGCGCATATTCAAACTTGTCTCCTTCTCGAGATTGGCAAATGATTCCTGCCCCATATCCATTGACAGTGGACGACCCATCAACCATGAGCTTCCAATGCTTCCTTCCTTCAGCTGGATCTGATATTGGCTCTATGGTTGGCCGAGTAAGTTCAACTATAAAATCTGTCAAGGCTTGCCCCTTAATGGCTTTCCTTGGTTCAAATGATATATCGAACATGTTAAGCTCAATAGCCCATTTCAGCATTCGTCCAGAAGCTTCCATCTTTTGCAGAACTTGCTTCAGAGGTTGGTCAGTATGGACGAGTATGCTGTGCGCCAAGAAATAAGGCCTTAACTTTCGGCTGGCCATGACGAGGGCCAATCCAAACTTCTCAACTGGAGTATACCTATTTTCCGCATCCTTGAGCACATGACTCACAAAATATATGGGGACTTGCACGGACTCTCTTTCAGCCAACAGGACAGCACTCACAGCCTGAGTGGACACAGCCAAGTACACAAACAGCTTCTCCCCCTCAGCTGGACTAACCAACCTGACCTAGGCCGCCGAAGGTGATCTTTGACTCTTTGAAGGGCTTGCTCGCCTCTGCTTGTCCATTCAAACTTGGCCTTTTTCTTGATCGTGGCGAAGAAGTGATGGCACTTGTCACCTGACTTGGACAAGAAGCGTCCAAGGGCAGCCAAGCAACCCGTCAGTCGCTGAACTTCCTTTATCTTTGACGGGGATTTCATGTCAAAAATAGCTTGGATCTTCTTTGGGTTGGCTTCTATTCCCCTCTGATCTACCAAGAAGCCTAAGAACTTCCCAGACAAGACTCCAAATACGCATTTGCCGGGGTTCAATTTTAACTTGTATTTTCTGAGAGTCTCGAAAGTCTCTCTCAAATCACCAACATGGCCTTCCTCTTGCCGACTCTTGACTATCATATCATCAATATGGGCCTCCATGTTTCTTCCCAACTGTGGCTGAAAGACGGTATTGATCAATCTTTGAAAGGTGGCCGGAGCATTGCGGAGGCCGAATGAAATTCTCAACCAGCCATACAGTCCCTTCTCAGTAATGAAGGACGTTTTGTCCTGATCCTCTGACCACATGGGGATTTGATGAAAACCTGAATAGGCGTCCATGAAGCTTAGCAAAGCATGGCCGGCCGTGTAGTCTACCAGACGATCCAACTTAGGCAAAGGAAAATTGTCATTAGGACAAGCCTTGTTGAGATCAGTATAGTCCACACACATCCTCCAAGTGCCATTAGGCTTTGGCACCATAACCACATTTGCAATCCATTCTGGATAATAAGTTTCTCTGATGAACTTTGACTCCAACAACTTCTAATCTTCTTGGTCGACCGCCTGATTTCTGGCCGGTCTTAAATGCCTTTTCTTCTGACGGACAGGTTTTAAATTTGGATCAACATTCAGTCTGTGGACGGCTATCTCTGGATCAATTCCAGGCATTTCTTCAACACAATAAGCGAACACGTCTTGAAATTCTTTCAGCAAGCTGATTAGAAGACCTCTCAAACCAGGACTGAGTGAAGACCCAATCTTGAGGGTTCTTTCTGGACGAGCTTCATCCAACAATACCTCTTCAGGAGCTTCCACCGGCTCTGGACGTTCTAATTCCAGTCCCATGATGGCCATCACTTCTTCAGACGAGGGAGGTTCTTCCTTTATGGGCTCATACTTTCTTTTCTTGCTGGGAAGATGTTCAGACGTTTTCCTTGAGGGGGCAATTGGCGTCTGAGGACTCTCAATGGTCATCATAGGCTCCTTTACATTTTCGGACGCCTTCCTTTCTCCAGCCACCTTCGTCTTATCTTTCTCAATTTCAGACGTTTTCCTTCCGCCTTCGGACTTCGTCTGGTCTTCATTACATGCTTTCCATGATGACGGCTTGAGGGTGGTTAGGTAACATTCCCTAGCCGCCTGCTGGTCTCCATACAAGGAGCTAATCTTGCCATCATCGCACTCATACTTCATAAGCATCAAGTGAGTTACTATTACAGCTTTAACATGATTCAAAGTTGGTCGTCCGAGTATGACATTATAGGCTGTCAAATCTCGGACAACCAAGAACTTGATGAACAAAATCCGTGATGCATCCTTCTCACCAACTTGGACGGGCAACGTGACTGTTCCCATGGGATGGATGACTCCTGCCCCAAACCCTATGATGGGGTGGTCGACGGGAACCAAGTTCTTTTCGTCAAACTTTAGTCTGGACAAGCAATCAGCACTAATGATATCCGTAGAGCTTCCGGTATCAATCAGAATTCTCCTTACTCTCAGGTTTGCTATCTTCATTTCTACCACCAAAGGATCGTCATGGGGGGTCCTCAGCTTGCCCCGATCTTGCTCACTAACCACCACTTTTGGGAAGGGCTCGGCCTTTGTTTGATCAGCTAGCAAGACTTGGTCGAGTTCCCTAAGGTAGTTTTTGTGACCTCTATTGGTTGGTCCTCCGGCAGCAAATCCTCCTGAAATAACGAGGACTACATCTTCGTCAGTGCTTTCACTCTCCTTCTTCTTGCTTTGACGGTCATCTCTCCTCTGAAACTTCTTTCCCCCTTGGGGTAAGTATGAATTCATCTTTCCTTTTCGGGCTAGATCCTCCAAAGCTCTCTTAAGGTGTTTACACTCATTGGTTTCATGACCGCAATCCTTGTGAAAGTGACAATACTTGATGTTGTCCCTATATTGGTAAGGAGTCTTCATCTCAGCTGGAGCCTTCAGCTCGTATTGGTCCTTTATCTCCATGAGAATGGAGTATTGGTCCTTGCTGAATTCGATGGGGTTGGATGAAGAAGGCTCAGATTCTTTCCTCTTGCTTCTCTTGGACGAAGTAGTGGTAGAGGTTATGGCCCAAGTCTCGGCCTTTTTGGGGTTGCTTTTCTTTAGCTGAGCAACCTCTTCAGGCTTCTTGGACTCGGGATGCTTTGCCTCAGCACATACTTCAGTGGCATGTATAAAAGCTTCAGCTTCCTTTAATGCCTCGGCAAGAGTATTGATTTTCTTCTTCACAAGGTCAAACTTAAAACTCCCTGGCCTCAGACCCCTGATAAAGGCGTCAAAAGCCACTCCGGCATTGAGATCTTGAATTTGAAGGGCTTCCAGATTGAATCTCTTAACAAAACTCCTAAGAGCTTCTTTTGGTCCTTGGACGACCTTTCCCATGTGCATGCTTGTCTTTTGTTCTTGACGATTAGCAACAAAATGACTAGTAAATAAGACACTGAGTTCGGTGAAATTATTGACTGAATTGGGGGGTAGATTATTGAACCACTTCTGAGCTACACCCTTCAAGGTAGCCGGGAAATTCTTACACCAAGTAGCATCGTCTACTCCTTGGACGTACATCTAATGCTTGTAAGCAGACAAGTGATCATCAGGGTCAGTTGTTCCATCAAAAGGCTCTATTGTTGGGAGTTTTACCTTTGGGAAGGGGGGCGCCTCCATGATCCTGGCCGAGAATGGAGTAGGCCAATTGATCCGGAGGGCTCCCAACTGTCCCTCGATGGGTATGAACTCCTTGCGATATTCCTTCAACACTGGATTAGACGAAGTGTTTGCGGGTACTGGTCGCTTATAGACCATTGGTTGAACCACCGTCTTCTCTTGTCTCGGACGAACCATCGAAGGACCCAGACTTCTTCCCTCTGTTCTGGATGGTATCCTTAAAGGAGGGTCTCTCAAATACGGGTTGAGCCAGTAGCCGACCGTTGCAAAGCTGCAGCCCTCTTTGCCTCTAAGTAATCCCTGGCGTCTGTTTCCATTCGATGTCCATTCGGACGAGCTTGATCTTGAGCCCTCACCACCAGATTCCAGTCCATCTTCCTTCGCTGATCACTGTCCTCTGGCTGCTTTCCTCTTGCCGCCCTCTTAGAGGATTCCTGACGAACAGATCGACTAGGACCTGGACGATTTTCTTGGGAACGTCCCCTAGGAGGAGCTTGATTGTTGACGGCTAGCTCCGGGTTATGATGGAAGAACAGCATGTTGCTCCTAATCTGTTCCTGGACGACTGCTGCCATTTTAGTCTGAAAGTCATTCAGGACGTTGTCTAGATGGGCAGCCGCCACTGGACGTTCAAGATTTTCCTGAATGACCGGCTGCTGGCTTGGTCCAGGGACATGGACGATGGTTGGAGGTCTATCCCTTCCTCGAGGCGGTCTCTTGTGTTCTACTGTGTCTTCGACATTAACCTGAAGACTTCGGTTTCTGGCAATGTTGGACGATTGACAATCAGTCATCGTTGCGTCTCCCCACAGACGGCGCTAAATGTTTTGTCCTCTACTTGTCCAACAAGTAAGCTGTAGGCTGAGCTTTCTTGTATAGCAAGTAAACGAGTATCCCTTAGATGTTCTTTCAGTTGGAGACTTGTGCAACAATGCCTGAATCAGCTTAGTCCTTGGCCTGGGCTTCGTTCCTGAACCTGCAAAAAGGGACCCACCCTGGAGGTTTGGGTGGTGGTTCCCCCTCCGAAGCTTAAGTCAGATATCAGGAGTTGTAAGAGAAAGTAGAGATAGAGAGAGAAAGTGAGAGAGTATTTTTTCAGAGTAATTTTACACTGTTTGCATTGAATGAACTTTCTCCTGATTTTTGGGGTATTTATAGTGATAGCAAGATGACAGCTATCCTTAAAATCTGCCCTAGATTAGTGGCCTCTGATTGGCTGAGGAATCAGATCATGACACGTGGTAGGCCATGATTTGTGAGGGTTTATCAACCACTCTCCTGCAGCCACATCATAGGGCTGGGCTCTGACTACCTTTTGGGCCAGAAAAGTAGCCTTTTAACCCAACTGAGCATAACTGAGCATAACCCAAAGATTAAATCTTCTTTCTCTATTAACTAGGGGAGGACACGTGTACGGCTCCGATGAGCCCATGTGTCTTCAAAGGAACCGTAGATGTAAGGCTACAACAAGTAGTCCATCTGTTTTTATTTAGTTCAACTTTATCGCACTATCACATAATCCACTTTGAACTTACTTTTTTTACTAATATAAATATTTATATAAGATCTTGTTGGATTTGACTCAATGTATATTTTCATAATATCGTCTTTTATAATCTATACTAATTAGTAATTTACAGAAGGTAATGGGAGTTCATAAAGAATATCGTCTAACCTCCCATTTCGGCTCCCTGTACATTATGCAAGATAAAGATTTTCTAATTATAACAGCATTTTCTAGATACAATGGTCTTCTATTTCCGCGCATCAACAGATTAAACTGAATTACTATAAATTTCTTAATTTGCATATTCAGTCTCAATGCGTCAGCCTTAGCATCATGTCATCATAGACTCGCTCTTCGTCTACCTCCTTAGCATCATGTCATCATACACTCGCTCTTCGTCTATCTCCTTTCTGTAGTCAAGGCTTTCCTTTTACTAAAGTTGTTGCTTGCACTGTTTTAGCCTTCTATTCCATGAAGATAATTTGATGAACTAACTTATCCTTAACAATATAATAAGTGTTGTACTTATCATAGATCTCCATGTAATAGAAACAAAGCACACAACAACTCCATATTAAGTATTGGATGGCAGAGTGAGATAAGAGCATGACCACTCATGCCACAAAAAAACATGTCATCCCTCTCATCAACTTTCTCTCTAAAGTTGATCATGCCTTATTATCCAAATGCACCCAACTCATGACCCAAAAAATTAAAGAGAATATCATCCTTCTCTCTCTTACTTTTTACTATAATCCACCCCATTTTCTCTCTCCTACGTCAATACATTTTTTTAAAAGGCTCCTACATCAATGCTTTATTTACACTTTTTGATATTTATAATATCATACAAGATTATAAATTAAATTATTTTGTGTATTTACGATCCTAATTAAATTCATTTAGTAGTAATTAATTTGGATTAAAAAAAAGCTCTAGTCATCATTTACTTTTACGTATTTAACAAAATGAGAATGAAACAACAATTTCGACATAAAATTATAAATAACTGCTACTACAAACTACTCAAATTTATTCAATAAAACGAAAGGCGCAATAACTGCTACTACAAACTACTTATCTTAAATCATCCAAATATTAAGACTAATCTTCATTATTACGACCATATCGTTGCCAAATATGCTCAATTAAATCTGATTTAAGAGAGATATGGGTTGGCTTATCGCGTATTGCAGTCGTTCTAGCCAAATGTTGATCCATGTTAAAAGGACGTTAGTAGGCATATTCAAATGGCGTCTCGACACTTGTTGCCACACTTGCACTAACCCTATTTCAAGGCCGGTCAACATTGAATTTTGTGGTGTCTGCATATTGAATATATGATTCTCGCTCATTCTCAACAATCATGTTATGCATGATGATGCAAGCAACCATATGATATTGCTCATTATATCTTCATCACAAGCAAGTGATGTTTTAAGTAAAATAGCAAATCTCGCTTGTAAAACTCCAAACGCACGCTCAACATCCTTGCGCACGGCTACTTGGCGATCAACAAATACTCTTTGTTTATCAGTTTGTGGTAGGGAAAACCCTTAGATAAAAGCAGCTAATTGAGGATAAATACCATCGATTAGGTAATATCACATGTTGTATTGTTGTCCATTTACCATAAAATTAACTCCTGGGGAACACCTGTGCAGTACATCATCAAAAACAGAAGAATGATAAAGGACGTTGAGATCATTACACGAACCTAGAATTCCAAAAAAGGAATGCCAAATCCAAAAATCTTGCTACCCCACTGCTTCGAGAATTAGAGTCGCTTTTACTAAAGATGTTATCATCCTATACAACATTAATAGCAAAGTAATCATTATATAGTTTATTATGCGCTTGTTCTCGACCTCTATCCATGCTTGATAGTGGAAGGGGAGCTTCAGGATGTTCATCTCGCACATGTTGTGGTGGTTGATGTCGTCGTCGACGGGGAGTTTGCTCCAGTTTTGTATTATGATTAATGAAGTAATCATTATTTGCTTCATCAATGGCTTCGTATTGTGAAGCAGATTCATCATCTGAATTAGAAGAACTAGTGCTAGAGATTTGAGACAACATTTTTGTTGAAGTGTTTTTGGTAGTAGATTTTTATCTGAATGGGCACTACCTAAGTATTTATAGAAGTATATGATTGTGTAGTCACCACATAAAGGTGAGTCCATTGAATTAAATATGAAGTGACCACATAATGGTGAGTATAGTAGGTTAATGGTGAGGTGATCATACAATATAATGTGTAGTGGGTTAAAGGTGAACTGACCATAGAATGCAAAATGTCGTAGTACGTTACTGGTGAGGTGACAGCACAATGCAAAGTGTAGTAGATTAATTTTGAGGTGACAACACAATGCAAAGTGTAGTAGATTAATTTTGAGATGACAACACAATGCTATATTAAAGGTGAAATGACCACACAACGATAATAAGTACAGAAAATAATACTACATCTTAGAAGACAACAATGTAAAACAGTACAAGTGAACATCCATTGCAGAAGTAGCCACATAAACAATACTTAAGGCATTAATTATATTAACTACTAAATATCAAAAAAGTGATACATTAATTACTAGAAATAAAGTAAAGAAATAGCAACAATAAATATGATTAACTAGTAGTCTTAATAAGGGGAAAAAGTTAATCTTTTGCACCATAGATTTCAATGAATAATTTGTCCTTCAACTTCTCCTTTCGTGGAGTCAATGAAGGTTTCATCAGTAGAGTATTTAAGAGATTAGTGTTGATCTTCAACTGCATTAACCTCTATTATTTTCTTCTAACTCAACCATTCTTGCCTTCCTCCTCTCTTTGGACCTTTCAAATTCCAACATTTCTTTTTTCAAATTGATGTCTTCTCCTCTCATTTCAGTATGTAGTGTAATTCTTTCACCCCAAACTCATGTGATCCTCAGACGAACCTCTGTTACCTCTTCCTTTTGCTTTGGCCTTCTTTACACCATCTTGACGCTTATTTCCACCGGATACAAACCTACTGGAAGCAACATCGTCTCCTGCTACATCGTTGTCATAATCATCGTCTAGTCGGACTCTTTTACCACTACTATCGCTATCCGGATCAGATGTTGTTGGTTCTGCTATAGCCTTTCAGGTAAGAATCATTGGACTCTTGCTTGCCATTTTGGATATAATTTAATATTTTCCCAAGTATGCTCAAATAAGAATTTTTTTGTTAGTGGCTTGCTGGTGAATTATGTGAGCATTGCAAATCACATTCTCATCATTCATCCCACTCCTCTCTAATCGAAGTGCTTCTTCATGGCATCCAACCCACTTCATCACTTTTGGAAACATTATTTTCCAATGATTCTTCATCATGTCCGAACTTTGAAAGGGCAACTCATGAGGCCTTGAAGCCCGAGCCGTTTCATATGGCTGGTATATGTTTATCCATATTTTAGCACCAGTCACATTGGTTGACACAACCTCATCAGTAGAATGTTCGAAGAAGCAAGAAATAAGAGCCTCGTGCTCTGTCTTTGACCATTGCGTCTTAGGGATTGGTCCATCTTCTGTTGTTTTCATTCTTGATGGATTAACAGGCATCGCAGGTGAAAGGATCGGCTCAATTGCGGCAGGGATGATTGACTCGACAACATTTGTCCCAATGTTTGGATTTTCTCTCATCATTTGCAAGAGGACTTGGAAGTTTGGATAAGAGGCAAACGGACGGGTCGAAAGTGAAGCCATAACTTCCCGAAGCTTTAGGGTCCATTGTAATTTTTCCTAAGTATAAACATATATTATGATTAGTAAAAAGAACAAACTAACATAACACATAAAATAAAATCCCACATGTGAATACCAATAATATTATCACTTATAGGTTTTGAACAAGTGCACATATATATAATTTCAACAAGTTCAAAAGTAATACTATTAATTAGCAATAATTATTATAAAAACAATGTTTTTAATAAATTTATATTCACAACAAGTGCTAACAAATTTACGTGTTAAACATGATTAGTATTCTATATAATAGCATCATATTTGACATATGCCTAAAATTGAATTATTAATTTATCACAATGCTTAATATAATATTCCATGATAAATAAAAATGTATTTTAAAAATTGAATAATAAATAATAATTTCTGTAAAAAAATTCAACAAGTGCATAAGAAATTTACGTATTAAACATGATTAGTATTCTATATAATAGCATTTGGTTATTATATATAACTAAAATTGAATGATTAATTTATCACCATGCTTAATATATAAAATTCAACAATTAATAAAAATTTATTTTAAAAATTCAGTAATTAATAATAATTACTTTAAGAAGTTCGACAATTAATAATAAATCCACTACACAAACTACAAAAATTGACAAGTACAACTTTTTGACTCACCCCAATTGTCTTCAATAATAATTTCTTCAAGAATAAAAGCTTCCAAAATTAAATATTCAAGTGTATTTAATGTAGAGAGAAAATAATCAATTCTGAAAGTGTGTCAAAATATAGCAAAATGAATGTCTATTTATCGATCTCAAAAAAAATGATTGTTGGTGATTTTTTTTTAATTTGTATTTTAAAGTTATTAAGATTGCAAAATCTAAATAACAAAGATATTACCGTTCTGACATGTTACACATGTCAAGAACCGGACACATGTCAAGAACCGGTTGGCTTATCGCGCTGCCACACGCTGATGCGTGCCAGAGGAGTATTTTTTTTCTGTTCAAAACTCACGCGTGGCAAGCTGTCATTGGTGGTTTTCTTTTTTGTCATCAAAACTCGCCGTTTTGATCTGTATCCCAGCCAAAATTATCACACGTTATTGTGGGTCCCACTCTCTCTTTTTTCATGACTCTTTCCATGGTTCGGGTCATAGGATGATTAAACATGGATTAAGTCATATCATGACCCAAATAAAAACATCAAAAAACCATGGATGCAACCCAATGTTTTTTTAGCAAGGTCATGACTCAATTTTATGCCTAAAAAACCATGAGTAGGGATGCTCTAAGATGAAGGAAACTAGGAAAGCCTGGACGGCAAATAGGAAAGGAAGAGCGGTCAAGTATGTGATACTACACTCAAAATAGGTTCCTAGGCATACCATCTTCGATCTTCCTCTTCGATCGTCCTCTCTTTGTTACACAGGTAATGGGTTAAATTCTCACAACGGAATCAGAGTTTTAGGGTAGGTTGTAGTCTAGGTATCATGTGTTAGTAGAATATTGTAATTACCTTACCAAATTATATCTCTTGTTAAAAGAAACGGAACACAATAATTTACCAAATATGTGCAAAGAAATCAATAGTTATTCGCAAATTAAAAATTTGGACTCGCATTCAAACCGGATTTATCGACACATAAAAGATGTCAACAGTTTAGGGTTGTTCTTATTACAGTTTCTCAAGTGTTTTTGCACAACCCAGTATTCAGTATTTGAAACTAATTAAACTTTCCTATTAGCAAGTATACCAGTTTTTACTAAAACATAAAAACAGCAAACCATGTTTTAGAAAGCATATGAGTTACATGTTTTGCAACCAATCATGCTTACCGATAGGTAATCAAGTAATCATGCTCAAGCCTATGACTTCTGTTAGAATTTTAGTATTAATATGTTTACTACTGATCCAGTCTCATTAACGATCTAATAGCTTACAAATTAAGTTGATGATCTTGTACTAAAAATGTAACAAGGGTAAACAACCAACTACTATTCGATCTTTACATATGTACAGAAAATACATAAAACTCCAGCAAATTCTTTGGAAAAGGAGCCTCCACAATTGCCTGATCAGGGAAACTCTGCTGTTGCAAAATGCCATTGGAACATAATTCAAGAGTTCATCGTGGCTATGAATTCCTGAAAATCATCCAAATTCAACTTGGAAAGACCTGCAACAAAGATGAATCATCCAAGGTTCTTTCTCCCAAATACTATGAAAAAAGAAATCAATTAGTAATTACCATTGCTGAAGTTAATTTCAGGCATATCTACATTTGCATCATACAACCTGCCTCTCCTATTGCGCTCAGTCTCTTTCATCTGTTTACAGTTCAGCTGGTCTATTTTCCGGCGAAGTTCAGATGCTACTCTAAACATATCTGCAGAAAGGTGATGATTGTATTATAGATTCATCCTACTTGGGTGAGAGCAAACATATCATGAAGGAAAAAACAACCTTAACTTTTCATTTTCAGAGCCTTCCTGAACTATGTAGATCTGAGTACAGATATTCTGAAGTCTCTACTAAATCACGGAATCTGTCTGAGCTCAATCCTCAAGCGAAAGGAGGTCCCTTAGTAACGGTCTACAGGACACTAATCTATAAAAAAAAGTAAAACCCTAATATGCCAAGATATGCACTAAAAAAACTGGAGAGTGGAAGTTTGTTTTTCTCTGTATAGGTTGGGTTGCTGGATACGAGATCCTTATAGTAGGCTGGGTGAAATCTGATGAGCTCTATGCGCTCTTGATTTATTGAAATCTACTTGATGACCACGAGAATCTTACAGAGTTGAGTGAGCACGATATCTGGAACAATCAAGAGCCAAGACCTGAAAGCTAGGTCTGTACAAAAATGCTCATAAAAGATGTCTCTCAAGTTCATTTTGTGGCTTCATTTAAAGCCAAAAGAATGCGCTTACTAATTCTTAGGCCAAAAGAAACGATCTTCACAAATCAATCTCCAAATTCAGTGAAGATCATTCACAAAACAGAAGCACAAAAGATATTGCCACTCACTGTATTGAAGCTAAAATTGGTCACAATTAAAGACTCTGGACAAACTCAGGAGTCAAGACATATGTTTTGGTTATGCTCTCATCATTCTAATTTGGGTGCCGGGAGAAAACATCAGAAGGTGCTAGGCTTTGAACAAAAAGAACATATCATTAGTGATCCAGCAAATGAGATGTAATGGGATTGTGTAGTCGTCAAATTCTTACTAGCTTCTTACTGGTCTGTGGCGACTGGGGCTTTCCCTATATTTACTTTCAGATGTCCAGCATGATTAGCTATTCTTGTAATGTTAAAGCAGGATGCCTTCAGTTTCAGATTTGCTTTGAAATTTGTGAGCTGCTTTTGCAAGTTTTCCTTTTTCTCGTCTTAGAAAAATGATTTCATCATTTTGAAACAGCAGTCAGTCATAGACACTCAGGGTTAGATTGTTTGGAAACTGCGGTAAATTACTTTGTTTCACTTGCAACAAAATCTACCCCCGTCTCCCCCCCGACCAAAAAAAATATTATCCAAATCTAAGGCTCCACAGAGCAGATGCCACCTGCTTCCCCAACCAAATCAAGACCAAAATTAAGTTAAGCTTTATAAGAAAGTCCGCCAAACTTTTAATCTCCTATAGATTTTCTTGTAGCATCACCCTTTGAACACAAAACAACCTCCAAACTCCAATCCAAGAGACGGGCCAAAATGCATACCAACATGTGTAATAGCCGGGAAGCCAGGAGAAACACTTTATTACCTTGGAACATATCATGTGCTGAACTTTTCTCATACAATTGTAATGCTTCATTCACAGATGTGATATGCTGGTTGTTCATGGTAGACTTTCTTTCTAATTCTTGCAATTCATGGTTCAGTTCAGCACACTCTTTCTCAGCCTTCAAACACAGATGAAAATTAAACCAACATAAGACTAGAATATGGATGAATGTATACGAGGCCACTAGAACATACATGGAAAGCTTTCCTGTATAATATGATTTTTGCTTACCTCCGCAAGCTTATTTCTTAGATTAGCAAGTTGCGCTTCTACCTGCTCATCATTAGGATCAGCTTGATCCATTGGATCATCACCAGATGCTTCTTCCTGAAAAACAATATCCGAGAGTTATTCTAGCAGAAAACAATAATATCAAAAGCAATGGAAGATTTGAGATTCAAACGTTTTAAAAGTTGCAAAGTGTCACAGTTGCTAACTAATAGTGTAAGTTGGACTCTAAGATGGTCCAAAATGATGCAACTCTAATAGCAGTATCATAATTTGAGAAACAATTTGTCATTGTACCAGCTAATAGGCCCGCTAGTGGAAGCGCAAAATGTTATTGAAAGAAACTTAAAATATCACAACTAGGCATCAAAATACATAGTACTCCCTCCGTTCTTTTTGTTCTTCCTATTTGGAATCAAGGTGAAAACCAAAGAACACGGAATGAATCTTGGTAAATACTTTTTGCTTTTTGAAAAAGTAAGAGAGTGAAAAGTGTAGTAAATTAGGTAGTTGGGAAAATAAAGATTCCAATTATAAGCCCACTTTTAGAACAAAAAGTAGGAAAAGTGTAGCAAATAGTATAACTTCAATAAGGGCAATATAGGAAAAAGGAAACACACAAAATAGAAAAGATTTCAAATAGAAAAAACTTTTGAAACGGCCTAAAAAGGAAAACAGGAAGAACAAAAGGTAACAGAGGGAGTATAATATATGACAAAATACTATTGCATTTGAATCTACAAAAAAATTTGATATGGTTCCGGGTCCTTAAGTGACTTAGATGTTTAGAAAATCTACACATACTAGGAAATTTCTATGGTTCTAATAAAATTATATGGTTTCAAAACCAAAGGTTTGATTTACAAAAAGGAGTTGATATTGTAGAGACTAGAGAGGTTTCACTAACCTAACTATATTAATCGGCTTGTGTTAGCCTTCACTTACCGTAATCAAGGTTCTTTCAGCTAGCTTCACTCACTAATTCAAATGAGATTCTCTAATCTGAATTTATTCTTCAGAATAAAAGAGCTGAAAGTAGGAATTCCGAGATTAGGCAATTCAATCTTAAAGTTACTCAAAAAACCCAAACCTAGTATCAAGTAAAATCTAGTACGATGACCACCAAAACAAATCATAATAGAAAAACATTCACGCATAAACTAACAATAACCAAGACATTCCGTTTTATTTGAAAGCATGATGTGGTATAACTCCTAACTAAAGTAGATATTTGTTGCCAGCAAGAATCTGTCAAATGAGATTAGAACTGTATGAAATGGAGCTGGCTTAGGATTCAACAACACCTGCTAGACATGGGCCATTCTTCCACAAGATTTGTAGATAGTACAAACTCCCTTTTATAATTCCAAACACAGCCTATGAGTAGGAAGAATGCTCTTGTTTCTTCTTATCTCTACCTTAATTGTGAACCCTACGTATGAGAGACCCACTCGGTGTCTCCTCAATCTTTGTCAGATATTTGGTCCACATTCCAAGTACTCAATTCAAGAACACAAAGTTCGAACCCCTTTGACATAAGGCTGTCTCCAAATTTCAAATTTCCAATGTGTTATATACACCCTCTCATCACATCTCCCAAAAACAATCAATAGCAAATAGCATATACCATACGATTTCCACCTTGAATTTTCATAGTAAGTTCATTATAGCTTTGGCAAAAAGATATGGGCTCAGATTAGATCATATATGCAAGCCTTTATCAATACTCAACAATAAGCTACATCCTTTCTCAAGATATCGCTACATTAAACACCATAAAAGTCTTTGGCCACACCATAAAGCCTTATTGTACCCCATGTCGACATGACACAGTCCTCATATGAACACAGAATATGAAACCAACTAAGAATACTTTCTGTTGTGTTCTTGTTCATTACACTAAGAAAAATAGGCCATTCCACTCATCTCAACTTCAAAAGATCCACAACAGTTAAGAATCCTGAAAATCCTTTTTTGTAATAGATAGTATCAGAGCACTTAACAAAGCTTCATTAATCAAATCCAAAACTCCCTCTTTTTATTTTAGTTGCAACGTAGAGGGGATGCACAATATTCTAGGAAACCCATTTTATAGGAAAGAGATAGAAAAAGATGGAAAAGGTGATCGTGTGATGAGGAGGAGAGGACCCACCCCAATGCCAGATGATGTTATCTCGCAACTATTTTAGAGCATCAAAAATAGAAAAGTGTTGCAACTTAAAAGAGAGTGGAAGTACATAAATTGCAGTAGAAAAAAGAAGGCACTGATAATAGAAAGATGCCTTTAATGTAACAATATATAAACCAAGCATCGACTTCTAGCACAACACAGAACTTCATTTTTTAGCCACAACAGCCAAATTATCCTTCTATGAAAATGACCATGATAGCAGGAGCAATCTCATTAGCTATCCAATTTGCATAAATTTCAATTCATCCTAGTTTCTCTATGAGAAACTGTTGTAAAACTACTTTCTTTAACCTTTAAAGTGTCTTACTTCTTCTGCTCTTCATGTTTGGAGGTTTTATGAATCATATTTTATTTAACAATATTTGTAAGTTAAAAGAAAAGCAATATTAGCTCTAACACCCTCTCCCTAATCATAAACAATATTTTTAAGGGTTCGTGATGCAAGGATCATTTGGAATATTATCTTACCCTTGTCCTTGTCCCTCCTACCCAACACATTCCACCCACATGTCTTGGGAGCTATGGTAGTGCATGTTGAGGAGCAATATTTGCCGAAGGTCCTACAGTAAGAAGTATTGCTTTGGTAGCTCTATGGCCCTCACTCCATACTGTTTTCATTCATGTTCTTCTACTTTTCTACCAAAATCCACTAGGCATATGAAAATCGCGATATTCTAAGCTATGTAAACAGAACACAAGCATCACATTATGCACCTAATTTAAATTAGACAATAGTCTTAGAGAAATTTATTAGCAGAATTAGCTCCTCGTCCTGAATTGATTCTACAAAGTTTAATATGTTGTTTGAAAGAGAGAGGAAAGCACAAAAACAATGATTAAAAAAAATTATATCCATGAGGGCTCATATTTCTAAAGCCAGTATCTTAATCTAATAATTGAACAAAACGAAAAAGGAAATGCATTGAGGCATTCATAAGGTTAAACTATTGTAAAGATAATAACATCTTTGTCCCTTAAATATATTTACTTTGAAAATAGTGACACACATTTCAAGGTCAACATTTTCAGTGACATGGAGGGAATAAGATGGACCAAATCACCAATATACTTATAGTACCGCTGCCTGCCATTATAATAAAACTTTCCATTTCAGTCTCTTTGGAAATAAGTTTAGCATTCCTTATGGTATGCGATTGTGCTCAATCTCTCATGACATGGAAAAGATTCCCATATATCTCCCCATCACATGGATTTTCTTACTAAGCATCCAATTTCTATGTTAAGGTTATTGGCATACGGACGGAGCAAATAATAGAATTACAAATTAATTGGCTTTCCAACAACAGAATGTGGTTTAATGATTTTTTTTCATGTCACATGAGAAAGAATTTGGTAATATAAAGGCTAAATACAAATTGAATCCCGAGAAAACCTAAATCTTTAGTGTAAAACAGGAAACGGTGACCAAAGATGGCAGTCTGGAACAAGGAACGAATACAATAGAATAATATAAAAAATAATAATAATATCAATCAATAAAAGCTTCTAATCAAGAAACCTACCTCGGAAGGTAACGAAAATCCATTAGGAACAGTGAAACAATGGCGAAGACAGTATTGTTCCCACATACTAAGTCTCTTGTCCAAAGTTGCTTGAATTGTATGGTGAATGTAATCAGTACCCTACATTTTCAGGGAAAGAGATAAACAGAAGTGCAACCCTTGGACAAAGAACTATTATGAAGCATGCACACTAAATACAATATTCGAAAGTCAAGACAGCCTCTCATTGGGACAAAACCAAATTCAAACATACCTTTTCAAAGAAAGTTAGGACCAAAACTTCCATATACATTCGTGCAAATACGAAACTAAGAATGGATTATAACTCAATTCTTAAGGTGCCCTAGCTATTAGTCCCCCCAAAATTAACCCAGTAGAAGTTAATTTCAACATAACAATGAAAATCACAAAATGTTGGCTCAAAATAAGTTTCCAAGTGATGACAATTTAAACAAACTATCCTCTACTGTTGAACTCAGATACCTCAAACCTAGGTTAACTAGAACCATTTTTTAAAAAAAAGAATTGAAATTGAGAGTACCTTTTGAAGATCTTCAGATCTGTCGTCGGTGCCATCAATCTTCAATAATTTAGACGCTTCCCTGAAGATACAATACAAGTTGAGTAAAAAAAAAAGGTGAGAAAATAGCGTGGTGAATTGGGACGATAGAGGAGAGAGAAAGAGAGCGTACAAGTGAAAGTGATGGAAAGCGCCATCGACGATCTCATCGACAAGATTGAGGGTTTCATTGATGAAGAGCTGAGGTTTTAGGTTTAGAGACTCGAATATCGCCTCGCATTCGCTGCCTTCCATTTCTTTTTAACTTCTCAGAGAAGAGAGATATTTTGAAACTTGAAAGAGGTGCTGTGCCTATCGCCGTTTCTTTCCCGCCAACGATGATTTTTTTCCCTATTCACTTGAATCGGAAAAGAGGTGTATTAGGTTGCCAGTCGAGTTCAAGTTAGCTCCACTCGACTCGTTATTATTTTGAGTTAAACTTAATTTATGTTGTATTTTTTTTCAAATGAGTTCAATTAAGATTTGACTTAGTTAAGGTGAAAAATCACAATTGGTCAAGAGTGATAATTGAAAGCGATGCTTAGACGATAATTTATGCCATCCAAGGTTCGAGTCAGCGTAGAGGTGATATCCAAACAATGGTGGAGGATGCTCGTCACTTGAGTTCTGATTTAGAGTTGCTAGATTCTCTTTTTGCTTTAGAGAATGTAATGAAATAGCTCATAGACTTGCTAAATGGGCTACTTCTAGTTATTGTGATGAGGTGTGGCTTGATGGTGGTCCTACTTGGAACTCCGACTTGATTGTATCGGTCTCTCCGAACATTATTTCTTAATAATATAGCCTTCCTTTCATTTAAAAAAAAAATTTAAGCTTTGGCGGAGTCAAATTTTAACTGAGTCGAATTCAAGTACGAGTAGTTCGCAAGTTGTCTTATCTCACTAGCAACCCCGTAGTAGATAATATATTGGATTGAAGCATTTTGCAGTTGATAGTACTTGATGATTGTGTGTTCGAGTTTCTCACAAGAGTTCTGATCAAGTTTCACGTTGCTCAGCTTGACTTGCCGATATCTCGACTTGCTCGAGAGCTCACTCGAGTCAAGCTTTGACAGAGTCGATCTCGAGTAGCTCATGAATGTTGTACCGTCTCATTTACAGGCTCTAAGTGGGTTAAGTTTCTATAGTGAATTTTGTGGTGCATACAATTTTAAAGAAGTGTCGTTAATTTGTTTATTTGGCGATAGAAATAGTTTATGGTAATTTTGATTGACCAATAAGGTGTAGGTAATTAATTTTTGATATCTTGTTGGAAGTTCAACACGAGACCGTATCTCATGAAATTCCATTTTTGTACTTTTTTTTTACTTTCATAAAGTAATTTTCTAAAGTTACTTTTATATAGTTAAAAGAAATACTTATAAGTTAAGAAAAACATAAGTTAGAAATTAATCAATCTACAAAAGGTGGGTAGTTACTATCAGATTTTTGAATCTTTACATAATTTGTCGATTACTACCTTCTCAATTAATCACTTTGTAATTTGCAACTTCTTTTAGAAAATATTGTAAATTAGTACATTTAAAATTGTTTATATCTATCATTGCTACTAACTGTCGACTTTAATGGATTATATATTGAAGCAAAACAACAAGTTCGTGATTCACCTTAATTACTTCACATATTCAAAGAGAATGAGTATATTGCATTTTCAATCATGTGCTGATTGTATTAGTCATGTAATTTGAAACAAATGTTTGTTTGTTATTACGATGATGATATACAAAATATGTATATATCCCCTAAATATGATATTATTATTAAAAAGATTGGATAGAATTCAAACACAATTAATCAATCTACAAAAGGTGGCCTGGTGATTTTCATGAGTTTCAGGTGCTGGATGACATTCCTCAGGTCCAAAAGGACATTGAGGAATTGTCTAAGTCTTGCTTGGTGGGAAAGATGTTGGGCTCTTCGGTGCATACGCTTACAATTGTGGTGAGGACCAAGGCGGATTGGAAATTTGTGAAGGGACATATTGAATATCTCGAGATGGGAAATCAGTGGATTATGGTACGTTTTGCAAACCCAAATGATTGTTATCTTGTTTGGAGTGAACTTCCATGGCATGTTCAGGTGAATTATCCATAATTCAGCCTTGGAAACCTGAGTTTGACCCTTTCTGTGAAGAGATTAAGTGGGTGGATTTATGGGTTTGTATCCCTCGCTTTCCAGCTGAGTTGTTAAACCATGAGTCTATAGCTAACCTATTTGCTGCGAATAATATAAGGAGTCTAGTTAAGTTAGATCAAAATTCTTTGTTGCGTAATAAGATAAGATTTGCTAGAGTGTGTGTGCGTGTGAATATTAATGAGCCTTTGTCTGATTATGCTGAAGTTGTGAGGGTGGGGGGAAAAGTTTTCGGGTATGTGATCTGGTACGAAGATTTTTCTACTGGCTGTTCGTTTTGTGGGGATGAGGCTCATGTCATTGATGTGTGTACTTTATTGAGCCCCCCTCATAAAGAGGTTAAAGTAAAGATTCTTAAAAATCCTAAGCAAAAATTGATGACAGAGAGCTTGTTGAAAGCAAAGATGGAAGTTTCTAATGATACCTTGCCGCGGAGGCTTATGTGGTTCATGTTAAACCTAAAATTTTTGTGAAAAAGAATTTTTCTAAAGTTCAAAGGGCTATGAATGCTACCGCTGATCAGAAAGCCAAATTATCTGCTGGGAAAGGTATTATTATCAAGGATTCTACTTCTTTGCCTCTGAAAAAAATAAATGTTGGTCCCAAAATGTTGGGGAAATGTAAGTCAATATTGTTTGCTACAAATCCTATTGTGGATTCTGATATGAGCTCTGATGATGAGATCAATGTGTGTCTTGACCAGCTTGTAGTTGCCCTGTAACACCCCGACAATTCTCTCTTTTCTAAAATACCTTTTTAATATAAAACATAGAGAATTATCAAAGTATTATCGCCCGTGTGAAAACGTATCGGCTTATTCAGAATTTTGCAGCGGAAAACAATAATAATAAACTTTATAAATAAACTTAGTCAACCATAAAGTCAACTCCAAAACCAACCAACAACCAAAGTCAACCTTAAAACCAAATTTAAACCAACTATAAAATGTATATCTCAAAAGTACAGAATAACAACTACACAAGCTCTCCAAAATCCCGATCCCAAGGATGCATCATCTTCGAACCTGTTAGATGGACTATGCAATATTTGTAATACTCCGTATTTTTGGGAGTTATTCTTTTATAAATAAGAAAATATAAAGAATAAAGTTGAAAGTGTCTTTAATATTAATTAATGAAAAAAAAATGTTGTTTGGGTAAACCAACAGTTATAATTTAACTATACAACCTTCTTTTACCTAATTATGTTATAGTTTGGGTTCGTTTTATTTTTTCAAAATAAAATAAGAAATCAGATTTTGAGTTGGAAACAAATTCTTTTAAACCTAGGTTTACCATGCTATAAATAAGAGAGAAAAAAAAATTAAATTAAAACTCTCCAAACTTTTACAAGCAGCCGTTTTCTTTTCCTTTTACCCCAAGAGGACTTTTTCTCTCTCCTCCTTCCTTCTTCTCTTCCTCTGCGTTCTTCTTTCTTTCCCTCTCCCTTGTTGCCTCGTCGACACCTGCTAGTTCGTCGACCACAGTACCTCGTCGGCAGTCAAGGACTCGAGTATTGCGCGTCGCGAGTCCGGTGGAGGAGTCGCTGCAGGACTCAGTCAGTGAGGGCGCGAGGGTGTGCGAGTTGTGGGCGCGCGCGGGTTTCGTGGCTGGGTTCGTCAAGCGGTGGTTCGGGTGCGCTGGTGTCGCGCACGTCAGCTGGTCAGTCGGAGTTCCGAGTGGTGGTCGACGTCAACGTCGTCGCCGGTGGTTGTCGCCGGAAAGTGAGTTGGTAACCTCTATTAGAAAATAATTTTTTTTTTCTTTCATACTTAACTTAATTGTAAATTCTGATTTCATAATTCGTATACATCTTGGATTAAGTTTTATGATTTTAAATAAAATATAAAATGAACTAAAAGAAATCAGATTTATATTACACTACTAGTTCTTACTTTGATTTTATTTCTTCAATTCTTATTTTATAGTTCTTATATATGTATCTAGTTAAGTTTGTTATTATAAATAAAGTAGTGTAAAAGTTAAACGAAATCAGATTTACAAGTGTATTAGTAGTTCTTATGATGACGTTATTTCTTAATTCTTATTTTATACTTATATATAGTCGTTTAAGTTTTATTGTCATGAACAAGTATAAAATAAGTTAGAGGAAATCAGATTCGCAAACTTATTATTAAGTTCTAAATATATTAGTTTTAATAGAGTTCATGAAAAGAAAGTTTGAACAACAAGAACGTTTACTTTTAATATTTAAAACACCATACCTTACATAGTTGGATAAGTTGGTTTTTAGTTCAATAGCATCAAGGACTTAGCACTGAAGTATTTCTATTATTCGATTAGGTCCCAATTTCATAAGCATAACGTTTTAATAGTCAGCAAAGATTCTCCGTTACAAGGTACGTACGCGTACTGGTTCAGTTTGATATATTAGTATCATGTTTAGGTTATGATTGTTATATTGGAACCTGGAATCATGATAGGGAACGGTTGTTGATTATGGTTGATGAGATTGTTTGGTAACATGAAAGCAATTGGAAATCTGTATGTATTTCCTTGTTGTATGACTTGTGAAATAGAATGAATTGTTATTGGAATGCGTAATTCTATTGTATCACAAGCATGAAATGGGATGTTGGATTGAAATGCTATGATTAATAATTGTAGCAAGGATTTATAAGAGATTGCCTAAACTAAAGGATTTTATATGATGTTATAGAAATCATATGTTTAATGTTGTATGAATGAGTATCGCTAAAAAGGATTGTTGGCAATAAACTTGTAGTCGGATTCCCTACAAGTAATGAACAATGGGGGGAGTGTGAGACTTGTTCTACACTCCTACGCGGGCCTACTGTGACGACAGTAGCGTCCTTATAAATTTTGATAACTCAAGTAGGCGGAAGGTTCCGTACGATCTTGGGGGTATGCATACTAAGGTGATGGATGTGGAACGGAACGAAACCGTATTTACATTCCATCTAATAGACTAAGTTGTCTATTAAGGATTAAGTAGCTCATATGATTCTAGAAAGATGACGGTGCCCGTTCGACGCCAATTAAACTATAAAAATGAATTGTAGTAGTCTTGTAGTATCATGTCTAGGAATGATTATTATTATTCTGTTTATGTTCGATGTATTATTTAACTGATTATGTACGTACTCAGCGTAACTGATTGTTTGTTATTTGTGATGTTAGTTGACCTGTGATGAACCATTGATATTTCAATGGGGAGCAGATTAGGTATGCTGGTGATGCTGCATGAGTTTGGCATACGGGGATATTTTCTGGTTTATAAACTCTTAAGTGTTTTTGGTTGAACTTATAGAATAATTAGTATTCGTAGTTAATGGTTTGAATAAAAGGGGTCCATGGTGATTTCCGAGTTGTAGTTTAATGTAAACATTTTATTTCCGCTGCAATGTAGTTTCCTTAATAAGGAGTTGTTAACGTTTTGATTTTATTATGCCTGGCGTTTCACCGCGTTGGTAACACTCCCAAAGTCGATGCAACATAGTTTAGACATGTATGGATTTTAGGGGTGTTACAAAACTAGTATCAGAGCCAAAAGTTCCTATTTTCAAAGATGTTTTAAAAGATTTTTAAAATGGGTAGTATGGGATAAGAGCATATAGATTACTTTTGCGTGCATTAAATCATAGGAATGATTTTATTTGTAATGCCTTCTTGCCTTTACTTGTCTGATATGTTTATAGAAAGCATGCAAATATTGTGGAATGAATCAGATGTCTGATTATATGAAATATAGTGTGGTTTGCTTGATTGAATTGGTGAAAGGTTCTTTGAAATCTTTGAAATGTGAATAGAGTAGGAGAATGTACAAGGATAGGTACGTAGATAGTGGTTAGAAGCACTAAATTCGTTAGTGAAATATTTTATTCCCTAAAATTTCGAAGTAGTATAATATTCCCAAGATGTGTCAAAAAGGTATTGAACTAAAACCTTATTTCGAATATTTTAGGAAAGAACCATCTAAATTGTTATAAATATTTTAAACTTGGAGTTCTAAATTTGAACATAATCGTTTTACCTCTTATATATGTTTATATATAATGTATACTTAAAAACCTTAAATTCACAAAACTTAGACTATTTTCTTTCTTTAATTTCGCATATGGTTTATGACATAGGTCCTAAGGAATACCTGATGAAACACCGAATAGCGAAAGATTGGGACATCTGGGCCCATAAGATGAAAGCTGCTATGGAGTATAGGACCTTACAGGGAGATACTAGGCTTAGGACTGAAATAGAGAAAATATATTTTATGCTGCAGTACGTCCCTAAGGAGGAACCCTATCTTTTCGTACACCGTAGATATGGGGATATATGGTCAGAAAATGGAGGTTTTAACAGAGGCAAACACACTTACTGGAACCAATACCTTCCTACTGTAGGACATTTCATTACTGATCTTAAATACTGTGAAAATGAATGGAGAATTCGTGAGAAAAGAAGTTGGGAGCCCTCTACCTCATCACCTCTAGTTAGAGGAACCTATCATGTGGGGGAAAGCTCGGGAACTAATGTGAATTATGAGAACCCTAGAGTTAAATCTGAGCCGCAAGCGTCCTTTAGAGCTGCAAAAAGAGCTAGGTACCAAACTTTTGAGGATGAGTTCATAACCGAGGACTACCACATAGCGTCAAACCTCAGAACTGTTACCTACATTTCCAATGATGAGGAGAATAATAGGACATCCATCGCAGTGATTGGGGAAGATAAAGTTGAACCTATACTTGACTTAGAAAATGAGGAAGAGGGAGATCCTAATGAAAATGAGCCTGCTAAAGAGGGAGATCCTAATGAGAATGAGCCTGCTGAAGAGGATTCGATTGAGGAAAATGACCAAGAAGAAGAAGAAGAGCCCATAGAAGAAGAACCTCTGGAGGAAGATGAACCTATAGAGGATGATGAGTCTTCTGAGGACGAAGCTGACATGGAAGAAAGAATAGAAAATCCTAACTCAGATGACGACGCTCACCATTATAGTCCCTAGTTTCTTTTGATTATATATTTAAAATTATTATTTTATTCGTTTATTTCATAATAAGGCTTGCATGCCAAGTAGCAAATTAGTATTTTTTTTATTCCTTTATTTATTCATATTATGTTTCCTTGGAAACAATAAATTTTACCCTTTTCAATAATAATACAACAGTTTATTCTTTTATTTGATGTAACGTCTTATTTGAGATGTTTATATTGCAAGTCAATAGAGACTTAATGATTGTTCGCAATAAAAACGTGTTATATGAACGTGCCAATGTATAGTAGTTAAATAAATAAATGACTATGTGCATGTCGCTGAAACAGCCGTTGTGTCATTTTTCAGCGCTAGATGGTTCGTCAAGGCGGCACGCCTGATACCTCTCCAAATGTCGAGCAATCGATTCGTGATCTAGTGCAGATCACAGCTATGGGGACTTGTCTGAAAAGGTTGCCCGTAGGAAACCACCAGTATTGAATGGGAAATGGGGACCCGAAGATTTGGAAAATTGGGTTGGGGAGTTTGATAAGCTTTTCTTTACCCTCTCCTGTCCAGATGACAAGACTGTTCCCTTAGCAAGCTATTACCTACAGGGGGATGCCCACTTTTGGTGGACCCAAGCTAAGGACAACCTCCTCAAACAACCTGACTTTGGGTGGGAGACCTTCAAGAAAGCTCTGAGGGATAAGTATTACCCACCATACCTCAAAAAGCAGAAAGCCCAAGAGTTTATAATGTTAGAACAAGGGAACCTGTCTGTTGAGGAATATTACCGCAAATTCATTGAGTTGATGAGATTTGCTCCTGAAATTGCCCCTACTGAGGAAGCTAAGGCCTCACGTTTTGAATTAGGGCACACCCTTGACCTACAAGGGAGACTGGGGGGAGATACTTTCACCTCGTTGGACCATGTCTTTAGCAAAGCTGCCCACCTATATGCGATAAGGAAACGAGAGGAAGGGGGTAAACAAGGTGAGAAACGAAAGGAGAATCCAAATCCCGAGGTTCAGAGGTTCGAAAAGAAACACCATGGGAACCAGAACAATCAAACCTCCCAAAGAAACTTTGGTAAGGGACCCAACAACAACAACACTCAACACAATAACAATAACCGCACCATTAACACCAACAACCGCAGACCTGAGCGTGTGTACAGGTGTAAGAAGTGCCCAAACAACCATCCTGGGAGAGATTGCGAGGGTAATAAGGTGGAGTGTCGTGAATGTCGGAAAATGGGGCATAGGGCGTATGAGTGCTACTCAAAGAATAAGGTTAACCCCAATGGTCAGAAGAAAGGGAACTATGGAGACAAGCCTAGGAATGGGAATGGGAATGGTGGAAATGCATACAATGGGTCAGGGAACTCTAATTACTCCAAACCACCAACTAATGCAAATAATCAGGCACCATCTGGGAACCATGTGACCAACAACAATGATAATAAGGGCAAAGGGAAGTTGTATATGATGACGGCTAGTGAAGAGGAAGCTTGTAGAGATGTTGTCACTGGTATTTTCTCTATCAACTCAATTCCTATTAAAGTATTGTTCGATTCTGGAGCATCTTTGTCTTTTATTGGCCATACAACTGTTAGAACTCTAGCACTGGTTGAGTCCGAGTCAATTTCTATGCCTATAATTATTCCGTCTGGGGATACTGTTAATTGCTCTAAGAAATTCCTTAATGTCTCATTGAAAATAGGGGAGGGCTTCTTTCCTTCCGATCTAATAGAGTTTAACTTATCGAACCTAGACATCATTTTGGGGATGGATTGGCTTGGGAAGTACAAGACTATGATAGACTGTGATGCACAGAAAGTGGAACTGAGAGATCCTTCGGGAAAAAGGGTGTCATATAAGAGAATACCTCGAGAACCTGGGATTAAGGTAATCAATGCCTTACAACTTAAGGGTTATATAGACAAAGTATGGCCTCTCTTTATGTGTTCTGTGAGAAGGGTTGAGGATGATCCATTGAAACCTGAGGATGTGACTATAGTCAGCGAATTCCAGGATGTTTTTCCTGAAGAAATACCTGGTATGCCGCCAAGGAGAGATGTAGAGTTCACTGTTGACTTAGTACCTGGAACTGGGCCTATCTCAAAAGCCCCATACCGAATGGCTCCAGCAGAAATGAACGAGTTGAAAAACCAGTTGGAAGAAGTACTAAAGAAGGGGTACATTAGACCTAGTATGTCACCATGGGGTGCCCCTGTCTTATTTGTGAAAAAGAAGGATGGTAGTTTGAGATTGTGTATAGACTACCGTGAGTTGAACAATGTCACTGTGAAAAACAAATATCCATTACCTAGGATAGATGACTTGTTTAACCAACTTCAGGGTGCAGGGATTTTCTCCAAAATAGATTTAAGGTCTGGTTACCATCAGTTGAGGATTGCTGACCAAGATATACCTAAAACTGCCTTCAGGACTAGGTATGGACACTATGAGTTTACCGTTATGCCTTTTGGGTTAATCAATGCACCTGCTGTTTTCATGGACCTTATGAATAGGATTTTCCGACCCTACCTCGATAAATTCGTAGTCGTGTTCATAGACGGTATATTGATCTATTCAACGAGCAAGGAGGAACGTGAGGGACATTTGTGGCTTATTTTACAGACACTTAGGGAAAACCAACTGTATGCAAAGTTTTCAAAGTGTGAGTTTTGGTTAGAAAAGGTGTCATTTTTGGGTCATTTCGTCTCTGAAGAGGGTGTGTCAGTAGATCCTGCAAAAAATAAAAGCTGTGAGTGAATGGCCTACCCCAAAGAATGTCACAGATATAAGGAGTTTCTTGGGTTTAGCCTGTTATTATAGGAGGTTTGTGAAAGACTTTTCGAAGATAGCAAAACCCATGACTAACTTAATGAAGAAAGATTGCAAGTTTAACTGGACTAACGATAGTGAGAAAGCCTTTCAAACAGTCAAAGAGAGATTAACCTCAACACCTGTTCTAGCCTTGCCTAACGGGGATGAGGGGTATGATGTCTATAGTGATGCGTCAAAGAATGGGTTGGGTTGTGTTCTTATGCAAAATGGGAAAGTTATAGCTTATGCGTCCCATCAACTGAAACCAAATGAGGTTAATTACCCAACACATGACCTAGAGTTGGCCACAATTGTCTTTGCCTTAAAAATCTGGAGACATTACCTTTACGGGTTGACTTGTCGAATTTTCACCGATCACAAAAGCCTGAAATACATCTTCACCCAGAAAGACCTTAATATGCGACAGCGCAGGTGGTTAGAGCTCATTAAGGACTATGACTTAGACATTCAATACCATGAGGGTAAAGCAAATGTTGTTGCTGATGCATTGAGTCGTAAGTCTAGCCATAGCCTGAACATCTTGGTAGTTGCTGATAAACTTTGTGAAGAATTTTCTAAACTCCAAATCGAAGTGGTTCATGAAGGGGAAGTGGAAAAGTTATTGAGTGCCCTAACCATCCAGCCCAACTTCCTAGATGAAATAAGGGAGGGTCAGCCTAGGGATGTGAAATTTGAGCGGGTCAAAGCGAAACTTAAGGAGGGAAAAGCATAAGGGTTTGGAATCCATGAGGATGGGAGTATCGCTACAAGGGTCGGTGGTGTGTACCGCAAAAATGTGAAGAGTTGAAGCAAAAGATAATGAGTGAAGGTCATAATACGAGCTATTCCGTCCACCCAGGGGGGATAAGTTATATAAGGACCTCAAAAAGATGTTTTGGTGGCCTGGAATGAAGAGGGCAGTAGCCGAGTTTGTTTCTAAATGTCTGACGTGCCAGAAGGTTAAGAGTGAACACAAGAGACCTCAAGGCAAAATCCAACCTCTGGACATTCCAACATGGAAGTCGGATTCGATATCCATGGACTTCGTCGTAGCCTTACCTAGGAGTCGGGGAGGCAATAACACAATATGGGTGATAGTGGACCGATTGACCAAAACTGCAAGGTTCATACCCATGAAAGACACGTGGAGTATGGAAGCCCTAGCCAAAGCATATGTTAAACATGTCATTCGATTGCACAGAGTACCCACGAGTATAGTGTCTAATAGGGATCCGCGATTCCTTTCGAATTTCTGGAAAAAAGTCCAGGAAGCATTTGGTAGTGAGCTATTGATGAGTACAGCCTTTCACCCAGCTACAGACGGTCAAACAGAAAGAACCATCCAGACCTTGGAAGACATGTTAAGAGCTTGTGCCTTAGAATACCAGGGATCATGGGAAGACCATTTAGACCTCATAGAGTTCTCATACAACAACAGTTATCATGCTAGTATCAAAATGGCTCCATTTGAAGCGTTGTATGGGAGAAAGTGTCGTAGCCCTTTGTGCTGGAACGATATTAGTGAGACGATGGTGTTAGGTCCTGAAATGATTCAAGAGACTGTTGATCAAGTGCGAGTCATTCAAGAGAAGATTAGGGTTGCACAGGACAGGCAGAAGTCTTATGCGGATCAGAAGCGAAGGGAAGAGAACTATGAAGTGGGTGAAAAAGTGCTGCTTAAGGTGTCTCCAATGAAAGGAGTGATGCGATTTGGGAAGAAAGGAAAACTAAGCCCTAAGTTCATAGGACCATATGAGATTTTGGCGAGAATAGGCAAAGTGGCTTATCGCTTAGAATTGCCAAACGATTTAGAAAGGGTTCACAACGTGTTTCACGTATCCCAACTCCAGAAATACGTATCTGACGAGTCGCATGTCCTAGAACCTGAAAACGTCGAGTTAGACGAAACCTTGTCCTATGAGGAGAAACCCATCAAGATCCTAGACCACAAGGTGCGTAGTACGAGAAATAAGGACGTCAAAATCGTGAAGGTGTTGTGGAGAAATCATAATACTGAAGAAGCCACATGGGAAGCAGGGGATACGATGCGTCTGAAGTACCCTGAGCTTTTTCAAGAGGTAGGCGAGTTACGGGGACATAACTTTTCTTTTAAGAGGGGGAGAATGCGATAGAATTTCGCGCTTCTCCTAAAGTTTGCTTAAGTTTGTTATTTATGTGTATTATTGCTTATGTGACTTGCGAAAACTAGAAAACGCTTGTGAAATATTGGGACTTAGAAGTGCAAAATATCGTCGTTAAGACTGGCTACCTCAAAGTTTCGGGACGAAACTTCCTTTAAGGGGGGAAGCCAGTAATACTCCGTATTTTTGGGAGTTATTCTTTTATAAATAAGAAAATATAAAGAATAAAGTTGAAAGTGTCTTTAATATTAATTAATGAAAAAAAATGTAGTTTGGGTAAACCTACAGTTATAATTTAACTATACAACCTTCTTTTACCTAATTATGTTATAGTTTGGGTTCGTTTTATTTTTTCAAAATTAAAATAAGAAATCAGATTTTGAGTTGGAAACAAATTCTTTTAAACCTAGGTTTACCATGCTATAAATAAGAGAGAAAAAAAATAAATTAAAACTCTCTAAACTTTTACAAGCAGCCGTTTTCTTTTCCTTTTACCCCAAGAGGACTTTTTCTCTCTCCTCCTTCCTTCTTCTCTTCCTCTGCGTTCTTCTTTCTTTCCCTCTCCCTTGTTGCATCGTCGACACTTGCTACTTAGTCGACCACAGTAGCTCGTCGACAGTCAATGACTCGAGTATTGCGCGTCGCGAGTCCGGTGGAGGAGTCGCTGTAGGCGTCGGTCGGTGAGGGCGCGAGGGTGTGCGAGTTGTGGGCGTGCGCGGGTTTCATGGCTGGGTTCGTCGAGCGGTGGTTCGGGTGCGCTGGTGTCGCGCACGTCTGTCGGTCAGTCGGAGTTCCGAGTGGTGGTCGACGTCAACGTCGTCGCCGGTGGTTGTCGCCGGAAAGTGAGTAGGTAACCTCTATTAGAAAATAAAATTCTTTTCTTTCATACTTAACTTAATTGTAAATTCTGATTTCATAATTCATATACATCTTGGATTAAGTTTTGTGATTTTAAATAAAATATATTGTGAACTAAAAGAAATCAGATTTATATTACACTACTAGTTCTTACTTTGATTTTATTTCTTCAATTCTGATTTTATAGTTCTTATATATGTATCTAGTTAAGTTTGTTATTATAAACAAAGTAGTGTAAAAGTTAAACGAAATCAGATTTACAAGTGCATTAGTAGTTCTTATGATGACGTTATTTCTTAATTCTTATTTTATACTTATATATAGTCGTTTAAGTTTTATTGTCATGAACAAGTATAAAATAAGTTAGAGGAAATCAGATTCGCAAACTTATTATTAAGTTCTAAATATATTAGTTTTAAGAGAGTTCATGAAAAGAAAGTTTGAACAACAAGAACGTTTACTTTTAATATTCAAAACACCAAACCTTACATAGTTGGATAAGCTGGTTTTTAGTTTAATAGCATCAAGGACTTAGCACTGAAGTATTTCTATTATTCGATTAGGTCCCAATTTCATAAGCAGAACGTCTTAATAGTCAGCAAAGATTCTCCGTTACAAGGTACGTACGCGTACTAGTTCAGTTTGATATATTAGTATCATGTTTAGGTTATGATTGTTATATTGGAACCTAGAATCATGATAGGGAACGGTTGTTGATTATGGTTGATGAGATTGTTTGCTAACATGAAATCAATTGGAAATTTCTATGTATTTCCTTGTTGTATGACTTGTGAAATAGAATGAATTGTTATTGGAATGCGTAATTCTATTGTATCACAAGCATGAAATGAGATGTTGGATTGAAATGCTATGATTAATAATTGTAGCAAGGATTTATAAGAGATTGCCTAAACTAAAGGATTTTATATGATGTTAAAGAAATCATGTGTTTAATGTTGTATGAATGAGTATCGCTAAAAAGGATTGTTGGCAATAAACTTGTAGCGGATTCCCTACAAGTGATGAACAATGGGGGGAGTGTGAGACTTGTTCTACACTCCTACGCGGGCCTACTGTGACGACAGTAGCGTCCTTATAAATTTTGATAACTCAAGTAGGCGGAAGGTTCCGTACGATCTTGGGAGTATGCATACTAAGGTGATGGATGTGGAACGGAACGAAACCGTATTTACATTCCATCTAATAGACTAAGTTGTCTATTAAGGATTAAGTAGCCCGTATGATTCTAGAAGGATGACGGTGCCCGTTCGATGCCAATTAAACTATAAAAATGAATTGTAGTAGTCTTGTAGTATCATGTCTAGGAATGATTATTATTATTCTGTTTATGTTCGATGTATTATTTAACTGATTATGTACGTACTCAGCGTAACTGATTGTTTGTTATTTGTGATGTTAGTTGACCTGTGATGAACCAATAGATTTTTTAATGGGGAGAAGATTAGGTATGCTGGTGATGCTGCATGAGTTTGGCATACGGGGATATTTTCTGGTTTATAAACTCTTAAGTGTTTTTGGTTGAACTTATAGAACAATTAGTATTAGTAGTTAATGGTTTGAATAAAAGGGGCCCATGGTGATTCCCGAGTTGTAGTTTAATGTAAACATTTTATTTCCGCTGCAATGTAGTTTCCTTAACAAGGAGTTGTTAACGTTTTGATTTTATTATGCCTGGCGTTTCACCGCAGCGGTAACACTCCCAAAGTCGATGCAACGTAGTTTAGACGTGTATGGATTTTGGGGATGTTACAATATTGATCCCTAGAGACTGCTCACCAAAATGGGTCATCGCAAGATCAATAAGGCAAAGCCATGATCAACATACACAACAAAAGCACGTAATCAGTAAAGCTGAGTACTACATACTAAACAAGTAAACAATCCTAACATGATACAAATAAATAATAGGCAAGAATAAATAATAACATAATAACTTGCAGACAACTTTTACTGAACTAAACTTTAACAACATTCTTATTACTTTAAATAGAATAGTCAATGGACCGAGTTGTCTCATCTAAAATCAGCCTTCCCTTTGGAAGACGAAATACGGGCGCGACTCCGTATTCCCATGACCTACGATATCGAGGAACCTTTCTAATTGAAAAATAGGACACAGTGATCAATCCGGCCCCAGAAAAAGCTATGGCACGCTCACCATGTACCCCAACTCCTAATTGTCCAACACTTCAGACGTGCACCGGTCTAAAACTATTGCTATCCAATTTCACTTTACATGATTTACCAGTTATTAATTATTATGACTCACAAGCAACACCAATAATAGAACCAACAAACAATCACAACTTTATCTTTTTATCTTAGGATTAGATAAGTGATCACACAACGTAATAATCAAAGAGTAATATCAACTTTAATCCAATCTTTCTTATTTGTTGAACCTAGCCAACAACCAACTTACCTTTCATAGGTATAAAATATCAACTTACCAAATAAGGCCCTCGGTCCTTGTAAAGCAGTGAAATACTTAAAAGGGAGCAATGACAACCATGATCCAATACTAATAAATATATTAATTCCCCCATGTGAATTAATAAAAATAAAGTTTTCAACCAACATGCTTGCATCAATCTTCCATACACACATGATATAAATCTCATAACATAAATCTCATACGCAACATGTTCACACCACAGCATAAAACATGCATAAACCAACATAATAGAAATCATATATGAACTCAACATAGTCCTATACATGATACTACATAATTCTCCTTCTTAAATCATGATACTACATCAACCAACACATAGGTATGTACGTACCTTGTGTAGACAAACTGAGATGCCACTATAATAGACTTAAAAATCGCCTAGAGAGAATTCTCCGCCTAAAATAACCAACAAAAATTCATAATCAATACACCATGAATTTATAGCAATAATAAAATACTTTAAACCCTTCTTAAAAGTGCTTAATAACTTCTCCCATCATTAAAACTTACTCAGTACAACCTCCTAGTATAGTACTACTATACTAGATGATTAAAAACCCTTAAAACTCATGTTCAAATCATAAGAACTCCATAAACACTACTTTTTCCAAATTTCCAGCAACATAATATACACTAAAACTCTTTTTAAACATATTTTAACATGTTTATAATCATAAGAAAACCCAAAACCATAAACAATAACATGATACTATGATTTTCCAACATGTAAAACCCTAAAAATCCATGCTTTGATATTTTTAAACCCTATTTTAACATGACAAGTAAATCTGAAATTTTATTTCTTCAATACATAATTTATATAATCTTAGATTCATAATCAAATCATCAAATCATAACTTTTTACATATAAACTTATTAAAACAAACCCTAAAAATATGAACTTTGCAATAAAATAAAACTTGAGGAGGAAGAACTAACAACCAAGCAAAGAGGAGGGAAGAAAGTCGGCGGCAAGGAGGGAGGAGGGCGGTGGTGCGCCGGTAGGTGGTGGCGCCGGTGGCTGTTGCCGCGACTGGCCGAAACCGAAGGAGGAGGGAGGAACCGAGAGAAAGAGAGAAGAAAAAGAGGAAAGAGAGACCGGAAAATTGGGGGAGGAAGAGAGAGAAAATAAATGTGTTTAATGTGTGGGGATTTGTGTAAATGAGGGTATTTATAGTTTCCCCCATTAGAGGTCCAATAAAGAGTTGGGCTTTGATGGGTTAATTAAATGAGAATGACCATAGGTTAAGCCAAAAGGTCTGGGCTCCTCACACCCATTTACAAACCCTTTTTCTAAATCCAATAAGTGTTTCAAATATTTCAAATACTTTCAAAGCATGACTTTAATAAAATATTTGACTTGTATAAATCATTAAAATAAATCCTTTGACTTTCTAATAGTCAACCTTTGAAGAAATAAATCGTTAAAATACATAAATATATTTAAATCTAATTAGCTATACATTAAAATATATTTATAAAATCCAATAAATTTACGGGGGATTACAGTCTACCCCTCTTAAAAGAAGTTTCGTCTCGAAACTTGACACAAAAAAAAAAAAATCACACATTTTCAAAAGTTTTTCAACTCAACTCCTATTGGAGAAATACTTGTGCCACTCATGTGCACTCTTTTGCCAACTTAAAATCACTTGTGTTACTAATGAACACCCTTTTCTTATGCGGAGAATCTATTTATTTTGCACCAAACATGTGCAAATCGCCAAAATAAGCATAAAAATGCATAAAAATACCATAAAAATAGGTAAAAAGCGCGAAATTCTATAGCATTCTACCCCCCTTAAAGAAAACGAGTTACGCCCTCATAACTCACCTCAATGAATAAATCTAGGTACTTCTTCTTCATTTCAGCTTCAGCTTCCCACGTTGCCTCTTCGGACTCATGGTTCGACCTAAGCACTTTCACGATATTGACATCTTTATTGCGTGTACTATGCACCTTCTTATCAAGAATTTTAACAGGTCTTTCCTCATATGTGAGGCTACTATCAATCTGGATCATCTCAGACTCCAAGACATGACGCTCATCAGGGATATAACGCTTGAGTTGGAAATATGAAACACATCGTGCATCTTTTCGAACTCCATTGGCAAAGCTAGCCTATGAGCTACCTTCCCAAGTCTTTGTAGAATCTCATATGGACCTACATATTTGGCACTCAATTTGCCCTTTTTCCCAAATCTCATCACACCCTTAGTTGGTGATACTTCCAGAAACACTTTATCACCTACTTCGAACTCATCTTCCCTTCGTTTCAAGTCGGCATAACTCTTTTGCCTATCTTGAGCAGCTTGAATTCTAGCCTGAATCAACTTCACATTCTTGACAGTCTCCTCAATGAACTCTGTCCCCAATACTATGTTCTCACTAAAATCATTCCAGCAAATGAGACTTCTACACTTTCTTCCATATAATGCCTCAAAAAATGCCATCTTAATACTCGCATGATAACTATTATTGTATGAAAATTCAATCAAATCTAATTGGTCTTCCCAACTACCCTAAAAATCAATAGCACGGGCTTTCAACATATCTTCCATAGTTTGGTTAGTCCTCTCAGTCTGACCATCAGTCGTAGGATGAAAGGCAGTACTTATTTTCAATGTTGTCCCAAGATTTAACTGGACCTTTTGCCAAAATTTCGAGAGGAATCTCGAATCACGATCTGAAATAATATCAGTTGGAACCCCATGCAATCTCACTACATGCTTAACATACGTCTTCGCAAGTTGCTTCTTCTTCCATGTCTCTTTTATTGGAATGAACACGGCCGACTTCGTCAGACGGTCCACAATAACCCAAATAGTATCATTACCATTGCTTGTTCTAGGCAAAACAGTCACAAAATCCATTGAAATGGAATCCCACTTCCATCCAGGAACCTCTAAGGATTGAACCTTCCCCATGGGTCTTTTAAGATCTATCTTGACTTTCTGACAGGTTAGACATTTAGATACGAACTCGGCAACCTCACGCTTCATGTTTGGCCACCAATAGATCTGCTTAAGGTCCTTATACAGCTTGTCACCCCCAGGGTGCACAGAATGCGGCGTATTATGCCCCTCATCCATAAGACGTCTCTTAAGCTCATCACGTTTTTGTGGTACACACCACCTTCCCTTGAATATTAGACTACCATCATCATGGATCTTAAAATCAACTTCCTTACCTTGGCCCATCTTTTCCTTAATCCTCTCTAGGTTCTCATCCCCGACTTGACCCTCTTTGATCTCGTCGAAAATTGACAACCCCAACGATAAAGCACTCAATCTTGCCTCGATCTCCCCAGGATTTAAGATTTCCAGGCTAAGTCTTTGCATATCTCGACACAACTCTTCAGGAACTACCAAGGCATTCATGCTATGACTCGACTTCCTACTCAACGCATCAGCAACGACATTCGCTTTCCCCTCATGGTATTGGATGTCTAGATCATAATCCTTTATCAACTCTAACCATCTTCTCTGCCTCATATTGAGGTCTTTCTGGGTGAAAATATACTTCAAACTTTTATGGTCGGTAAAGATCTTACAGGTTACTACATACAGGTAGTGTCTCCAAATCTTCAAAGCGAACACAATAGCAGCTAACTCTAGATCATGGGTAGGGTAATTAGCCTCATAAGGTTTCAACTGACGCGATGCATACGCGACTACCTTCCCATTCTGCTGTAAGACACATCCCAAACCATTCTTTGAAGCATCACTATACACCTCAAATCCCTCATTCCCATCAGACAGGGTCAAAACCGGTGCGGAGGTCAAACGTTCTTTTAAAATTTGAAAAGCTTCCTCACACTTCTCACTCCACTCGAATTTTGACTCCTTTTTCATCAAATTTGTCATTGGCCTTGCTATCTTCGAGAAATCTCTCACAAATCTTCTATAATAGCCAGCTAGACCTAGGAAACTTCGAATCTCATACACATCCTTCGGAGTTGGCCACTCACTCACAGCTTGAATCTTAGCAGGGTCTACAAAGACTCCTTCTTTAGACACATAGTGACCCAAAAATGCTACTTTCTCCAAACGAAACTCACACTTAAAGAACTTGGCATACAATTGATTTTTCCTAAGTGTCTCCAATACAATCCTCAAGTGTTCATCATGCTCTTTTCCATTCTTCGAATAAATCAGAATATCATCAATGAATACAACCACGAATTTATCTAGGAACTCATGGAAAATCCTATTCATCAAGTCCATAAAAATGGCAGGTGCATTGGTTAACCCAAAAGGCATTACAGTGAACTCATAGTGACCATAACGAGTCCTAAACGTAGTCTTAGGTATATCCTTATCAGCTACCCTCAACTGGTGATACCCTGAACGCAAATTAATCTTCAAGAACACGCTCGCTCCATTCAATTGATCGAATAGGTCATCTATCCTAGGCAAAGGATACTTGTTCTTGATGGTTACATTATTCAATTCCCTATAATCGATACACAACCTCATACTCCCATCTTTCTTCTTAACAAACAATACAGGAGCTCCCCAAGGTGATGCACTAGGTCTAATATAACCCTTATCGAACAGTTCTTGCAACTGCGTCTTCAATTCACTCATCTCCGGAGGTGCCATTCTATAGGGTGCTTTAGATATAGGTGCAGTTCCAGGAACTAAGTCTACGGTGAACTCAACCGCTCTAACAGGTGGCATACCCAAAATCTCACTCGAAAACACATCTATAAACTCATTCACAATTGGAACATCCTTAATATTTACCCCAGCTTCTTTACTCACATCTTGCACACTACAGAAAAATAACTCACACCCCTTCTTCATCAACTTCTTTACTTGCATTACAGAATTAACCCCAAAGTTCTGGACTTCCCAAAACGTCTATACGAGGTCAATTTCCCCAAAGGGTTTCTTAAAACTACTTTCTGAACTTCACAGTCTATTTTGGCCTTGTATAAACTTAGCCAATCCATCCCCAGAATTACATCTAGGTCTCCCAGATTAAACTCTATCAAAGCAGAAGGAAAAACACAGTCTCCTATCTTCAGAGGCAAACTTCTGAACAACTTGGTACACCTTATGGTCTCACCAGTAGATATACTAACATGCAAATCAATCACCTCAAAATCTACTAACCCCAGACTTTTAATAACAGACGACCAAACAAAAGAATAAGTCGCTCCCGAATCAAATAATGCTTTAACTAGCACGGCGTTAATAGAAAAAGTACCAGACACTACGTTGGCAGATCGTTCAACTTCATTGCGACTCATCACGAACACTTTACCCGGAGCCTTGTTCTGGTTATTGCTCTCAATAGCAGGCTTATTGTAGTTCCCCTGTTTGTTCTGGGCCCCTACAGGCTTCGAACCTTGATTTCCCAACTGGTTAAATCCAGACCTCACTTGGTTACTACCCCCATTGTCATTTTGCTCTTTCTTTTGCTTAGCAAAGCACTCATACTCCCTATGGCCCTTCTTCTGGCAGTAGTCAAAGGTCACTGGTTCTCCCTTGCAGTCTCTACCAGGATGGTTATTACTGCACTTCTTACAGTGGTACACTCTCTCAGATTGACCCTTATTATAGTAGCCCTGATTATTCCTCCCTTGGAAATTCCCATTTACATTCCTGCTCTTCTTGAAATTCCCTTGATTTCCCCCAGCATTGAAATCCTTCCTTTTCTCACCCAGTACAACACTCTTCTTGTCACGCCTCGACTGAATACCATAAATGTGGGCGTCTCTCCCATACACAATATCTAGGGATGAAAAAGTTTCACCACCTAACCCCAGCTGGATTTCCTCAGTCAAACCTTGCTCAAACCTTTGAGCCTTTAATTCCTCAATGGCTATTACTTCAGGTGCAAACCACGATAGTGCTATGAATTTGCTATAGTACTCAAAGATGGTCATGCTCCCCATCCTAAGGTTGATAAACTCTTAGGCTTTATGTTTCCTCATAAGGTAGGGTAAAACTTCCCTCTCAAGGCAGTAACAAAAGAATCCCAATTAAAACCTTCAACAGCACTCAGTCTAACCCCATTTTCTCTCCACCACAAATCAGCCTCATCCTTTAGGTACAGCACAGCCTGACCTACTATCATATTCTCAGGACAGTGTACCGCCCCAAAGATTTTCTCAAACTTCCTAACCCAATTCTTCAAAAAGATAGGATCAGCTTGCCCCTTAAAATATGGTGGTTTAACTTTGGCTAACCTCTCAAACATGTCCCCAGCAGAATTGGGACGCTCAGCTCTATCTTGAGTCAGTTTTTCCGCCAAAAGGCGAATAGCAGCAGCTAAATCGTTATTGTTGTTAGCCATTCTAGAGCGCGACCTGAAATTAACGTACACTACTTTAGGTTTAATACATAATTACATGTCATTCTCTACGAAGTCAACATTTGATTTGACCATAAAGATCGCATCAACAAACAATTTCTCATGAAGTTACAACAATATTACAGAATAATCATCATCAATCATCGATGAAGAATATTCACATCAAGAACACACAGTTTAGGAATCATGAATAAAAATTCAATCATAACAAATAAATAAAAATATTCCCATTCGCGTGCCCAAAATAAATTCTTGCTCACTTGGATAACTAAATATTTAACTTTTATTTCCCAAAGATGTTAATAACAATTTCTCTAATCCGTAATGTTGTACTTTTGCTAAAAATAAAATGAAGGTACTATAAATTTAAATCACTGTTGGACGAATTATCCAACATTATTCTTTAAAGCATAAAATGAATAAATAAATAAACTAAGGTGAAACATCATCAGTCTTATCCTCAGATTCCCTGTAGTTTTCTGGAGTGAAAAGCTCATCTACAAAATCATCAATGTCCTTAGTATTATAGTAAACATATCTTCTAAATCTCGTAGATCTCCTTTTTGGTTGAGGCTCGTCCTCCTCTGACTCAGAATCAGTCTCATATCTGAAGGAAGCATAGTAGATATTGCTCCTGGACCGTCCTCTAGCATGGCCAAACTCATGAAGGATCTCATCATCACTATCAGGCACGCCTGCTCTTAATACATTACGCATAATGAAATCTAGTTCGGTATAGCTATCATCATCAGACTCATAACCTCCATCGCTCTCATCATCACTCAGTATGATAGGGTTGTAAAAGCTCCCTACTCTAGTATCTTCTCTTTCAGACATGGCTAGGAATCTATAACAATAATTTAACTTCTATAAGCAATAGGTACTCTCACTTAATGTGTAATCCCAACAATCAACAATAAACAAGAATAACCCACAACATAAAGCATATAAATAACATAAACAGTTAGCAGGGAAGAAAAATATAATCATGTTGAACTAACTATTTAATGCAGACATATAATATTTCTATCCTATATGCCCTTCCTATACCACCCATCTCTCATAAAATAATAAAATATACTAGAGTATTGAAAATAATTTAAATAAGTAATTTTTTTTTTCGAATTTGGAAGGAACCAAAAAAAAACGAATAACATAAAAAAAAATACATGGTCCGAAAATTCGAACATAATAAAGAAAATTAGAAAAAAAAAATTCGGACACTATAATTAAAAAAAAAAATCGAATCGAAAACAATATTAGATTCTTGAAAAAGACCTTTCGAAGGTATTTTAAATACCATGAATAAGTAGGAGCTCAATTCTAAGAAATTCATTTTAAGTAACTAGCTAGTTAGGCGCCTAAAAACTTAAAGTTTGCACGAAAGGCCAATAAAAACCTAAAGCTCCAAGATACCACTTTGTAACACCCCGACATTTCTCTCTTTTCTAAAATACCATTTTAATATAAAACATAGAGAATTATCAAAGTATTATCGCCCGTGTGAAAACGAATCGGCTTATTCAGAATTTTGCAGCGGAAAAAAGTAATAATAAACTTTATAAATAAACTTAGTCAACCATAAAGTCAACTCCAAAACCAACCAACAACCAAAGTCAACCTTAAAACCAAATTAAACCAACTATAAAATGTATAACTCAAAAGTACAGAATAATAACTACACAAGCTCTCCGAAATCCCGATCCCAATGATGCATCATCTTCAAACCTGTTAGATGGACTATGCACTATTGATCCCTAGAGACTGCTCACCAAAATGGGTCATCACAGGATCAATAAGGCAAAGCCATGATCAACATACACAACAAAAGCACGTAATCATCAAAGCTGAGTACTACATACTAAACAAGTAAACAATCCTAACATGATACTAATAAATAATAGGCAAGAATAAATAATAACATAATAACTTGCAGACAACTTTTACTGAACAAAACTGAACTAACCTTTAACAACATTCTTATTACTTTAAATGGAATAGTCAATGGACCGAGTTGTCTCATCTAAAACCAGCCTTCCCTTTGGAAGAAGAAATACGGGCGCGACTCCGTATTCCCATGACCTACGATATCGATGAACCTTTCTAACTGAAAAATAGGACACGATGATCAATCTAGCCCCAGAAAAAGCCATGGCACGCTCACCATGTACCCCAACTCCTAATTGTCCAACACTTCAGACGTGCACCAGTCTAAAGTTATTGCTATTCAGTTTCACTTTACATGATTTACCAGTTATTACTTGTTATGACTCACATGCAACACCAATAATATAATCAACAATCACAACTTTATCTTTTTATCTTAGGATTAGATAAGTGATCACACAACTTAACAATCCAAGAGTAATATCAACTTTAATCCAATCTTTCTTATTTGTTGAACCTAGCCAACAACCAACTTACCTTTCATAGGTATAAAATATCAACTTACCAAATAAGGCCTTCGGTCCTTATAAAGCTGTGAAATACTCAAAAGGGAACAATGATCAACCATGATCCAATACTAATAAATATATTGATTCCCCCATGTGAATTAATAAAAATAAAGTTCCCAACCAACATGCTTGCATCAATCTTCCATACAAATATGATATAAATATCATAACATAAATTTCATACTCAACATGTTCACACCACAGCATAAAACATGCATAAACCAACATAATAGAAATCATATATGAACTCAACATAGTCCTATACATGATACTACATAATTCTCCTTCTTAAATCATGATACTACATCAACCAACACATAGGTATGTATGTACCTTGTGTAGACAAACTGAGATGCCACTATAACAAACTTAAAAATCGCCTAGAGAGAATTCTCCGCCTAAAATAACCAATATAAATTCATAATCAATACACCATAAGATTTACAGCAATAATAAAATACTTTAAACCCTTCTTAAAAGTGTTTAAAAACTTCTCCCATCATTAAAACTTACTTAGTACAACCTCCTAGTATAGTACTACTATACTAGATGATTAAAACCCCTTAAAACTCATGTTTAAATCATAAGAACTCCATAAACACTACTTTTTCAAAATTTCCAGCAACATAATATACACTAAAACTCTTTTTAAGCATATTTAAACATGCTTATAATCATAAGAAAACCCAAAACCATAAACAATAACATGATACTATGATTTTCCAACATGTAAAACCCTAAAAATCCATGCTTTGATATTTTTAAACCATATTTTAACATAACAAGTAAATCTGAAATTTTATTTCTTCAATACATAATTTATATAATCTTAGATTCATAATCAAATCATCAAATGACAACTTTTACATTTAAACTTATTAAAATAAACCCTAAAAATATGAACTTTGCATTAAAATAAAACTTGAGGAGGAAGAAATAACAACCAAGCAAAGAGGAGGGAAGAAAGTCGGCGGCAAGGAGGGAGGAGGGCGGCGGTGCGCCGGCTGGTGGTGGCGCCGGTGGCTGCTGCCGCGACTGGCCGAAACCGAAGGAGGAGGGATCGAGGAACCGAGAGAAAGAAAGAGAAGAAAAAGAGGAGAGAGAGACCCGAAAATTGGAGGAGGAAGAGAGAGAAAATAAATGTGTTTAATGTGTGGGGATTTGTGTAAATGAGGGTATTTATAGGTTCCCCCATTAGGGGTCCAATAAAGAGTTGGGCTTTGATGGGTTAATTAAATGAGAATGACCATAGGTTAAGCCAAAAGGTTTGGGCTCCTCACACCCATTTACAAACCTTTTTCTAAATCCAATAAGTGTTTCAAATGTTTCAAATATTTCAAATATTTTCAAAGCATGACTTTAATAATATATTTGGCTTGTATAAATAATTAAGAAAAAATTCTTTGACTTTCAGATAGTCAACCTTTGAAGAAATAAATCGTTAAAATACATAAATATATTTAAATATAAATAGCTATACATTAAAATATATTTATAAAATCCAATAAATTTACGGGGGATTACATGACCCTCCTAAGCCTGATGTAATAGGCTTTCAAGCTGAGAATGAGAGTGGATAGGCTGATGCAGCTGCTAGCTCCCTCCTCTCTTCTACTGTTGTTCCAGTCCCAACTCCTCTGCGTGTTGTCTTCCCTGCTCACTTGTTTGACCAGAATCAGATTCATGCTTTGGATGTTGATTGCTATAATGATGAACCTATTGTCATTCCATCTGAGGATGAGGATGATACTTATTTACTTGATGAAGCTAATGATCTGATTCAAGGGGTGGATGCTAATCTGGAGACCTCTTTCCATTCTATCTCGTCTGGTAGTTCAGTGGTAAAAAAGATAGAGGCTTTAGGGGTTGAGCCTATATCTAGCCAAGCAGTCTCCTCTCATTCTAGCTCATCAAAGAGGAGGAAGAGCAGTTCTGGGGATGAGGGTCACTCTTCTTCCTTGAAGAGAAACAGAATGTAAGCATGGTTTGTTACCCCTCAATCCTTTTTTTGTAAATGTCAATTGGTTTTTGGAATGTTCGTGGATGCCAAAGGAAAAACTTTTTTGGTGAAATAAAAAAATTTTGTTCAGCAAATCATGTGGATATATGATGATTTGCGAAACAAAATCTAAAATACCTCCTCCTTTTAGTTCAGTTAGGAGATGAGGTTTTTCCTGTTTTGATTTTATCCCTACTCATGGGAGGCATGGTGGATTGTGGGTGATGTGGAAAACTTGTATGGTTAATCTGTTCTCGTTTGATGTAATGTTTAAAAGTAGCTGTTTTATGGCTTGTAATATAAAGTTAAGCAGTTTGCATGTTTCTTATGTTATAATTTTCTTGTATGCCCCTGCTAATGGTTGTGATAAAAATCAGTTTTGGGAGGAAATTTGTGATTGTGTTTCCTCTCTAACTCTTCCTTTCTTGCTTGTGGGTGATTTTAATGAGATCAGTTTTTCAACTGATAAAATTGGTGGCACCCCTGCTGTATTGTCTCGTTTTAAGAGAATGTATGATATTAAAAACTCCTTTCCCTTGTGATGAACTTCCTTTTATAGTCAATGCTATACTTGGAGAAAGAAGAGATCAAATGGAAGTGATAATGTTTTTGAAAGACTTGATAAAGGGTTAGCTAGCTTAGATTGGCTAAAGATCTTCCCTTTGGCCAAGATTAAGCATCATATTTTTTTCATCTTCTGATCATTGTTTCATGACATTGTCATATCTTCCTAAATCAAATTTTAAAGCTCCACCTTTTAAATTTGAAAGGATGTGGTGCCTTAGAAAGAATTTTGATATTTTAGTCAAAAAAAATTGGTGTGAAAAGTTTAATGGCTCGTTCATGTATAGATTAACTCAAAAGTGTAAGATTCTTAAGTCTAAAGCTAAGGTGTGGAATAAAACAAGGTTTGGTAATATTTTTCGTCAAATCACTTTAGTAGATAAAAAGCTTGAAGCAATCCAAGCTCAGTTGATTGTGGATCAAGATAATGCTAATCTCTAGAAATCGCAAGATCGTTGGTTAACTAAAAGACGTAGTCTTTTTGAATTTGAGGAAAAATTTCGGTTCCAAAGAGCTAAAACAATGTCGTTTGCAAAAGGGGACTCCAACTCTAGATATTTTCATGCATGTGCTGTAATTAAAAAGAATAGGATTAATTTGGATTCTTTTACGACAAAAACAAATTTGATCATTACAAACCCGGAGCAAATTTCTAGTCACGTTTCTCAGGAGTTTGAAGAACGGTTCATCTCAAATTATGAGTGTAATTAGATTTTTCTCTTATTACTCCAATTATTTCAGATGAGGACAATCATTTGTTAACGTGAGCAGTTTCTGCTGATGAGATTAAAATAGCTTTATTTGATTTAGCTCCAGATAAATCCCCTGTTCGCGTGCTTAGATAATTTTTTCAGTGTGATATTTCGTAATGCATGTCGAGTAGCTAGTTTTACATGCGCGCAATACATGCAGCGACAACTCATTATAATAGTTTAAGTTGACAGTTTTTTTAATAAAAACTTTGTTTTGTTCAACTTATTAGAAGTTATTTTCAGCAAAAATAAGTTTAGATCAGTTCTTAATCTGACCTTATTATCCACTATGTAATTGACTTACACAGATTGAAATTATATAAATCCATTAAAATGATCATTTCTTTACATGACTATAATGTTGTGGAAGTATATTGCTTATTTTTTATTTTTGCAATTTTTCCTTTTGATGGAAGATTTTGATATCCTTAATTGAATTTGTTATCTTTGTTTTTTTTGTAAACTTTTTTAGTCTTTCCTTTTTTTTTAACATAAAATTTTAAGTTATTCTAATTGTAGTTTTTTAAAATGGCAAATATTGGGATTGATTGATTACTCATTATTAATTTTTAAATTTATAAAATTAATGTAATTAAAAAAAGTAAGGGTAATATAGTCATCTAATATGGGGACACCATGCCTCCCCCCTTCACTTATATAATAGAGATATGGAAAAAGCTTATGATAGGTTAGAATGGGATTTCATTTATGTTATGTTAGAAAAATTAAGATTTAATGAGAAATGGATCCATTGGATGCGCTTTTGCATTTCTTCTGTTTCATTTTCAGTTCTTGTTAATGGTATTCCGAGAGACCGTTTCTTTCCTTCTCGGGGAATTAAGCAAGGTGATCCTTTATCTCTCTACATATTTATCCTTTGTGCTGAACTGCTAGCTAGGGAGATTTTATCTCATTCGTTAAGTGGATAGAAGTTGTTGGGTGTTAAAGTGGGTAGGTCGGGAATAAAATTTCCTTTCTTGACTTTTGCAGATGACACTATGATCTTTGCTAAGGCTATGGATTGTAGTTGCCAAATTATTAAGCAAATTCTAGATAAGTACTGTCTTATGTCGAGTCAACTTGTTAACTTCCATAAATCTGCTTTTCAAACTACTAAGAATGTCTCTTCGCAAGCTAAAGTTGGTTTTAAACATATTCTTCAAATGCATAACTCTTTTTCTTTGGGAGAGTATTTATGGTGTCCTATCATTGATAGCCGTGTTTCTAAATCTACTTTCGGTAAGACAATCCAGTCTGCAAAAAAACCAGCTTACGAAATGGAGAGCGAATTCTTTGTCTCAGGCTGGTCGTACGGTTCTTATTCAGGCAAATTTAGCTACTAAAGCTAATTTCCAAATGAGTAGTTTTTTGCTCCCTTCTTCTGTTCATTCGGAATTAGATAAGACGTATAGAGATTTATTTTGGAATAAAGGGCTGAATTCGGGGTCTGCTAATCTTATAGGCTGGGATCGTTTTTGTGTTCCTAAGAAATTTGGGGGTCTAGGCTTTAGAAAAGCTAACATAAATAATGTTGCGTTACAAATGAAGCTGTTATGAAAGATAGTTGATAATCCGAAAAATCTATGGGTTCAGATGACCTCTAGGAAGTATTTAAAAGATATGTCTATCTTAGAGTATTCTCCTTCTTCTAATGCCTCTTGGCAATGGAAGAAATTGCTTTCTGTTCGTAACATTTTAAAGGCATCCGTTGGATTGTTAGTTCCGGGTCTAAAATTTCTTTTTGGAATGATAATTAGGTTTTTCAATATCCAATTTATTCTATCTGCCAACCGATGTTATTACTGAGTTTCGTCAATGGAATAGGGAGTTGTTAGCCTCTCTTGTTCCTGTTGACATTTATAATGCTATTCTGAGTGTGTTTATCCCTCAGCAGATTGGGGTTGATAAGTTAGTTTGGGGTTTGACTCCAGATGGTAAGTATTCAGTTAAGACAGGGGCTCTGTTAGCTTAGGGCCTTACGATTGATTCCCCCCCCTAAGACTTACTCTTGGATTTGGGGTTTAAAGTTGCCTCCTAAGGTTAGGACTTTTCTCTGGAAGATTTGTCAAGATGGGCTTCCTACAAAAGCTAGATTAGCGAAAAGCCATGTTTTTCTCCCTCAAAAGTGTGTTTTAGTAATTATCATTCTGAGGATGCTAATCATCTTTTTTTTGAATTTTCCTTTTACTAAGGATGTGTTTACTTGTCTTAAAGATATTTATGGCTGGTCTTATCCTTTGTCTTCCTCTTCATCGGAGGATATTGTCGAGAATCTTAACTCAATTAAGGATCGTTATTCTTTATTTAATTTTTCAAAGTTTAGTATCACTTGGTGGTTTATTTGGTATGCGAGAAATAAGGTCATTTTTCAGAATGATTCTTCTTATTTTCGGGGAGTTGCTCACTTTGTTGAGGGGTGGTTCAAGGCGCAATCCTATGATGATTTGATTGATTTTGTTCCCTTTTCGCGACCCAAGGGTGTTCCTAAGGTTGTGGATGTGGTGTGGGTTCCTCCTCCAGAAGGGGTCCTTAAATTAAACTTTGATGGTTCTAAGCTCTCATATGGGAATGCTGCGTTTGGTTTTGTGGTTCGGGATCAATTGGGTGCTTTTTGTCTTGCTGGTGCTATATATGGCGCTTCCGTCGTGGTGTTCTATTCTCTCTGCTGAGGCTTGGGGGTTGCGTGAAGTTGTTAGGGGTGTTAGGAGTTTGAATGCAACTTCTATTATCATTGAGGGGGATAATCTGGTGGTTATCAATTTGCTTAGGAGGTGTTGGAAGGTTCCTTGGGAGATCTCGGGCCTAATCGGGGATGCTGATGATGATTTGAAGAACCTGTTGGTTGTTTCCATCAATCATTGTTTTCTGGAAGCAAATCAAGCAGCGGATTTTATGGCGCATAAGGGTCATGAAGCTCCTAATTTACTGTATTGTTTTTCTTCTTGTGATATTTTGTTTTCTTCCATCATCCGAAAGGATGCTGTAGGCTGGTCCTATCCTAGAATGCAGGCCTAGTTTGTCTTTTTACTTGTAACAAAAAAAACACATCACGTGTTGTCCCCCTTCCATTCATGTGTTATATGGTGACATGACATTTTCATAACAACTCTTTTGTTACTCATTAAATCAATATAGTACTATATTCGTAAGATGTCTCGAACTTTACCTCATTAAACAACCAAGCTATGACATCAGCCTGAGACAAAATGTCAAACCCAAATATTATATTACTTTGCCTTATATAATATTTTGGAGCAGCATCCAAGCCCAACAATTAGTTTTTATTAAAACATAGGACTTGAAACGAAAACCACTGCTATGAACATTTTTTGGCCTTAGCCAAATAACACAAGCGAGGTCGCAACTACGCTGTATATGCTTTTGTATCCAAGAAAAGTGTGCAAAACACACGTACACACAACTTGTTATATAATAGAAATGCATTACCGCGGTAAGATTTATGAATTTCCTATGTACAACATCATAAATAGATATGCATTACATCAGTAAGATTTATGAATTTCCTATGTACAACATCACAAATAGATATGCAAGTACATATTCCTCGAGCAAGTGTTGAAGATTGTTATGTTTGGGCCTCAGACTCTAGTAGTCATGCAATTAAAACGAAGGATGTGTATGACTTTCTGATGATGAAAAATATTGGAGACAAGGTTCAGTTTCTGGAGTACAGGTTTTGGCGAAAGTTCTGAAGTGGGAGATCCTGCCTAAGTGGAAAATATTTCTCTGGAGGCTGATTCATCAAGCGTTAGCTACGGCCAATAATCTGAATAAGAGAGGGGTTAGGGTTGGTTATATGTGTTACTTGTGTCAAGTGCAGGTGGAATCGGATGAACATTTGTTTCGTGATTGTGAGATAAGTAAACATGTTTGGTTTGCATCGGAATTAGGAATTAGGGTGGAACATGATTCTATGATTCCGGTTGCTACTTGGGTTAAGAATTGGTTTCTGTATTTCTGGAAAGTCGATGGTAAGGATGGATATAGAAGATGTGTGCTTGCAGCCATACTGTGGGCCATATGGGTTCATTGGGATACAACAGTATTTGCTACTTCGGCGGAGCAGGCGGAAGGATATGCGGTTCTCAGAGGGTTACAGGAAGCAGCGGCTCGTGGATGCAGGAATATTAGGATTTTAACCTCATCTAAGAAGCTTCTTCGTTGTTTGGTCAATGGTCAGGAATCGTGTGACATTAGTAGTATTGTATTAGATATCAAGGAATTATGTAATAAGTTTGAATATTTCGAGTATTGTAGAGTCCCATGTACTCAACTTCAAGCTCTTGATAGTTAGACTAGGTTTCTTAGGTTTGGTTCTGTTCTAGGTTTGCCAGTGTTCTTCATGTTTGTGTACTTGCTGCCAAAAAAAAAAAAAAAAAAAAAAAAAAAAAGCCATCAATGACATATGATAAAGAGCATACACCTACTAATAAGAGTTATTTAGAACTTTATGCTACAACGTTACATATATATAACTTATATCCTTTGATTTTAGCATGTATATTGCAAGATTTTGAAAACTACTACTCCCTTCGTCCCAAAATATAGTTCCCATTTTCATTTTGGGTGTCTCAAAATATAGTTCCCATTTCCAAATTTGATTCCACATTTTTCCGTAATTTGTCTAGAAAAATCGTGTCCCATCATTTATTTGCTTCTTGAATTTTGTTTTTTGCTTTGTTTATTCAACCCAAGTGTTACAATTAATGCTCTTTCACCAATTATTCTCTATTCTCTCTCCTAAAATCATCTTTTCCCATACAACATTTATCTAAATAAATAAAAAATCTTTACTATCCCTCTTAGATTGTACTTGCATAAATTACCGTGAAAAAAGGGAAATGGGAACTATATTTTGGGACGGAGGGAGTAGATTTTAATAATACTCCCTCCGTCCCAAAATATAGTTCCCATTTCCATTTTGGGTGTCCCAAAATATAGTTCCCATTTTCATATTTGATTCCACATTTTTCCGTAATTTGTCTAGAAAAATCGTGTCCCATCATTTATTTGCTTCTTGAATTTTGTTTTTTGCTTTGTTTATTCAACCCAAGTGTTACAATTAATGCTCTTTCACCAATTATTCTCCATTCTCTCTCCTAAAATCATCTTTTCCCATACAACATTTATCTAAATAAATAAAAAATCTTTACTATCCCTCTTAGATTGTACTTGCATAAATTACCATGAAAAAAGGGAAATGGGAACTATATTTTGGGACGGAGGGAGTACTTCATTTATTTAAGTTTTTCCTAAAGGAAATGTGGAAATATATCAAGAAAACCCCATTTTTGCAATTTATCTCTTACTTTTTGGCAATTCTCTAATTTTTTTTAGCTTTCCTCACATATTTTTATATGGACCAAATAAGGTAATATTTTCTAATTGGAATAATTCGAATGAGAAAATCTATAACAACATTTAGATAGCGTTTGGATGGTGGAAGACAATTTTACGAAAACTCTTTTTCTTTGATTTTTAGTGTGATTTTTGTAAAGGACTGAAAACAGTTGTTCAATTAACTGAAAATAGTTCTCCCAGTGGTAGATATTTTTTCCGGATTTTTAACTGGGTATCCTTGAAGTTTTATGAAATCCATGAGGTACCCCCTTCATTTTCAAACATTCACTGGGTACTCCTTAGGTTTGCAACTTTGCATATAATATACTAGCATTTTGTGCACGCGATGCGTGCGATGATGTTGTTAGGCCTAATACTAAGTAGTAAACAAACTGAAAATACAAGTTAGTATTTAAGTTCACCTCCATTTTGTGAATAAGATTCTTCCATGTTCTTTTTATGTTGTTATTCATTTTTGTGATTTTGAATAGTTTTTTGTTTCTCAAGTCTTATATGCACATGTTCTTTTATAATCAGTATGATGTTCTTTACTAAACATCGTCATGTTCTTTTTTTTTTTGGTTTTATTCATTTTTGTAATTTATAATAGTTTTTGATTTCTCGCAGAAAAATACAAAATGTTGTAAAGTTTTAAGTTGTGAGAAAAATTATAAAAGATCGTTTCCCACAAAAATAATAGTACATAAAAATTTTGTTTTCACATATTATCCTTTTTCTTAAGGGAGTAATATGTTCCTTTACTAATTAATTATGTAGTGTTCTTTTCATATAAATATTATATTATAATTTAACTTGCAATATACTTTTTTTACATAATTGGTGAAAAGTGGTTTGTGAGTGGTCCATATACTTATTTGCCACTTAAATCGGTGAAGAGTGAAGACCCATCAGACCAACAAAAAAACATTTCTCCAACTATTCATTCTCTCTCTCCTCTCGGTGTATAATTTTAGTACTTTTCTAACTATTCATTCTCTCTCTCCTCTCACTACAAATCTAAAACCTATATTTTGAAGGAACCTAATTCATATTTGAAGGAACCCAGTTCATCCAAGTATGCAATGTACAATAGCAAAATCAGACGTTTCAAGTCTTAAGCAGTAAATCTAATTTGCGAACAACATCAAAGAAATACATGCAACAGTAGATTTTCAAGTCAACGTCAAAGAACAACATCAAAAAATCAAGCATTTCAATTCAAGTCTTAAGCAGCAATAGATCTAATTGGGTCGATTTTGTAACAAAGAAAGGTAATTTCTTAAATCATGGATTTCGGTAATTTCTCTCTGATCCCAAAATTGTAACCGAAAAGTATAATACAATTTCAGTTTTTTTTCCTTGTCTAACTTCTAAATTCTGATTTCACAAATTGATATTTAAAAATTTTCATCATTTTAATTTTTCTCCTTTTCTAAATGTTCACACTTTGAGTTTCAATTATATTTGAAATGAAATTTTAAATTTTTCATACACAATGTGATTTTGCATGAAATGGTCATTTTAATTTTCCTCATTTTCTAAATTTTAACACTTTGAGTTTCAATTATATTTGAAATGAAATTTTAAGTTTTTCATACACAATCTGATTTCGCATGAAATGATCATTTTTAATTTTTCTCCTTTTCTAAATTTTAACACTTTGAGTTTCAATTATATTTGAAATGAAATTTTATATTTTTCATACACAATCTGATTTCACATTAAATGGTTTTCGTAAATTAATGTAAATTTTTTTTTTCTTAAAATGGATTTTTGCAAAAGTTCGCAAAAAGGTTTGATATTGCTTTGTTTTTCAAAATTTATTTATGAACATGGATATTTTGCAAAAGTTTTGGGCAAAAATTTTATATTGGAATTTTTTTAAAAAAAAACTAAATTTGCAACTTTTTCATCAGTGTCATAAGTGAATCAAATTGTATACACATCTTGTTTTCTAATTTTATATGAAAATGAATCAAATTTAAGTCTAATTATATAAAAGCCCTTTTCAACTAATAGCTATTATCTCCATTTTTTCAACTACATAACAGTCGACTAATGTGAAATAACTTTAATGATTAAAAGAATTATGTACCTGTTTGAAAGTTCGCAAATCGCCGATCGACGAATGTGTGATATCACTGTCAAAATCTTATGTTTTTCTCAGATTTGTGTTTATAGGTAATTTTTGTGAGTATGTAATTGTGAATGGTTATTGAGAACAATGATTTATAAGTGAATTTTGTGAATGTTTTTGTATGTATTGACGTCCTAGTATATTAGTTTTAGTTTGTAAGTTAATTTTTAGTTTTTGTAAAGTTTCCTGATCATTTGAGTGATTTGCGTGATTTTTACAACGTGATTTTCTCAATTCTATGAGTGATTTGTAAAGTTTCCTCATATAATTGATTTCTGAGTGATTGTTGAAAATTAATTTTCGGTGGCTTTGTTTGACCCCCATTTTGGTATTGAGATTCCTTTTGTAATTTAGAAAGGGAAGGGGACAAAATAGTCAGTTCAAAAGAGGACACCGTTGCTCCCCCCTTCCCTTATGTAATAGAGATCAGTCTCCTTCAATAACTTATCGATGTTGATTATGTTAGCTTGAATGACCGAAAATCAGTTGAACCATATCCTAAATTCGTAACTAGCCTTATGTGCACGATGTGCGTGCGTTAATTTCAAAACTTGTTACTTTTTTATACGTTATAGTACTAATTATACTTAAAATGTAAAACATTAGATGAATATGGATATATTAATTCACTAATATAAAAGGTTGAAGATATGAAGTTGGTCTCGGTTACCAAACTAAAAAGGTTAGTGAGTGATTGTGATTTTTAATTTTTAATTTTCTGTGACTAGATTTCGAACAAAAAGGATAAACATAATGAGTTACTTTGATTAATTAAAGAGTATCGAAATTACTGGTATATTAAAATTTGAGTTGACAATTTTCTAAAAAAGGGGAACAAATTGTCTAATCAACCTAAATAACTGAGACTTATTTTATCATAGCAAATTGTCTAATAAGCAAACATAAGGTATTGAGATTACTTTTTTAGAAGACATCAAATTAGCAAGCTAACAAAGGCTAACCAACATTAGAATAAAAATCAATAATAAATTACAAAGTCCTTACTTTAGAGCTATTTAATTCATATCCAACAATTACAAAATCAAAAACAAACAAGAACCTAAGTTAGAGATATAGTAACTGTGGAAGATGATTTTCAACAATCACAACGAAGGGCAATAGATGCAATCGATCAAACAATTTGAACGGAGAACTGAAAAGATTCAAATTAAAATAAGCAAATCACATATGACAATGAAGAAAACACCTTTGTTACTTGTAAAAGTCCGTCTTCTTTGCTCATCCATTACCTCCTCAATTTAGATGAGAAGCAAGATTGTCAAATAAATCAATCGGCTCTGTCGGTGGATTGTAGATTGCCAACATCAATAAGCAGAGGATTGGCAAAATCATGAAGCCTAAGTGTTTAGGGGAAACCGAAAAAGGAAAGGGAAAATGAGGGAAAATAAAAAAAAAGGAGCGAAAGAAAGGGGAAGATACAATAAGTTGCAGTGTAAAGTAGACAGAAGCGCATTTTCGCAATTGCAGATGCAAATTAAGGGCAAAAAAGTCAGAACATTGCTACTAAGCTACAAAGTTTGCAAGTTCTTACTTTTATATAGTCTAAGGATAAGACCACATGCCATATGCTATGATAAAAAAAAAAGAATATATCGTAAAAAATGGATATGATACAAGTAATTATATGCTACTTTCCAAATGAAAAATAATAATTTGAGCAAGTAAAAAAAGACGAAGAAAATTACTTTAGGATACCCTCCACTCCTCCAGTCCACCTCCCCCACAAAGCAAGAAAAAAATTCCAAATTATTAGGACGAGCCCATACTTAGCCCAACACATAACCACGCACAACAAAACTCTTAGCCCAACCAACCTCCTAAAACACGAGATAAATAAAACTCTAAAACCCTCTTCTAGTCAGCTACCCGATTACATAAACCCTAATTTCCGCCATATCTGCTACACCCTATACTTTCAGAGAAGAGAGAGAAAATGGGCAGCGACAGCGAAACAGATAAGTCGGCGCTCAAGGAGAAGAAGAAGGCCATTGCTCTTTCTCCCATTGCTAAACCTCTTGCCGGTAAAAAGCTCTGCAAACGCACCTACAAACTTATTCGCAGAGGTATAATTCTAAACTTTCTTGGAGTTTTTTTCTTTTGGTGATTTTCTTGAATTTTAGAATTATAATTATAATTTGTTTTTTGTGTTTCAGCTGCTGAACATAAATGCTTGAAGAGAGGTGTGAAAGAAGTGGTTAAGAGTATCAGACGCGGTCATAAAGGGTATATTTCTACTTCTTTTATAAGAAAGAAACAAATTTTTGTTTTTGAAAATGTTCGATATTATTTGCAAATTTACATGATAAATTCTTATGGATCGTAATTTGTAGTCTACAAGATGGTAGTGTATGTGTTTTTATTAGGATACTAGATGTGTGTTCATACTCGTTGTGGTTCTAGCTCAAAATGTTGGTGTGTGTGTTTGTGTGTGTTTGTGCGTGCGCGCGCGTTATTTTCGTGCATTGTTGTTTTCAATCACTTGGTAATTACCGAGTGAATTGTTTTGATGATTCGGGGGTAATGAGACAGTGTGGATTGATTGTTCATGATTTAAGAATTGGAAGTAAGAAGGCCACACATTTGATGTGGGTAGATGAGACGGACTTACGGTTGCTGTGTCCGTTAAGGCTCTATTTGTGTTTATGCTGATGGAGGTAGGGTAGGGACTAGGAACATTTTTTCATTGCTAACTTAGAGGATTACCTGGTTTGTCCAGTGTGATTCGAGGTTTTGCTTTCGTTTATTTTGGTGGTCATTTTATTGAAGTTTAATGTTATTCTTGTCAAAAAAAAGTTTAATGTTATTCTTGTAAAAAAAAAAGTTTAATGTTATTAAATACTATTGTTGATATTTCCCATTATGCTGTTTTTTGCTACGTAGAGAAATGCAAGTAATGAGTTATTTTTCATCATTTCCAAAGATGGATAAAGTTTTTGCTAGGCGGGTTTGGAAGATTAATGTGCAATGATTTTGTGAACTGTGTAATATTAGTTATTAGATTTGGAGGTTGGGAATGGTAAAGCTTAGTTGATTTATTCCCTTGTGGACAGCATTTTGATGATGAGATATATCCCAGTTTTTGCTTTTCTTTGTGCTATAATCAACCTCCACTCTCATAGTTTTTTAACAATTTTTTTGGGTGGATGCAGAATTTGTGTGATTGCTGGAAACATATCCCCTATCGATGTCATCACTCATGTTCCAATCTTATGCGAAGAATCAGAGATTCCCTACGTATATGTTCCTTCTAAAGAAGTAAGTTAGTGTGGACCTTGCTTTGTTATGCTATTCAGTTTATGTTTTGTCACTCTTAATGCTCAGCCTTTAATTTATTGTTTATTAGCTGGTTGTTATCTCTCTGGATGACTTTGTGGTCTTCATGTTTACTTACTTGAGTTTTGCTGTAAGCATTTCTTTTTTGAGTTTAGGCTACTTAGAGCATGGTTCATTACGGATTAAAGAGGGGTAATATTACACTGACCTCCTCTCATGTTCTAGAATGTTCTTCAGAGAACATGCTCTCTGAATACCTTTTTCTTTCTTTGTGGTTACCAGTAATTCTAGATAATATAGTTGAAAAGGGACTAGGGAACAATAATATTTTCTGTTGCATGTACTAGTTACTTCATTCACTTTACCCTTTTTTACCTATGCTATGAGTGGCATCTTTTTGAAATTTGAGGGCACTAAACAGGGCCTTTAAGCTTGGTAAAGATGACTAGATGAGACTAGTAGTAAGGAGGCATAGGCAAAATAACAGAAATTTGTCCTTAGCTCACAGATCTTTAATGAAACCATCCTCACTTCCAGTAGCAAAACCTTTGCACTCTTTTCTATTGTTGGTTCTGTATATTCAATCCAGTTGCAAACTTCTTGCTATGCTAACTGCCTAACTCTACTGGCATAGGAAATAGATCACATTTCTGCTGATATAAACAGAAGTTGACCTCTCTTTTTGCTAGCTAGAAACATAGACAGACATGGTTATGCAGATGAGTCATTTGGCTGATTATATATGGTCTAATAGGACTTTGTTTGTCTAGAAGCTGCTAGGCAGTTGCCATTAGCTTTACATTATATCGGTTGATTTTTTTCCTTGAGCCGCTAGCCTGTCATGTAGTATGGTATCAATATGTTCTTTTTGATAAATTTTTTTGGATTTCCAGGATCTTGCAAGCGCAGGGGCCACTAAACGACCCACCTGCTGTGTGTTGGTGCTTAATAAACCAACAAAGGGGGAGCTAAGCCAGGAGGACGTAGAAAAATTGAAGTCAGAGTCTGAGCAAGTTTCATCAGAGATACGCGAATTGACAGCATCCATGTTTTAAAAAGTGTCTTTGCTTGAAAGGGGGGGGAGACACTCGAAGATGATTTGAGAAATGCCTAGTATTGTTTTTGTACCCTTTTTCTGATGTAGGAATCTAGTCTATGTGTGATGACTCTTGTGTGTATCTTTCTTATATTATAAGATTATGCTAGCTCTTTTTATGCTCTTCTCCACATTAACTTGTTAAGCGATAAAAAAATCGAAAGAGACGAAAATATATAAATGTACGTGTGACCGAGTGAGTAGCTTGAGATGGGCAAAAAGATATAGGGTAACAAGGTGAAGGTTGTGAGGATCTGTCCCAAAGCTCAAGGAAAAAAACTGTTATAAGATCTAGTGTTGCTAGCAATAAGTTGGATGTCAGTAGTGTGTCAGATGCTAGTCTTAAGTCCAGTGTTAGTGATCCGTCAGATGTTAGTAATGTGTCAAGTCCTCGTCTGAAGTCGGTTAGTTGAAAGTTAAGGATGGTCTTGTAAGTTTATGTCCATCGAGTCCACAAATAAACGATGTCAACAACCTAGCCATAGGAGCTAAGCAAATGAGCTCCCTTGTAATTTGATGTTTTTTTTAATTAATGTATGATGTTGTTGTAAAAAAAAAAAAAGGTGAAGGTTGTCGAATCCATTATACATGACGGGCTTGTTTCAAAAATAGTTGAAAAGATGACTGTAGAAGAAGAATAGTGGACTTGTTCCTTAAAAAAAGTATTGTTCATCTCTTTTCTCCACATAGTTTTAGGTGGTTGTATTTAGAAAAGTTGGAGCAAGTCAACCCTTCTGTCCATCAAAGGCCGATAAAGAATTATTCCATTGGTAATCCCCCTTGTGGATTAAGATTAGGTCTATGATTACCTTCCCTAAAGATAAAATATACGAAAACTTCAGCTGGGAAGAGCATCAATGCGCATGACCAAAGTCTCAAAATGAGCCCTAAAATTTTTAAGGGTGAAGAAGCTTTTTATGCCGTTGGCTTAGGTAAGTACGACATTGGAAACTTGCAGGAATTGAGGTGACAAGGAATCTTGCGAGAGGAAATCTCCCCAAGTGAGATAGTGGGAATAAAAAGGGATGAAGCTATGGAGGTTGATGCAAGATTCTACCATCTTTGAAAAATCTAAACTAGCGGAGCCTAATTATCAGTTTGTTAACCGAGGAAGGCCAGGCTCCAGTTTTTCTATTCCAAGGAATAACTATCAATTTTTAAGATAAGGGAATCTCTCCGTTGAATGAAATCTGGGCAAGGATTTTTCATGGTTGTTCGTGTTGCAACTAGGACAAGAATCATCTCAAATAAGGACAAAAGACAGCTACAAGAGAAAATGAACGACATCCCCTTACCAACCATCGTTGATAAATCTCCTCAAAGTGAAGAAATTGAAGTCAACAGTGAGATGTTAGTTTGTGGAGCAAGGAGGACCTTAAGATGGATGATGCTCTACAAGGAGGGGGTAATGTCAAGTGAAGTTGGAAGTTGTTTGTGGGAAAAGCATCCTCATAATGTTTCTTTCGTTACATCTAGAAATGCATACTTTTCTCCATCCCAATTTTGAAGCAAAGTTGTATGCTCTCTCGTGCAGCAAGGTTTGTGGAAAAGTTTACCTATCCAGAGTCGAATGATATTACGAGGACGCAAGTGGCTAAGAAGAGAAGCTTCTCTAGGACCCATTCTATTATTCTAACCTTGTTTTTTATTGTAGGCACTATATTGGCTATAAAAGATAGACCCAATTCTCTCATTTGTTGGAATATTGCTATTTAGGGAGGACATTTAGGAATACTGTGGCACACATCCCTTTGTATTTGCTGAATCAAGCAGCTTTTAATGGATTTGTTTATCATTATGACATAGTTTGGATAAGAACATTTATGATCTAACCATATATGTTGACCGCATCCGAGCTTCTAATATATTCATGTTGATAGTTTGGAACTTCAATAAATGAGAACAATTTCCCATACCTCTAAACAAACAAACTAGTTCCTAACCCTAGCCTCCTCCTCTCCCTTCTCTCCTCTTCCTCCCCAAAAAACCCTAATCCTTTTCTTCTAGTTTGGGGCTGCCATCATCCTTTCGATGGTGGTTAGCCCCCAATTCTTCTTTTTTCTTTTAGTTTTCATTGTTTTTGTAATTAATAATCTTCCATTCTCTCTCTTTTTGAGAGTTTTCTACCTAATTTTTGGGTTCTTTCTCTCCTTTCATGGGAGTTTGGAGTTTAGTTTTATTCTCTTCCCACGTGGAAGTTTAAAAATTGGTATGAGAAATTATTCCTATTGTTTGAAGTCCAAGACCATCAACATCAAAGTATTGGAAATTCGGATGCGGTCAACATGGTTAAATCAAGAATTTTCTTCCCCAAACTATGTCAAAATGATAGACTTCCCCATCAATAGCTGCGTGATTCAGCAAATACAAGGGGGCTGCGCTGTAATGCTCGATCTGGTTCATTGTAGTTTCTTCGAAGACTAATTTGATTTGATCTTGTCTGATTGTATCTTGTTTTTCTTTAATTCTTATTGTAGATGTCGTTTGGTCTTCAATTAATGAAATTTCTCTTTCAAAAAAAAAATTTCACAACTCCCGTAAGGGAGAAGGAGACCTCCACAATAAAGAAGACTAAACTTTCCATAGCAGGTAAAAGTGTTCATGGGTGGTTAACCGTCCTGAAACAAAATTTCGGTTCGCTTTTTTTTTTTTACGAACCGTAACCGTTTAGACCGGTTACCGCCTAAGCGGTTAACCGTTTTTCGGTACAGTTTTTCAGTTAACCATTAACCGTTATTCAAGTTATACAAATATATTTTACTTAATGTAAATATATATTTTCTATTTTTTTGTGCATATTTTAATATTATATATACTCTAATATAAAATGTATTATAAAGTGGATAATAAATCCATGGAGAACATAATAAAACTAAGAATTTACTCCATTTCGTAATTATAGTGTTTAAATTAGTACTAACGTTTTCGAATAATCACATACTTCCTCTAATTGTTGTATTTAGTAACAAATATTAGAATTAATGTAGTTGGAAAATATTTCACAATAATTAAATACAGGGAAAAAAATTATTTCGGTATTTCGGTTAACCATTAACTCAAAAATCATAACCGTAACCGTACCGTTTAACCGTTAATTTTACCGGTTCAGTAACCGTACCGGTTAAAACTTTTTTTTATCGGTATGGTTACCACCCATTTGGACTGGTTTTTCGGTTTCAGTTTTTTATGAACACCCTATTAGCAGGGCATTAATTCCTATCCTTAACTGATGAAGATAGGAAATTGTGAGGTAAACATGTAGATGAAAGTGAAGTAGAAGTAAATGTTTTGCAAAGTGGAATTTCTCATTCCAAAAACTCTTGTTTATTTCTTTTTTTTTTTGGGAAATTTCCTCAGGTACCCCTGAGGTTTAGCGTAATTCCCAAGATACCCCCCACATTTGGGGAATTCCTCAGATACCCCTGAGGTTTGTGTTTGGGCTCAAGATACCCTTACTGAGGACGGCAGGCTAACAGACGTTAAGTGGTTGCATTAAAGACGCGCGAATGGAGAGAGAGAGAGAGAGAAAGAGTGTGTGTTTGCTTTAAACCTAATCTAACGTTAATTTCCCCAATTCTCTCTTCCTCTCTCTTCTTTGCTCTGTTCCAGAAAAAATTGCGAACCCTAAAATGTCGTCCTCTTCTGAAATTGTTGGTGAAATTGTGGACGCTCTTGTGTATGAAGCAAGAAGATGCAGCAAGTGCAGGAAGAAGATGGAAATTCGCGTTTCTGAATCTAGAGACAACCCTAACAAATTATACTACAAGTGTGTACCTTGTGACAACCACTATTTTTGGGCGACACCAAAAGTATCTTTCAATGAACAACAGATTAGACATTGTAAACAAGCAAAAAAATGTAAAAACTATTAGGAAATTAATGGTAAGTGCAGTACCTTCATTCTGTCACTCATAAAAGTCCAATCATCCTTGTCTGCTGTTGCCAAGGTTAGCCTTAAACTCCTGAAGAAATAGTCCCAATTATCTAACTCTCCTCACTAACCACTGCATATGCTAATGGAAATATCTGTTGATTTCCATCTAGGGCTATTGCAGATAGCAAGCAACCATTGAAGCTCCCTTTCAAGTGGCAACCATCAATGCCAATAAGAGGTCTGCACCCTTTCATAAAGCCCATAAACATAGCATCAAAACTAACATAAAACCTCTTGAATGTTAGTGAAGTAGCAGGGCCTTCATTAATCCAACTGATGAAGGCAAAGGCATCAGGATTTTTGTCCTTAATGATACAAACATAATGGGGCAACTGACCATAAGATTCATCATGTCCTCCTTGGATCTGTTTAACAGCTTCAGCCCTAGCCTTATACATAGTAGACTTAGGCACAGTTACCCCATATTTCTCCAACACCAAATCAACAAGTGCTTGACATTGAACTTCAAAATTAGCCCTCACCTGATCCAAAATTTTCCCTGCAAACTACTTAATACTAGCCATAGGGTTATGTTCAAGCCTATTACAAGAATGGGGCTCACTTAGAGACTTAATTGCCCATGTTACTTTATCAGGCAAGACAGAGGCATGCAATCTCCAACCACTATCTTCATTTGCACATATCACAGTGTACCTCTTTTCATCAATCTTCAACCTCACCAAATCAGCCCCTACCTGCATAGAGAAGTCCCTAACTGCTTGCATTATATGTTCCTTGTCCAAGAACATATGCCATTGTTGTAGCTCTATTTGACCAAATGGTTGTTCAGTGAACAACTTCCCATTCCTGTAAACCTTGTGCATATAACTCTCTCCTTCATTATCATCATCTAATTCAGGAAAAAAACCAACCTCATGCACATTATCTTCATCACCCCTAGCTTCTTCTTCTACAGGTTGTCTGTGTTGTTGTCTTTGTGATGGTTGGAATGTACCCCCCCCTTTTAGCTGTTGTCTTTGGGACCCTTCTGTTTCTAGGTTTTTATGTGATTCTGTGGTTTGGGTTGGTTCGATGGGTTGGGTTTGGGTATCTTGAGTAGGCTGTGTTGGTGTAGGTTGGGTTTGGGTGGGGGCCGAGTAGTTGGGTTGGGGTGGGCTGGGTTGGTGTGGGCTGAGTAGGCTGGGTTGGGGTGGGGCCGGGTTGGTGTGGGTTGGGTTTGGGTGGGCCGGGTTGGTGTGGGTTGGGTTTGGGTGGGCCGAGGAGGCTGGGTTTCATTGCCCTGGGTTTCAGTGGGTTGGGTTTGAGTGGCAATTGGTTTTGTTTTTTTTGGGGTCAGTTTTTTCCTAGCCTTTGATTTTGGTGGGGTTTGCATTTGGGCCTGGGACTGTGTGAAGTTGGGCCTGGGAGGGGTAGCAGCAAATGGACTGGGCTTAGACCTTGTTCTACCTGCTGGCCCTATACAACTTTCCTGGGACTGAGCCCACTTCTTCTCTTCCTCAGGAGTTACTTTAACATACCCCACTCCTCCATTCAGATCCCCATCAACATCAAACACAGGGACCTCTTTAGCCAAAGGCTCTATATCTATGACCTCATCCCTCCTATTTTGTTCTGACTCCCTCCTTTTTTCTTCTTCCTCTTTCTGTCTTCTCTCTGCATCCTCCCTCTCTCTCTGTTGTCTCAACCTATCTTGCTCCTCTATAATTTTTCTCAACCTCTCTTGACTTTCTGCCCACTTTCTTTGCTTCTCTAATTTTTCCATTTCCTTCTGTTCCTTGTCTGCTTTCAAGTTATGAAAACTCTCAACAACACTAGAAGGAACCTCTGAGTTTGTTATGTACAAATCTATCTCCTTTTTCTTTTGAAACAAACTAAAAATCCTAATAAGATGCACATCACATGTAACCTCAACTAATTGTTGAATCCCAGGTGGGTAATACTTAATCACAGGGTTTTTAGCATGTATGCCATTTTGCTTATGAGCTTCCTGTTCTAAGTCTTGTAGCAAACACATGAAGCTATACTCATCAGTATCTTGTACTCTTATGTCATACCCATTGTGTTCATAATGAACAGTTAACCAAATGACAAACATTTTCAAAGATACCCCAAACCCTACAAAATCATTACACCAAAATAAACCCCACAATCAATGTACAACCCACAATTTCGAAAAAAAAACCCTAACATCATAGTTTCAATACCAACACATATGAAATAGTTGAAATGTTCAAAATTGCGCATTTAACATGGACAAAATTACATGTTCAGAAGAGAAATTAAGGTTACATACCTCGAAATTCGAACTCGCCTTCCAGAGATTGATCTTCGTTTTAAAAAAAAACCGTCCTTTGTTTGAATCTTTGAAGAACTGGGTGTGTTTTTTGGCAAAATAAACCCTAGATTTTGGGATTCCTTCACTCTCAACTGCCAATTCTTCTCCTTCCTTTACTTTCTTGCATTTAATGTTCCAACTACTAAATTTCAAACATAAAGCAAACACTCTCTCTCTTCATTCGCGCGCCTTTAATGCAACCACTTAACGCCTGTTAGCCTGCCGTCCTCAGTAAGGGTATCTTGAGCCCAAACACAAATATCAGGGGTATCTGAGAAATTCCCCAAATGTGGGGGTATCTTGGGAATTACGCTAAACCTCAGGGTTAGCTGAGGAAATTTCCTTTTTTTTTTTTTAGGGGAAAAACTCTTGTTTATTTCGACAATTAATTAAAGATAAGTTTACTTGTACGAAGATCCAACAAAAAAAAAACTGTGGATCCCAAAAAATTGACTCTTTCTCACATTGACAACGAGATGAAGAAGTTCAAAACTCAAAAGTTTGAATTTTTGATGAACCCTTTTAACTAAAAATTACTTCTACAACACACAATATTCTCTTTAGTTTCATACATTCCCAGTTTTCATCTAAAAAGTCCAATTATAGCACACAATCTAGTTTTCCAGGAGAAGATTCTGGGCGCGAATAAATCTTTTTCGACGAGGTTGGAATTTGGGATCTTCCAAAAATCTGAATTTTCGCTTATAATTGTTAGTTTTGGAAATTCAGATATTTCAGAATTGGGGAAACCCAGAAAGAGTATTGGATAAGTAGATGTGTTAATGCTCTTATTTCATTGTGTTGTCGATAAAAACTGGGTAGCTCAAAAAAAAAAAAAGAACCCTCGTTGAATCCGCCATTGTTATATGAAATTGGAACTTTGTTAATTTGGTGTGAATTGAGGTTATTGGAAGAAAATGGTGGGAAGTAGTGAAATTGAGAATAATAATAATAATAATGTGTATACAAATGGGTCCATAAATGGAGCACTAGAGGAGAAGTTGGATGAGCTTCGAAAGCATGTTGGTAAAGCAGAAGGTGATCCTTTGAGAATAGTTGGAGTAGGTGCAGGTGCTTGGGGAAGTGTGTTTATTGCATTGCTGCAAGATAGTTATGGTATTTTTAGAGACAAGGTTTCAATTAGGTTATGGAGGAGAGCAGGAAGGCAAGTTGATCGATCAACGGCCGAACATCTATTCGAAGTGATTAATTCAAGGGAAGATGTGTTGAGGAGGCTAATTAGGAGGTGTGCATACTTGAAGTATGTAGAAGCAAGGTTAGGTGATCGTACATTAAATGCTGATGAGATTTTGAAAGATGGGTTTTGCTTGAACATGATTGACACACCATTGTGTGCTTTAAAGGTTGTAACTAATTTGCAAGAGGCTGTGTGGGATGCAGATGTGGTGGTTAATGGTTTGCCATCTACTGAGACTCGAGAGGTGTTTGAGGAGATTAGTCGGTTTTGGAAGGAAAGGATTTCTCCACCAGTCATTATCTCTCTGGCAAAGGGTATAGAGGCTGAATTGGATCCTGTGCCGCGGATTGTCACTCCCACTCAGATCATTCACCGAGCTTGTAAGACTTGTTTCTCCATCTTAGTTAGTTAGTGTCTGTGTATAAATAACTATATTGTCTGAATTTGAATTATTCATTTTGGCAGCTGGAGTTCCCATGGAAAACATTTTATATCTTGGAGGACCAAATATTGCCTCAGAGATTTATAACAAAGAGTATGCTAATGCCAGAATTTGTGGAGCTGAGAAATGGAGGAAGCCTTTGGCCAAGTTTCTCAGACAGCCACATTTCATAGTCTGGGATAATAGTGACCTTGTCACACATGAAGTTATGGGAGGTTTAAAGAATGTGTATGCTATTGGAGCTGGTAAGTAACTTTATTGCTTCTCTAATTGAGGTTTTAGTGATTCTGTGCGCTGTTTGTTAGACTAACCAAAGAGTTTCTTAAATAAATGTATTATATAGCGCCCCTGTCTGCTTACATACAGTAATCATTACAGCTTCGACCATGAATCTGAAGCATCCCATCCAAATTCAGGTCTCGACCGGTTTTTGCACAGCCATACTTCTGGTTGTGGGGTGGTCGTGTGTGTGTGAGGGGGGGGTTGTGTTGCAGTTGGGTTAGGAATGGCAAAGTCTGTAAATTCTGAAAAGGAGACGGTAATATTACTTTGAGAAGGTGTTGAGAATTTTGTGGAATCTGTACAATTGAATCATTGCAAATGTGACAAATGATCAAAGAATTAAATTGGAGAAAGACATAATTAATTATAGAACACGGCGCACCTATTTAACAAATGAAATCCAAGAGAGGAAAAACCCCCACCCGTGGAGTTTTAGAAAGAATCCATTAGAACTCATAGTTGTATGAGAGAGTGAGACCAATCTCTAATCCATGCCTCTACTAAGCCCAAGAACTACTTACAATGTTTTTTTATTGTACCTTCAATTATTAACTCTATCTGTTCTCTCCAAGGCTCCGTTTGGTTGGGTGTAAAACATTTTCAGTGTAAAATGATTTTCATGGAAAACAATTTACAATGGAAAACACAATTCCTAAATTAGTTTTCCGTTGTTTGGTTCCATGTAAGAAAAATGATGAAAAGAAAGGAAAATGAAAAAGAAAGTAAGGAGGTAGGGAGAGGAGTGTAAAGGAGAGATAAGAAAAATGAAGGAAAATAGTTTTCCCTTCATTTTGAAGGGAAAATGGTTTTCCATCATTGAAAGAGCAATTTTACTCCTAGGGAAAATGGTTTTACACTCCCTTGCAAACCAAACAATGTAAAATTGAAAATAGAGGAAAACAGTTTTCCAGGAAAACGTTTTACGCCCTACCAAACGGAGCCTAAATCTGCTGACCAGACTGAATTTTATCTCCCAGAACATCTTAATTGGTATAAATAGCCAAATAAGCATAGAACAAACCTAGTCAACATAAGAATTGAAAGCATACATCCTTGAAGATGGAGCTACCACCAGAAAGCACAATAGGTCGTCCAAATGCACAACCCAAGTCTGCAACTTGCTGACAAATTGAAAGTGTAACTTGAGGTCTGGGTCGTTACACAGCCATGCCAAACACATAGGAAAGCATGGACTGATCTTGCTTTCCTCTATCAGAGCTCAAATCAGCTCAAGAGGACTATAAAAAAAATTGAGGGTTATCATTGTGACTTCCTAATTGTAAATGCGCATTGAGCATCTTCAAATGTGAACAGCAAGTTACCCAAATGTCAAGACACAAAAAGAGTAATGAATCAATAGGGGATAAAATAGGCAGTAAGATTAATGCTGACGATGTTTTTGTACAACTGAGCATCCCAATCCCAGAGTTTACTTATTTGTTTCATCAATTTAATCAGTAACTGAAATAAGAGGCTAAGCAGCTCATGAAGTTGAAGAACAAATCAAAACTCATTGAGCCACATGCCTAGCTTCTCCCTGTCAGTTCAGAAGCTTACAGCAATGTACTAAGCATAATTGGCAATTAGGCACAGATCATAGATGTTCTGCATTCCCATTGCACACAATGCACATTTCATTTGTGGGCATCAGTGCCACCTCTTCCTTGAAGCTAGCTTTGTAAAAAAGCATGCTGTATGCGATGCTTTATTATTAAAAGACATACCCTTTGATATTCTGTCCGAATTGGGCTCCTCAACTTCTTATATGCAACTTTGGTGCTGAAATTCTTATTAACAGTTGCTTCCAACTGCCAGGGGATTGGCGGCTTGCCTTGGCTTGGGAGTTGGGAGATCATCATTCATCCAAGAAGCTTATTTTAAACGCCAATAATCATTAACAAAGAATCACTAATTAGCTAGAGATTTTCCACAGATTTCAGGAGTAATCATTTACAGAATCTTGGACATGTATTGGCCTTTTGGGCCCTGGGGCCTATTTATTCTTTTGATGCATTGGGTTGCTTTAGAAAGATTATAGCGTGCGTGCAATGTACTTTCCATGTTCCCATATGACACTAGTTCCCCATGAATATTTTAGTGTAAATCTGTTTTAATATTGATATAAAAGCAACAGTCCGCCCCCCTTCCCGGTACCAGAGCTTGAGAAGGCACAATGCACGCAAGTTCATAGTGAAACAAAGTGGTGGTTTTTACTTTTTAGCACATAAATTACCAAAATTAACTGTTTCTTATCTAGGAACACCACACGAGAGGGGAGGGGGGACTTGTTGTGTAGGGATTTTGCGTACTTTTAAAAACACGATAGGAATTGAACAAAGGAACACAACAATATTTACGAGGAAAAGCGGAAAACTTTCCTAGGCCCAATTAGAAAATATAGACTTCGACCCCAAGGGTTTTTAAACGCAACTATTTACTCTCAAACTACCACATACGCCCTATTATAAACTAGGACCAGACTCTAGTTCCTCAATGAATTTGAGTTCCCAACAACAATTTCTTAACCGTTGTTCCTCTGTTGACATAACTCTAAGTCCTCACTTCAGCTTCACTAAGGCTCTTTTACAAATGGAGATTCACTGAAAACCCTTTTTTCAATGAAATACAATGAAACAGCAGTAGAACGAGTTAGAGAAAGGTAAAGGAAACAATGGAGAGTTTAAGGAACAAAGGCCTTGGTACTCAAGTTGGAACTTTTTGATACACTTAGATTATTATCCACTTAGTCAGACATGATTTAGAACTTGGTTATGGACAACTATTTTTAGACACTTGGAATGAGCAAGAAACTCATCCACTAACCCATGCTCTCCATAATAATTTTCCATTACCATTTAAGCTCCTTAGCTTGAGGAACAAGCACTATTACACGTCCCATGATCATGAGATCATGCGTGTGTACGTGGAACTCAAGTAAATCATGGGATTAAAATTAATTAAATTAATTTTCCTAGATTTTCCTTTTAGATCTAGATATTATCTTATAGCTAAAAGATTCTAACTTCTTAACTAAAACATACTATTATTTAGATTTTAATTATTTTCTTATAGTCAAATATATCTTTTTTTTTTGAGGGGATAATTAAATATATCTTAATTAGACTCAACTACCTAAATTATGGATTTAGTGAGTCCTACAATTTTGGAAGACACTCTGACTTGATTAATATTAAAAACCGAAATATTTACTTAACCACGATTTAGTTTAGTTCTTTAGATTCTTTATTTCAGCCAATTGTAGCTCCTATGACTGTGCTAGGGGAACTGCTCCTTTATGGGAACAATATCCAATTCCCATATGAAATCCTTAGTTCCTTACCAGACGCTTTACTCAGTTCCTTACAAGCAAAATATTACAACTCATAATATATTCCTTCAATCTTCAATATCATCATAGAAGAACATCTTCACTTAATTCTGTATTCAAGTCTCTTCACTTTGATCTTTGAACTCTAAGTATTCTCTTTGTTCTTGTTTATAACGATAGCTTCATAACATAAAATTGACAACATATATTAGATTAATTAGTTCATCCTTTGTTGATTTGTCATCTTCAAAACTAGGGTCAACATTAACTATCAAGGGCTGACTTACAAATACAATTAGAAAAGAAAGACAATATAATGTGATCTTTGCAAAGTTTGATGTTTGAATTCAAACAAGGATAAAATCTTCTGATGTTTTTCTCATGAGATCTGAGATTTTTATTGTTATCCTTTGGCACAAGGGATTTTCTATTTGCTGTTGAAGTCAGAACAGTAGAAGAAGACTGGTTTATTTGGTTAGGATAGATTTATAGTGCTTCTACCCAGTCTTTGAAGCATAATTGAGGAAGTAAACATCGATATCTTCCTTTCAAATGATGGTCGACAATACTTTTTAAGTTCTAATTGAAGATATTTAGTTGTTTGTTAAAAGGATAAAGCACATCATTTTTCGTATTATTGCTGAAAGGCAAAGCCATATCAAAAAGTCAAATCTCTACCCTTTTTATGGTGTTTCCTCTGATAGTGGATGATTACTTGCAATTATTTGCTTCACAAGTATTGTATGATTCCATGCTAAAACGTCCAAGAATCTTTCTGTTTCTTTTGATTTTCAAAAGATTTTGAAAAGCTATACGACAGTAAATATCTCAGGTTTTGGGATTATATTCCTAGAGCATTGAGTAGGAGGCAGATAGATTAAATGCAAATTATAAATAAACGTCAAACTGTAGATTCTAAATTTTGTACTTCTATGTCGGTTGTACAGGAATGGTAGCAGCTCTAACTAATGAGAGTGCAACCAGCAAATCTGTATATTTTGCACACTGTACGTCAGAGATGATATTCATCACGCATCTTTTGGCAGAAGAACCAGAGAGACTTGCTGGTCCTTTGCTGGCAGATACATATGTTACCTTGTTGAAAGGTCGAAATGCATGGTATGGCCAAATGTTGGCTAAGGGTGAACTGAGCCTTGATATGGGTGACAGCATCAAGGGCAAGGGTATGATACAGGTACGGAGAAAGCTCTTCTAGCCAAATGAGTTGACATATAATGTCACCCGATTATTCTCTCTTTATCTCTTCTGTTTTTTGGTATTTACTACTTAATTTAATGCAGGCTTAGATATCCTGTGTTGCTTGCTGGTCTACTTCAACTTACCCTCTTTGACATATCAATTACAATATATTTCTCATGCAAATAATCTCTACTTTAGTAATCACGTGTTGCTTCTTCTTCCTAGTGCATTGAATCTGTGTATTCGGCATGACATAAACATACAGCTAGGTGAAGTCTAGAAAGGGTGGTGAAGAGGATTAAATGGTGCGACAGGTTTTGCAGTTTAGTGGTCTGAGCCAAATTAAGGCATGTCAAGGTTGGCTCAGTGCATTTTGTAGTCAAGTGTAACTGCATTTTTGTTTCTTAAAAAGCTTGTAAAAGGAAGACATTAAATGTTCTTGTCATTGAGGATTTCTCAAGGTAATGCAAAACTTCAATACACATTTATCTTTTAGCCTATTTGCTCTTGTCAATGTCAGCCATATGTGATCAAACTCCTTGTCCTTTGGTAGATCCATGGTAAGATAATTGGATGGCTGTTTCATTGGTTCTGCTCGTAGATGCATTGTTGTCTGGCTTTTAGCTTTAACTACGTGCTCTTTAGTAAGCACGTCTGTGGCCTACTGTCTACACTCTACACCCCTAGTCATATATGTACGATTCGTTTTTTGTCTTTCTTTATTTATTGTTGCCTAATTGATGTTCGACATATTTCTATGATCCTTTTTCTGTACACTGACTAGGGCCAAAGAAATGCTGATTTACAATAACGATATGTTGATTACATGTAGGGTGTCTCTGCTGTGAAAGCATTTTATGAACTACTAGGTCAATCCTCCATCAGTGTGTTGCATCCTGAAGAAAAGAAGCCTGTTGCTCCAGTTGAACTTTGTCCCATCCTGAAGACACTCTATAGCATACTTATAACTAGGTAAAAGCCCATCTCCAATATGCTCTAAATTGCTTGCTCATTCTCAGACATCTCTAAGTTGTTGCGCTACCAAATATCTCATCAGAGTGGAATACTGGAATCTAATATCTATATTGACTTGCGTATACAGGGACTTCCCATCCCAGGCTATACTTCAAACATTGAGAGACGAGACAATGAATGATCCCCGGGAACGTATTGCAATAGCACAGTCCCATGCGTTTTACATACCCTCGCTTCTTGGGCAGTAAGAGGGAGTCTGCACTTCTGATCGTAATGACACATATCACAAATGTGCAAAGAATCACCTTAAAGAGTTTTGATGTGATAAAATAAATTCTGGTTGATTAAATGCTTGTATACATCACTTGTAGATGGCGTTTGGATTGGGATTAGTGGATTACGGATACTCTTGCTATGGGTTTGGCCAGTCGAAAATTTTAGTGTGGGGGGCGATCGCCCTTTGAACTGTCGGTAGATAAGTTAAAGTTCGTAGCTCTTGTATGATGTGCTAGGATAGGTGTGGGGATGTATTTTTTGTTCTTATAGAGTTGATATTTGCTATATTGATTCATTTATTTCTTTGTTGGCGACATTTGTTGTTTAAGAAATGTTTTATATTGTCTACTCAAAATACTCTAGACCCTCTTCGACAATAACTTTTGAAACTCGTTTACGGTTGAGCTACTTAAGTATTTATATTTAGACATTTCCTTAAAAAAAGTATATATTTGACATTTGAAGTTACATCTTACGCAATATATTCCTTGTAGCTATCTTGCAGGGGTGTTTTCACACCCCTAACCGTGTGCTACTTGGTTGCAGGATTGTAAACAAGCAATTTACCCCATGGATTACAGATTCAAGAAAAAAAATTTTATCCGTGCATTGTGGTTCATTAGCGATTTAATTTATTCGCCTGGAAAAATTGATAGGAACAGTCCCAACTATGAGCGTTCTGTCATTTTTCAGTCCCAACTAAGGATTATTTCTGAGCGGTCCCAACTATGCATCATTTTTTCTGAAATTGGTCCCATCAGGTTAATGTCCGCACTTGGCTACCCAGCGTTTACCGTGGGCACGATAAATGGTACACCAAAGGTGCGTCTTTCCTGGTCCTCTCGTACTAGGGAAGGTCCTCTCAATGCTCTAACGCCCACACCGGATATGGACCGAACTGTCTCACGACGTTCTAAACCCAGCTCACGTACCACTTTAATGTGCGAACAGCCCAACCCTTGGAACCTGCTACAACATGTAAAACACGTTTTTTTCTTTTTTTTCGCCACAACCTTTTTCTTCTTCCTCCTCCACCTCTTTCTCACTCCTCGCTTCACCACGTCCTTCTCTCTCCTACACCCTCCCTCCTTATTGGTATTAGGTTTCCTTCCTCTTCTTCCTCATCTTTCTTTCTCCTCCCTCCTTACTTCCCTCCCTGCCACTCCCTCCTCCTCCCCTGCCACCCAGCCCACCCCCAAAGCCCCATCCCCTGTTGTTGCCCCCAATTCCTCCTTCTCTCGTTGCCAATCTTCAACAAGTTTTAACATCTAAAAGAAATCTGCATCTCTTAATTTCTCGTTGCCTTCTCTCGATCTCTTCCATCTTTCTTTGTTTATTTTGGCGAATTTTAGTGATTTTGAATGATGAGGTGGTTGGCTTATTCAATTCAAGCAAGGAGCATCAGGGTGGTTTTGAGGGGGAGGAATTTCGTGGGTGGCAGGGGAAGGGGAGGGGAGGGGTTTTCGAGGGTGGTGGGGAGGGGTGGCATGGGAAGGGGGAGGATGGGATTTTGGGGGTGGTTGGGGAGGGGTGGTAGGGGAGGAAGGAGATAGGAGAGATAAAAGGAAGAAGGAAACTGACTTAAGAAATAAAAAAAAAAATTAACCTGTTAAACAAATAATCAGTCAGCTGTGACCAATTTTGGCAAAAATGATGCATATTTGGGACCGCTCAGAAATAATCCTTAGTTGGGACTGAAAATGATGGAACGCCCATAATTGGGATTGTCCTTATCAATTTTTCCTTTATTTAATTACTGGAACTTTAATCTGCTCTTATTTTTGGACTCTTATATGGATCGGGTTATCAAAACCCTATGGACTCGAGTGTTCCATCACTCGCAAATGAATTGGGGTGTTTTCACACCCGTTAATGACTATTGCTCTTGATGCAGGTACCTAGTAAAAAAACAACTATACGAAGGTTCTTATATTCTATCATCTAATGACAACAATGAAAGGTGTAACTACCTCCTTCCAAGGAAATTTTTATTTACAAACTGCAAATTTTTTCATATTCATCGGATGCTTCAAGCTAGTTTTATATTGAATACTAGGAAATTAGCCATGGTTTTAATATTCAAAAGAGTTAATGAAGGTACTATGTTGGAATATACAAGGAGCAGTGGCAGATCCAGGATTTTGAGAATGGTTGGTCACACCACCATCCACCGAAAAATATCACAACCAATAACTAATAATTAGAAAACCTTCATAAAAAGTTCAATTTCAAAAGCAATAAAAATCCATATGAAAGCCAAATAGTACTTATAAATTATCACAATTGTTATTTGGCGAATTTCATATTCAAAATCAATTTATAATATTGTTAAGCGATCTCAAATAACCTTGTTAAGCTACCAACTTAATAGCCTTGAATGTATAGATTAGTATATAATCTAGTCACATTTTTGCATGACAAACCATTTTTGGCAACTAGAATTATGAAGGTAAGTTGTAATTATCACTTTAGATTGTATCTACCCTACCTATCTAAGCGTATCACTTATTTATTCAACACTAAACTAATTTCATTAATTGATGATTTAAAAGGGAAGCAGTAAAAACGGGAGAAAAGAAAAGAAAAAGATAGAAGGGAAAACCAAAATCTGCCAATGAAAAACGAAAAGGAAGGCAGCTAAAAAGTAAACCAAAACAAAAAGGAGTAAAAAGAGGAGAACGAAAAAGAAAAAGAAAAAAGAAATGAAAAATAAACGGTTTTTTTCACCATATATACCCCCGACAAATTTTTTTTTGCACCATATACCCCACACTTTTCAAAAAATCCACCAGATGCCATTAATGACTAACGGCCGTTAACTCTGTTAACTATTAACCCTCAATTGACGTAATTACCCTTAATTACGCCTTCCCTAATCTCCCTCCTACTCTTCCCTCTCCCCTAACCTAATTAACCCATTTTCCCTCTCTCTCCTCCACCATTAACACCACCACTAATCTCACTTCAATACATACCTCCTTTTCTCTCTCCTCTTCACCCTCACCACTTTTACCTAAATTTACACCACCTCCACCACCCCACTCTCTCTCCTCTCATTATCACCATCACCATTTCTCCATTGTCTTTCCTACCACTACCACAATCACCACTAACCCCGTTACCAAACACCAAAACTAAACCCCAAAAGCTCAAACAAACACCAAAAATGGAGAGAACCCATAAACTCTCACACCACCTTCATCATTTAACATGATAACCACCACCCAATACCGACCCACACAAATTAAAAACCGCAACACAACCAAATCCCTTCCTCAATCCTCAACAACCGCCACCAAAACGGTCCAAAACAGCCACCCCATGTGTTTTTTCAATGTTTGGGAGGAAATCCAAGTGATGATGTTCGAATTGCGGCTATAGGGCACCACATAGTGGTGGTGTGGTCTACAATTCGAGACAGAGGAGAGAGAAAAAGGTGGGCAAAGGCAAGGTTGTTATATTTGTCGCAAGAAACAAAAGGCAAACTCATACATTTTGGGGCTGCTTTAATTTCCTTCTTCTCTTTTTTTTTGGTTCAACTTTGGTACTTGAATGGTTAGTTGAGGATTTTGGGTACATTAGATGATGAAAGGATCTATTTTCATGGCTGTGTGAGAGAGGAAGAAGAAAGGAGAAAAGAATCATGTGTGAGACTTTGTAAAGAGGGGGGTTGGTTAAAAAGTGGGAAAACAAGGCAGGGGTATTTTGAGGAGAAATAAAATTACAATGGTGGTAATGTTAATGGTGGAAGCAACAACGATGAGAAGGGTGGGGAGAAGAGAGAAAATAAAGGAGTAAGCCATGGATGAAGGATGGAGATTAGAGGAGAGAGAAACAAATGACAGGATTAATGGTGAAATTAGAGACTGTTAAGGGTGGAGGAGAGAGAAGGGAAGTGGGTTAATTAGGTTAAGGGAGAGAGAAGAGTAGGAGGGAGATTAGGGAAGGGGTAATTAAGGGTAATTACGTCAATTGAGTGTTAATGACTAACAGAGTTAACGGTCGTTAGCCATGAATGGCATCTGGTGGATTTTTTGAAAAGTCGGGGGCATATGGTGAATTTTAAAACTTGCAGGGGTAAATGGTGCAAAAAAAATTGTCGGGGGTATATGATGGAAAAACCGAAAAGAAAATGTTCCCCTGCTTCGGGGCACCAAGCCAACTTTCTACTCCTTCACAACCCACCGTCAATTGTCATCAATAAACAACACATAATCAGATTAAGCCATCGAATTCCATCTCTCTCTTGCGCCCGCAACATCGTGGCCGTTGGTGTTTCTTTCTCAATTTCATCTCTTTTGATGTTCATTTTTTGCCATTGATTTTTCCCAAAAAAGCAAGAGAATTATCGAAAGCAATAAAATTTGAAACAGGGGAATTCCTATGAATTTGAAAGCAGTCGTTCTCGGAGAATTGAAATTCAGTAGCGGGTGCGGGTCGAAGAAGCGATGTAGATGATGAAAAAGGTGAGGAGGAGGAGAATAAGAAGAAGATTTCGATCTAAATTTTGTCTAATTGAATAAATTTTCGTATTAAAATTCAATTACGGAAGGTGAATTTCATTTCTTTCCACCATATTCCAAATGAAATTAAATTCAATTTTCAACAACTCCTCCAAATCAAAAATCCATAATTGATTTTATCTGATATTTGCCTAATTGAAGAAAACATGGTGGATCAAGATGAAGAGGAATTGCAGATGGCAGTGAGGGGGAGGAAGTCCTGAAGAGAGAGAAAGTTAAAATGGAGTTTGTGAAACTGTGGAAGGCTGGAAGCAAGAGGTAATAATTTTTTCCCCCAAATATTGGTTGGTCACATGACCAACTGGGACAATAGGTGGCTCCGCCACTGAAAGAGGTAAAAAAAACCCCTAGCACTAGTTGAGTTAATCTACTTAAAGAACAAATCCCATCCGGATATTATTTTTGTTTTAGTAACACTTACTAATACTAGAAATAGTAATAAAATATTGAATGCTCGTCATTTCGACAGCAAAAATAATTATCGACCCTATAAATCATTATGGGGGTTTATGGATTTGTTGGAATAGCGCCAGCTTAATTGTTGAAAATTATATAACGCATTCGCCATATGCATTTAGACATTTGCTATAAACCAAACAACAAAGAGTATTCCATAATTGGTGCTTATTGCCCAGCAAAAGAAGTTGAAACAAATGAATTTTGGGGATTTTTTCAATCTTACATAGCTAATATTACACTACATTGGCTCCTCATAGGAGATTTTAATGAAATGCTTTGTTTACAAGATAAAGTAGGGGGAATACCTCTCTCTGTAATAGCCCTGCTATTAAGCAGGAACACTTGAGTATGATTAATTAGCATAACAATTATGTGCATTACATATAGGTATCTAATAAAGCATGCTAGTAAAACATAGCAATTAAAATATTATGTTACTTAGAGGTAGGAATTAGGATAAACGAATTAGTGTAACTTGTGTTATGTGATTTGTGTTATGTTTTGTTTTCTGGAAGTAAGTTGTGTTATTGATTAATTATGATTAACCCAATGAGATGTAACCCTAGATGGGGAATCCTGAATTTAAGTATGATAGTACATATTTTGGAGGTTTAGAATATACATTGTGATCATGTGGAGACAACAGGTATTTCCTTTACGAAAATAACTCCTTAAGAGATTAATAAGGTTAATTGTCTAAATTAAGGTTAGGTATTTTCAAAGATTCATTTACTTAGGTTAATTATGGTTTAAAGGGAGAATTAAGGCCAATACATGTGCTTTAGAGGAACTAGAAAATTCTAGATAAAGCTACCATGGGAAATGACGATTTTAACCTTGTTACTTTGAATAAAATACGAACGTAACATAATCCTAGCCTTACCTATAAATAGGGGATCATAATATAGTTCATTTTCCTCCCAATAATTTCTTTATTTTGCTGCTGCCTAGACTCTTTCTTCACTCATCTTCTTCTCGCCATTTTGGTGTCTAAGAGCAGGTGGTGATTCCACCTTGTTTCCTTGCTTTTTCCTTGATGATTCTTACATGCAATTAAATCCAGCCATTCTCTACATAGAGGACCATAATTGGAAAAGTCTATTTTGTGCAAAAAAGCAGAAAAACCTAGCCAAAGGGAGAAGGGAAAATCAGTTAAGGTAAATCAACCTAATTTGAATTTTAGGAAAATATTTAAAACTTTCTTTGAGGGTTTTTTTAATGAAGATATTAACTACATGAGTTTTGTGGTTTAAGGAAACTACTTGGGGTAGAAGACTTTAGCTTTTGAAAGGAGGAATGGGTTCATAAAGAGTAAGAAAAGGTACACAAGAACCGTACTTAAACTTGTTTTTAAAGCTTTGATTATGGAATTTGTTTATGAAATTATGAATACTTCAATTATGTTATGAAAAAAATGATTTGCATGTGGTCTCTTATGAGTGATATTGTATTAAAACCCTTTTGCATGTCAAGTTTCCCTAAGAATGATGAACTCTCTAGATAACCTAGTAAGAAAATAATGAACCATTTTTCCTGAATCATACTGCCGTGCTCTTCCTGGCCCAATATCTTCCTCTTTCATTTGATTTTGGCCTCAATGTACTCATGAAAGTTGTAGATCTTGAAAAGTTGTTTAATTTAGAACCAAAAACCACTCAGTTTGGAGTTGTATGCTAGAAGATATGCTGCTCGGAAGTTTTTGGTTTCGTAGACTTGTTTCATTGCACTGTTGTTGCGAATTGTTCCATTAAGCTGCTGTTGCTTCTCTAAATCATTGTGATCAAAATCTCCTATTCTTGCATGTAACCTATATATATATATATATATATATATATATATATATATATATATATATATATATATATATATATACATTGTTGTTGATCCACCTAACTAGCCCTTGGGCCGTGAGGTTCTTCAACTTTTTGCCTAGCTTTGTTCGCCTACTTTTACCCAGTTATGTTATACTTCTACCAACCTTTATTATAATCCCTTTTATATCATTTATCACCTTGATTATCACCTTTTCAATGACCTAGTTGGAACGTGAATTCCCTTTGAAATACCGTGAAATCTCATGAGCCAAACCATTGTCAGTGTTTGTTCATTCTGTAATTCGGGAGGGAAACTTGACATGACAAAAAAATCTATTTCAAATGCATGATTTGATATTTGAGTTAAGTAAAAGTATTTGAGCATAATGTTTTCAGTACAAGTATTTAAGTATAAGTATTTGAGTATAAGTACTTAAATATAAGTGTTTAAGTACAAGTACTTTTGTATGAGCATAAATTTTGTTTTATAAGGGGAAATAGTTGCGTAAGCAGTGATTAACAACATTCGTAGAACGGGTAGCCGGGCATTGCTCATTATGTGTATGGAGCGGGTATTGCTCCTCTGTGTAGGGTCATGACCTAAAAGTCTTGCAAGCAGAGTATAAAAAGGTGGGGAGACGTCCCTCAAAAGTCTGAAGATATGGCGTAGCCTCTCCATTCGTGTTCCTTCCCTGGAGTTGTGTTATGTTTTGTGATAAGTGTTAAGAATATTATTTGTGTTACGTATTGAGAATGATATGTGATATCTTGAGACAATTCTGAAAAATGACTCTGGTATATGCAATGTATTTCTATGGAAGTTTAAAAGAAAGAATCAACGTATTTCCGAGCAAGTATAAATGTATTTCTGAGTAAAAATAAAAGTATCTCCGAGGATGTATTAACAAATTTCTGAGCAAGATATAAATGTATTTATGAAAGTTATAAGTTCTGCTTGAATATAATTCAGAATCAGTTATGTAATTCCAGCCACCTTATTATTTTGGAATCGGTGGAACTTGTGTACTAGCGTAAGCTAACTTGTTTTGTTCTTTGAACCTGTCTTGGTGGGAGCAGATTTATCTGTTTTGCAGGATTGGAGAGAATATTCGATTAGCTCGTGTGTGCAAATGTGAAGTAGTGGTGGTCAATGTGGTTAATTCTGCTGCTATAAGATAACCTACTGTGTACAAGGATTTCTATCAAGTTAAACATATATTTCCGATTTATAATCTAAGTTCTCAAGATATGTTGTAAAAACTATTTTACTATAATTTGTTTTGTAATATGCTTGGATACTATAGGATTTCCTAACTTTTTCTAGCAGGGAAGGAGAGGAAGTCCGCCCTAACAGTCTCTCCAATTAGTAGTTTAACTCCGTAATTAGCAATAATAAGTCTTAATTAAGCTGTTATTTGAAGCGGGATGTTACTGTCTCCCTGTCGCAATTAACCCTACTCCCTAATCTAATGACTATTACTAACGCGATTGATATCCCGTGCCTTCAAAATGCATATTTCTAGAAAGGAACCCAACGTAACAATACCATTTACGAACAGCTCGATAGAGCAATTAGTCATTCCTCCTTCTATAATGATTTCGCCAATAGCAACATTACTTATGGCAATTTCACCGTGTCCGACCATGCTCTCATCATCTTCTCTACTAATGATGGTAGCATGGCTAGGGCCCCAACCTTTCGCTTCCAAAAATTTTGGTCTCTCGATATTGAATTCCATAATATAGTAAGAAAAAAAATGGAATGTTCCCATTACATATTCCCGCTTTTATAGAATCCAACAAAAATTATTGCGTATCAAGACAAACCTCAAACTATGGGCTAGACATAATTACCACCACACTAACAATAATCTGGTAGCAAATGAAGAAAAATTAAAAGAGTTACAAACTCAACTAGGGGGCCAACCCTTCAACACGGTCCTAATAAAACATATTAATCGACTAATACTACAAAGAGAGAAACTTCTACTTTCCAACCAAAGAAACTAGGGAACAGAAACTAGGAAAACTTGGCTCACTCAAGGAGATCGCTACTCCCGCTTTTTCCACAACAAAATGAAAAAAAAAAGATGGCTAGTACCACCATTTTTCGACTTAAAAATGACCTAAATCTTCTCACTAGGAAATTTCCCAAGTTTGATCTAACTCTTTCAAACTATGGTTTCAAATAGCTCTTCCCCACGTAGGCAAATTGATGTAAGTTTCCTTTCCCCATTCGTCTCTTCCAATGATTGCTCTAAGCTCCTAGCTCATGTCTCCTTCGATGAAATAAAAAAAAGCTTTCTTCAATATCAACCCTTGAAAGGCTCCCGGCTCTGACGACTTTGGGGAGAAATTTTACCAAGCATACTGGCCCATTATCGGGAGAGATGTCTCCATAGCAATTCAAAGTTTTTTATTTCATGGGAAACTTCCTCCGTCGCTAAAGCACACTTTAATAATGCTAATTCCTAAAAATGAAGCGCCTGAGAACCCAAATCATTTCCGGCCCGTTAGCCTAATAAACACTATCTATAAAGCAATTCCGAAAATTCTGATTAATTGACTACGTCCCATTCTTCAAAGGGAAATAAGTCTCCTCCAAAATGAAGCGTCTGAGAACCCAAATCGTTTCCGACCCATTAGCCTAATAAACACTATCTATAAAGCAATTTTGAAAATTATGGTTAATCGAATACGTCCCATTCTTCAAAGGGATATAAGTCCCCTCCAAAATGAAGCGCCTGAGAACCCAAATCATTTCCGGCTCATTAGCCTAATAAACACTATCTATAAAGCAATTTCGAAAATTCTGGTTAATCGACTACGTCCCATTCTTCAAAGGGAAATAAGTCCCCTCCAAAATGCTTTCACCCAGGATCGTCCCATTCTTGACAACCTTCTAATTGCATAGGAAGCCTTACACCTTCCAAAAATCTCAAAATAAGACAGGTTGGTGTGCGTTAACATTAGATATGGAAAGAGCTTACGATCGTATAGAATGGGATTTCCTTTGGCAGTGTCTAGCTGCCTTCGATTTCCCAACCCAATGGATTTCGTGGATTAAAGAATGTGTAATGAACATTTCCTACTCCATTAAACTAAATTGGTTTAGGCTTTCAAGAGGTTTTAGGCAAGGTGACCCCCTTTCTCCGTACTTATTTATCCTATTTATGGAAGTTTTTATTAGGAAACTTACTATAGAAAGTCAAAATCATGGATAAGGGATTGATTTCAAACTTCACCCACGAACATCCAACATTCAATGTCTCTTCTTTGCAGATGATAGTTTAGTTTTTTGCAAAGCTACTTCAATGGCTTATCGCAACCTTAAAAGTATAATAGATAAGTTTTGTATTTTATAAGGTCAATTGGTTAATTTCCATAAATCGGCTATAGTTTTTTCAAAAAAAGTGAGTCCTCAAAGGAAGACAACCTTAGCAAGTCATTTTAACATGTAGCAAAATTATTGCTTAGGCCGTTATTTGGGGTTCTTCTTCAGCTCTTACCATCCAAAATCGGATTTCAATCGTATTATCTAAAAAATCGAACAACGAATAAATCATTGGGAAGCAGGTTTCCTCTCTAAAGCAGGTCGTCTCACCTTAATTTAAAGCAATTTGGAATCCCTACCTTCTTATATTGGCACTTCCTCTCTTCTTCGAAATGATATAGCCAAGTCTATAGATAGTCTCCACAGGAAATTTTTTTGGTGGCAGAACATGGAAAATAAAATGCAACCCCCCTCATAGCTTGGGATAAAATTGGTCCAAAGGGAGTGTAGGACTCAGAAAAGCTTTACCAATGAATAGAGCTTTCATTGCGAAATTAATTAGGTTGGAAAATCCTCACAAATAACCGAAGTTTATGGGTAAAACTCATAAAAAAGAAATACTTAACAAACAAACTCTTCTTCAATTTCAATCCTAAACCTCAAGACTCGCCAATTTGGCGGGAAATTATGTTACAACGGGAAATCCTTAGCAAAGATATTCGTTGGATGGGAATGACCATGATATCCTCTTTTGGCTGCACATTTGGTGTTCAAATGAAAACCTCCTCTCAATTCTCAATCTACCAAAGGAATAGTAGATTTAAATATGTGCCTTCACAAATTCATTCTCCCTAATCGAACTTGGAATATCTAAAGTCTAAAAGAATTGCTTCCACCCCACCTAATAAAGACCATTAGAGGAATTCCAATACCACAAACTAGATTAGATGATACTCTAATATGGGCTCCCACCCCCTCTGGTGATTTTACGGTCAAGTCAGCAACCTGGCTAGCCCATAACCTTGACCCTAGTGAAGAAAAATGGTTGTATAGGTGGATTTGGGGTCTAGAAATTCCACCTAAGCTGGAAATTTTCTTTGTGGCAAATTTTCCATAACAGCTTAGGCGTTCGTGTCGTGTTAGCCAAACACAATATTCTTCCTTTCAATACATGCAGTTTTTGTAATTCACAAGAAGAAACTCTCGATCACCTCTTATGCAATTGCCCAAAAATAAGCCAACTTTAGCGCCTCCCCGAAGTTAAAATAGGCTTAAGTGTAATATTCTTCCTACTTCCATCTTTCTCACCTTTGAGAATCTAAGATGTAAAGTGTATCCTTTCCAAATTCATAATCTTTCTTATCTAGAGTATTTGGAAAGAAAAAAATGATATTATTTTCAAAAATAAAGAATAAAACATCCAACGTATCTTTCATAAAGCTAAATTCTGTATGTCAGAATGGAATCTTCGAAATGCCATTGATCACTGCCACACCACATGTTCCCCCTTCCATCTCACGTCCAACATCTCTACTCCTCCAAGCAAGAACTCCTCCATCCTCATTTCTTGGGTTCCACCTCCCATACTCTCATACAAGCTCAACTTTGATGGTTCGGTTTGTGCTAACTCAGCAGCAGCTGGAGTTATCATTTGCGATCATCAAGGCAATCTATGCAAAGCCGCTACCTACAATATGGGTACCACTCAATTCTTCGTTGCAGAGGCTATAACTCTTCATCAAGGATCCTGCTACCATTCAAGAAAAGATACAAAGTCTACATATAGAAGGAGACAACTTGCCCATTGTTAATGTTTTTCAAGGTATTTGGCCCCCCACCCATGGCAAATACCGCACATCATCCACGACATCATAGCAGTGCTCCAATCATTCAACAGTTAGAGCATCAGACACATCTACAGAGAAGCAAACAAAGCAGCAGAATGGATAGCTAATGTGGGTCATTTAGTCGATTCCTATTTCCATATAGATACTTGTAGTAATTCTGCCTTACACACTATTATTGTAAACGATGTGTTAGGAGTTCCCCTCGTGCGGAGGGTATCCTAATCTTATTTCTTCTTACCTTTATAAAAAAAATCTTAAAATTTGTAAATTTGGATGTGGATCCTATAAAAAAAAGTACTATGGAACTTGTTTAGGGTAGGAATTTGCAAATGAGAGGAAATTATAGGTCAACCTAAATAGCTTCTCTAGTCTTTTTAATAGTTTTTTTTTTACCTAAAATCCATTGATCTTTAAGTGCGTTTTTTTTACTTGAATTTATTTGAATTGTATTATTAGATCTGATCAATTCTAATTTACCTATGTTTATACATAATTACTTTCGGTTGAAATTGATTTAACCTAACACTTTTTTTTCTAACTTGAAGTTTGAGTAGTTGCATTTTTTTGGAATAGGTTGTTAAATTCTATGTTGTGCTCCACCTACCTGATAAGTGCGCAATATAGTATATTTATGTCCCCTTATTTTAATATTATATGTATGTTTATATAATTATTTCATGCATTTTAAATACTTTTGTTAACTTTAGCTATTATACTTTGTGTTTATATTTTTATTATTAAATGTATTTGAATTTTTCCTACTTTTGTTTGAAAGCGTCTTGGATGTAACATGTTACACCATAACTTATTGTGTAACAATATCACACACGTGTGAACTCTTTCATGTCATTATACAACTCTTTCGTGTCATTATAACTGACTTCTATGACATTTTTTTGGCAAACTCAGTTCTATGTTATTATTATTCAAATCTATGTCATTATTACTCAGTTTTATGTCATTATTACGCACTTCTATGTTATTTTTCAGTAAAATTGTATTATTTTCTCCTATTTCATTATTATCTCTCAACTCTTCATATATCATATCATTATTATTCATTTTTATGTCATTATTGGCGTATTTCATGTCATTTTTGAGTTGTCTCGTGTGATTTTTTTATAAATTTGTTTCATGTCATTACAATTGACTTTTATGATATTTTTATAGCAAACTCAGTTCTATGTAATTATTACTCATTTCTATGTTATTATTACTTAGTTTCATGTCATTATTCAGCAAAGTTGTATCATTTTCTCTTATTTCATTATTATTTGTCAACTCTTTATACCATATCATTGTTACTCATTTTTATGTCATTATTGGCGTATTTCATATCATTTTGAGCTTTCTCATGTCATTTTTTTATAAATTTGTTTCGTGTCATACTGTCATTTATAAAACACTTTCATGTCATTATAACTGATTTCTATGACATATTTATAGCAAACCCAATTATATGTCATTATTACTCAGTTCTATGTCATTATTACTCACTTCTATGTTATTTTTCATAAAAGTTGTATCATTTTATCCTATTTTATTATTATTTGTCAGCTCTTTATATACCATATTATTATTACTTATTTTTATGTCATTTTTTAGTTATCTCGTGTTTTTTTATAAATTTGTTTCGTGTCATTTATAAAACTCTTTCATGTCATTATAATTGACTTCTATGACATTTTTTTAGCAAACACAGTTTTATGTCATTATTACTCAGTTCTATATTATTTTTCACCAAACTTGTCTCACTTTCTCCTATTTGATTAGTAGAGTCAACTTCTTAAGTAATATATCATTATTACCCATTTATGTGTTATTATTACTATTTTATGTCATTATTTACGTACTTATATCATTTTGAAGTTGTCTCATGTTATTTTGTATAAATTTGTATCCTGTCATTTATAGAACTCTTTTATGTCATTATAACTTTTTTTCTTTGACATTTTTTTAGCAAACTCAGTTCTATGTCATTATTATTCAGGTCTATGTCATTTTTCTCAAACTTGTATCATTTTCTCCTATTTTATTAGTATAGTCAACTTCTTAAGTAATATATCATTATTACTCATTTATGTATCATTATTACTCATTTTATGTCATTATTTACGTACTTCATATCATTTTGGAGTTGTCTCATGTTATTTTGTATAAATTTTTGTTTCATGTCATTTATAGAACTCTTTTATGTCATTATTTCTCACTTTTATGACATTTTTGAGTAAACTTGTGTCATTTTGGAGGTAAGGTACTGATTAAGTAGAAAAAGAAGAAGATGAAGAGAGACAAGATTGTAACCAAAACTTTAAAGATAAAAAAACATGTGAAATTGTTCCTCTAATCTCTCTCTCCTCAATCTCATTCAATGCACAACAATCTCGTTCAATCTCTTTCAATGCATACAATTTCATAATCCCCCGAAACTACATACACTCTGCCATTTCTCTTGCTCTTTCTCTCTCCTCAATTCAACTTCACTTGCAGTCAACTCCTCACTCATCAATCACCATTTTTCCACCTTCAGTTTTATCTCTCCTAAAAAATGTTCATCGTCATTCACAACTTTTAAAAGCACAAACTCATATTTTCTCTCTCCTCCCCCTTCAATGGCGACGGCGGCATTCAAGTCGACGTCGAGAAGAACCTCAATCGGAGGAGAAGCGAATTCAAGCAGCAGTGGAAGCAATCTCTTTCAATGCATAACTTCAGTTGTTAGTTTATCTCTCCTTCTCCTTCACTCTGCCTCCCCTTTGCTCACTCTCATTTTCCTCATAGTTTCTCTCTCATCCGTGACTCCGTCTAGGAACGTCAAGGTACTGAGGCGCCCGCAGCTCACCACTTCACCGGACTGCAGAAGCATTGCGGAGAGAGGATAGAGCAGTCGTGGACTCGTGTTGAGAGAAGAACCACGGAGAGGAGAAAGAAAAAATCTCCTGAATCCGCTGCCGGCGACGATGAATAGATTTAGCCTGAGTATGAAGTTGAAATCCAACGGATTTTAATTTCATTGAGGACGATTTTCTGGTTCACTTAACCATGGTGACTAGAGAACAGCAGCGATTTCGAAGACCAGTGAGCCCTTGGTGACCAGAGTACACTAAGGATTCCCAATAACACCAGCAATTTCAAAGAACACCAGCGATTTGCGGTCAATTCGTTCGAGTTTGAAGAACAAATCTCGAAAAGAGATGGAGAAGTGGAAAGTCATTAATCAGATGCAAAGAACACCAGCGATTTGCGGCCAATTCTTCCGCTCTTTGAGATTTGTTCTCTCCTCGAATGAGGTTGGGAGCTTGGTGTGCGAAAATGGCAGCAGAGGAGTGAGAAAGAGGGGTATGAGATGACAGTAAGGAGATTTCACACGTGTGAAACTTCTGTTACACAATAATAATGGTGTAACAGTTACGCCCCAAGACTTTGTGCTTTTGTTAAGTGAGGAACCTTGGCCCAAGAAACAAGCTAAGAGTGAGGCCCAATTCTCTTTGTTAGAGTCCAGCCCAAATTTGAAGACAAGAGACAAAAAGAAAAAGAGAAAAGGAAAAAGGAAAGAAGCAAAAAGAAAAACGAAAAAAAAGACTAAGAGAAGGAAAAAGAAAGAACAGAAGCAGCAAATATCCTTCTCCTTCCTACCTCTTAAATACTTCTTTCTCTCTAATCACAATCCTTCTCCACATCACCCAACCAATGATCAAGCATCTGCAACTTCGCTCCTCCAATCATAAGAATTTCAAATTCCAGCACCGCAAAGAAGGAAGAAAGTCGGCTTTTAGGGCCAAAATCTTGGAGGCTAGTTCCAAAAGCTTTCCTATATTTCAAAGGGATTTAGACATATAATACCTATATACATGTATATGATAAAATTTGTTGAGTAAGAATCTTCATAACAATCTTTTCAAAAACATCTTATGAGAAACTTTTTGTGTGGTGTGGTGTCATCTTATTCTTCTTACAACTTTTCTCATCTTCTTCTTTTAAGAGGTGTTTGGTTTAAGTTCTACATAAAAGGATAAGAGAATCAAGTAAGCTTATTTGCTTGTTATTTATTAAGTTGTTTTCATCAATCCCTTTACCTTTTGATTACCTCCAACTCTTATACATTGACCGCCATCTCCAGAGATTAACTTACTTTCATAATCGTGTCTCTCTATTTGAGTACCCAATAATGATACATATCATCGTCCTAATCGGTCCTGCCCAAAGGGGAACAATCCAAAGAGCTAAAGTCCAAAACCGTTTTTAAGACCTCAAAGTCTATTTATTCGTTCCAGGCGTAGTTTTAAAAACTCAATTAATTATTCATGATAATTAATTGCATTTTTAAAGCCCATTTTCGAAAATCCCAATTAATTATTCCTGATAATTAATTATATTTTAAATATTAATTATTCTTGATAATTAATATATATATTTTCTAAATCAAAAGATGTTATGGAAATCAAGTTTTTATTCTTTAAGGTAAATGATTTTCGAACCTTAAAAGAGAATATTTGTAATACCCGAACTTTAGTCTCGTTTTATTAGCTACTAATTATGTTTATTAGCTTAATTGTGTTCTAAACTTTTCGTAACCATCATGGTTAAGGTTATTTTCTAAAATATAGTTACTTTTAATATTTCAAAAGTAATGTTTATTATCGCAATAGTTTATTTGTTATAATATAGTATATAGTTTTAATATTTTATCACCATGACCATGTAATTCATCTTCTTGCTCAAGCTCCATCTCCTTGCTCCCCAAGCATTCTAGAAGACCTTGCTCCCCAAGCATTTTAGAAGACCTTGATCACTAAGTATTCTTAACCATTAAGCCTCCAATTTCTTAATGAAGTTTTCCTTTCCAAAAATTTCTATAAAAAATGGGTTAATTTCACCATTTCTCACCCACTTGAAAACTACGAATTATAACTACAACCTCCATTAATACCACCAAATAAAAGTCTGAATTTCCATTGATGTGTCTTTTTGTTGTTGAGTACCCATGAGTGGCCCCAAATACCCACTCTCATTCTCCTTTGATTTTATGTTGCCGTACTGTTTTTCCCCAATATCTTCTTCTTACATTCATAATTTGCCTATACTTTCTTCATGAAAGTTGTAGATCTCGAAAAGTTATTGAATTTAGACACAAAAATTACCCGATTCGGAGTTCGGAGCAAAGAGTTAGACCCTCTGGAAGTTTTCTGTTGTTGCTGCCAATTGTTATACGTTCCTCTTGTTTCTTTGTTCTAATCACAATTCATGAAACCCAAAGTCTATTTTCTTGGTTAAGAAAGCTATGAATTTATGGAGGTTTAATCTTGGAGGTTAAGAGATGGTGATACTTAATGAGTAAAGGAAAGGAATTAACGTATAAGGTAACCTTTAAGTCTAGCATTACATGTGATTGCTCGTATACATCATGTTTAACATTTTATGCCCAACGAATATGTGTATGACCGTGTGTATATGTAAGTATGACTATGTGATACTAATCACGTTACGATATGCTATAAAGTGTGATGTATATGATATCATGAATGTTATATATGAATTATGAAAGTGATGTGTATCCTATGTATATTATTTATGAGTTATGTGTGTTGTTCGGGAATATTAATATATGCAAGTTTTATAAAATGTGAATGGTTCTGCTGGCTTGGAGTTATGAACTGAACTGGTAAATGGGCAAGTTACAGGTGGAGGAATTCTGTTTACGATGTAAAGGACCAAGAGTGGTCGAATGTTAATGTTTATGTTATGTCCAAAACCTGTACTTGCCAATGAACTAAGATCACGTAAATGGTCCTTGTCGGTAGACTATTCAATGTTATGTTTTCTGATAGTATTTCCGAACAATTACCAAAATATGTAGTATGTGCCTGTTGTGTGAAAATGTTTACTAACTAAAATCGTTTTTACGGGCTAGAGTAAAGTTACTGAGTTTTCCACTCATTTTAGGTTACTTTTCTGTGTTTTCCTTTTTTTTCTATTTTATGTAATTATTCAGGTATCATGAAGATAGCCCAAGTTCAGTTATGACATGGATGCTCTGGATGGATTATGTTGAAGTGACTTTGTACAATTTGGGATTTCTATCATACTATGTATTATGAGTAATTATTATTATTCTAGTTGAGAATTTGTATATTTTAGAGACCATGCATTTTAATGCTATTATTTTGTTTGTGGGCCCATAACCCACAGCTTAAGATATGTTTCCGCTGCCAATCATGAGTAATCAAGGTTATGGATTTTCGAGGCGTTACAATATTTAATGAGGATAGAAACAATCATTTAAAGATTGGATAAATAACAAAATCTGTTCAGATATGCGGATGCGTCTGGCGCGCCAACATTGCACACGCGCGATATTGAGACAACAAAATTCTGAAGCGCATAAGTGGATGTGCGCTGCGAGTCGTGATGCACGCCTGGCATCGTGATGTGTTCCACGCGACATTGATGCACGCCGCGCATCGTGATGCGTTCCACGCAACACTGATGAGCGCCGCGCATCACTGATGCGTCAAGTGCATAGTATTGCGCGCCACGCATCTTAAAATCTTATCTGGTTTCTTCTGTTTTTCCTATAAATAGACCTCGTTTTCACTCGATTTTAGACGGAGTTTCCTACGAATCTCCCCATACGAGACTTCCAACTACGAAAACACTATCAAACACTTTAAACACTTCATACACTCAAACTTCCAGTGATTTCATTTTTCAAGCTTTGAGGATTGGTCTTTCGAAGGTTGTTCATAAGACCAAGGCAATTAAGGTGTATCCTGAGGGTCCTTTAATTCCCATTTGCTTGCTTAAAGTTACTCACCTTCTTTTCATGATGTAGATGTTTAAACATTTTCGTGCCTCTTGTATATTCTTAATCTCTACTCTCTTCTCTATACTTTTATACGTATTTCCATATTTTCATGTTTATTGCTTTCATGACCTCACTTGTTATTATTGCTAATTACAAGACCTGAATAAATATTCTAACGTCTAATAAGATTATTGAACAATTGGTTTAGGATCCCGATAATATAATTGCTTAATTACATGTGAGTAAAAAAGTAGTCTTTTATGTGTTTAATGAACCAACCTAAATTAGTTTTTTTAGGGTGTTGAAATCGATTGCTTGGTTGTTTAATTGCATACAACATGCTATAAATCGTATTAAGTAGAGGTCAGCAATACACGAACTTGATTCCTGATCATGTTTGTATCCTCACCTCCGAACCCAATTTTTTGTTCAGTGACCAATCATAAAGTTATCATGGGGAAATCTACATTGGATAAGTCCCTAAGTTGTCCCTGAGATTTTCCAATATCCAAATAGGTTTATGAGTCTTCCTTTAAAGACTTGTTGGTGCCTTCAAAGCGCTTTTCAATAAAACCCTTCAATGAGGTAGTCAAATACGTGCTCACACTACGTAGACAATAACTACATGCCTACAATTTGAAGACTTCATTGGGGAGGATTCAAATTAATGTTTGATGACTGGGTGAAACTTAAAAAATATGATTTTTTTTTAATGCTTTTAAATGACATATAGTTTTGCATATGCATGGATATTATTTATAGCCACCATAAGGTCATTGTCCTTGCCTCATTAGCGCATGTTCTATGCATGAGGCCACCCCCGAGGGGTTTGCGGTTTGTCCCTCCAAAAGCTTCCTAAGCGAGGTGTTGGATCTTAGTCATAAGCAAACCTACCCAACTATATATTCTTGTTCCTGACGAGAGACTGGGATCCATCCTACACTTGGCCATCTTTTTAAGCAAAGATATGAAGCGTGGGCACAATCTCTTAGTCATTGACCCTTTTCAGCCAAAAACTAAACCTAATCATAGTTTCAAACGTAAAACTGGGCTTTAGGTTGAGAATTTTGCGTGCCTGTAACGTGCCAATTTTCTTGTTTGTGCATATTTGCTTATTATTGATTTGTAAACATCGATATGTATTGTTTTTTTTACAAGCGGTGATACATGCACACTTTAATGTTTCCAGGGCATATTTATGCTAAGAAAGAAGCATCTAAGAGGGAGTCCGAGTAACAACGCATTCCATTTGCTCAAGTAATAAGGGGTTTCATGTTAGTAACTCAGTCAATTCTTCGAAAATATATTGTATTGCCTTTTTCGGGAACCTCCTAAAGTTCCAACTAAAAAATGAAATTTTCATTATATATTATTTACTATTTTTTTAATAGAAAATGAATATCTTCTTTTTTTTGATTCTGGGCCGCGAGAGTTGTTTGTTTCGACTTCTATCTTTCTACCAGTAATAGGTATTGGCATTTACCCGGATTTCAGACTCTAAAAATGCTATGGGGTGCTCGAAAATGGTTAAACGAATAAATGAGAGGGAGGGGAGATACATTTATACAAAACTTCTACCTCGAGCATAGCACTATTAAACCTAAATTGGTGTTATTAGCTAAAAACTATGGTCGAGCAGTTTATGAATGTCAAATTGGAGAAGAATATCGCCCTTGGGTTCCCTTTATTAGGCAAAGGCTTACCTCCGTGGAAAGGATATACCCAAAAAATAACTCAAAGGACCCAAATCTGTCATAGGGAACTCAGTTTTTAACTGAGTAACAATTTATTCACGTAATGCATCAGTTGAGGTGACGAGCACAATGTCGTCACGTAGAGTAATAAATAAGCAGTGGCATTACCCTGACGATATGTGAAGATAGAAGAACCACTAAAAGTGATAATGAACACCATGTGAAGCAAATAATTGGCGAAACGTTGATACCAGGCCCACGACGCTTGTTACAGTCCATAAAGGGCAGTTTGTAGGCGACACACATGATGCGGGGCTCGACGATCAATAAAACCTGGGGATTGATTAATATCATTGAGGTCCCAATGAAGAAAAGCATTTTTTACATCAAGTTGATCAATAGACCATTTATGAGCCCTTACCAAACTAAGGCTATGTTTAGTTCAATTTATTTTTGGTGATCTGATCTGAACTTATTTTCTCTTATCTGATATGGACTTATTTTTCTGATCTAGTCTGATCTTATATGATATGAACTTATCTTTTATAAAACATATTATTACTAGTATTATTATTAATTTGTCATATGGGTCCTTTCCATCTCTCTCCTATCACATGGGTCCCCATTTTTCTTTCTCTATATCTCTCTCCTCTCCAAAAATTGCCTAGGAGTTCGCAATTTCAATAGTGTAGCATTTAAAAAGAAACGAAGGGAGTATAAGATATCACATGCCTGAATTTCGTGATGTAGCCCCCATCAGAAGGTACGCATGCTTGAAAACTTTAATTATCGTCACTTATCTCTCCGTACTACGATTAAAATATGTTTTGGAACACTTAAAAAGAGATGGAAAATATTGTCAAACATGCCGAACATGGACGTTTCACATCAATTGGTTATTTTGGTTTCTGCATTCACACTTCAAAATTTCATTCGATTGCGAGGTACGTGCTCATTACAAACCTAAACACTCAAAAAGAGCCACCCAGTAGATATTTATTTAAGATAATCAACCGACTTAAACATTAGAATGGGTTTGCCTAGAAACCCCATAGGCTAATTTGTCATAATCTTTGGTTGTAGTCCATCAATAGAGATTGGCAGCATTATTTGAATCCAGCCCATCAATATTCCCTCATCATCATCAACTTAGGGCCTGTTCTATTCGTCATAAAACAACTGAACTGAACTGAACTGAACTAAACTGAACTGAATTGAGCTGAACTGAACTAAACTGAATTAAATTATAACTAATTAATGGTAACGATTATCATTTAGGAACTGAACTGAATTGAACTGAACTGAACTGAAAATAAACTGGGGAGAACAGACCCTTACCCTCTTAAAGTACAATTTTAGACAGGAACACTTATTACCTCCATAGCATGAGCAAATGTTCCCAAATATTATGCTGATACATGTTTTCAACACATCCTGCATACAACTGACAAAAACTCGTGTTCATGTCATATATAAACGAGTTGTCGTGTTTGTGTCAAAAATAGGTTGAAAAACCCTTAACAGTAACCCGCCTTATTGTATTTCAACACTAACATAGTTTTTCAGTGTCCAGTTGGTGTCGTGTTTTCGTGTTAAGCTTTGGCAATTTAAACCCCATTTTTGTACAGTATAATCCTAAATTTGCTTAGCAAATGCGTTAATGAGCTTCAAGCATGCCATCTTTGTATGGGAAATGTCAACACTGAAACCGACCCATATAATAAGACATGTCATGTCGACCCATATAGTTCACCAGGTTGAAAATCTTTAACACTAACACATTTTTCGTATCTAGTTTTTGTCGTGTGCTCTCATCGTGTTAGCTTTTGCCAACTCTACTCGCACATTGGTTCAAATTTAGTATATTTTATTGAAAAACTTGAAAAAATAAGAAACAATCATATACCTCAACATATTGTTAAAATTTATAATGTTTAGAAAATAGTTTTTTGTCGAGAGTTTTGCAATAGTATATTTTTTAGAGTATTTCTTTGATGGAAACTCCTATCTTATTTTGCACAATTTACAATTTATCATGCTATTCTTAGAAATAATATTTAAATTTAGAATACAACTCAATTATCTAAAAGTACAAGATATTTGTTTTAAGGTCGTATTGTAGAGAAAACATAGAACTACAAATACTATAATATCTAGTAATTCAAGCTATAAATTCAAATTTCATTAATTTCTTATACAGATATAAATCTAACTAAGCAATTCTTGAGGAATAACAAAATTTTACACCTAAGAATTAGTCATTGAAGATGACAATCTCATAATCAATATAGCTGCAGGTGAAGAAATGAAGACCTTTAAGGAACTCCAAATCCTTTATTACTTTCAAGAAGCTAATCAAACTGTTGATATGCTAGCTCATAAGAGGCACGCCACCCCTTTGTTTCCATAACAAATTTTCCCTTTTGGATCCCTTATTTGAATTTCCCTTAATCATCTGCAGGGACGGCTAAGGCCATGTGCAGGGTGAGCAACTGCACAGGCCCCCCAAAACATAAGGGCCCCAATTCTTCGCCCAACTTAAAAAAGAAGAAAGAAAAAAAATCTAATTAGAGGTGTTCATTTCCAATATATTAAGTGTAACAGTGGATGCAAATTCACAGAAGTTAATTTCTATTTGGTGTCTTGTTTCGTTCTTCCTATTCTCCACAAACATTAATGATTCTTTCGTCTTTTCCTATTCCCAAAAAAATTTCAATCCTTATAATTTAATTTAGCATAGGGCCCTAAGTTGTACGAGACGGCCCTGATCATCTGTAAAAATGCTTTAGGTTAGCCTACTAACACAACCTAGTTTTCTTCTCCTAACTACTACATCAGTTCCTAAATAATAGTTACACTTACAATTTTCACGCGTGCTGATTCAAAACTTTGAGCCATGATATCTTTAATTTTGTATTTGTAAAAATTATAAAAAATTGATATTCAAAAAGTAATCATCGAGACGAATCAAACAAGATCCCACATGACTATATTTTCGCTTGCCCATAAATCACAAATGATAGTCAAATAAAAATTTGTGAACAATAATAAAAGTCAAAGTGTAACAATTAGAAACGGAGGTGGTAAAAAAGTTTAAGCAAAAAATTACACCAATTTTTGCTATTTCATTTTTCTTCCTTCATTCGTCAGCAAAAGTCTTTATACGAGTTGGGCCTGTACTTACAAAATCCCAACGAAAACCCAAAATCAAAGTAATGAACCCATCTAAATTAAAAGGGCACAATAAAAACCCTAGCTCGCCCTTCGCTTCCCATTAGGGTTTTTATTCTTCTCCTCCTCATCGCACACACACACTTTCTCTCTCTCCTCTTCTTCCCCATTCGGCTGCTACACCCAACTCACAGAAATGGTGTTTTTTCTCTCTATCTCTCTCTCTCCCCTAACGTTGATTTTAATGGATTCTAAGGTTTTGATTTCCTCTCTCCTCTTAAATGCAGGCGCCGGAGAAGAAGCTTTCGAACCCTATGAGGGACATCAAGGTCCAGAAACTTGTTCTTAATATCTCCGTCGGTGAAAGTGGTGATCGTCTCACAAGAGCTGCAAAGGTTGATTTTTAATTGATTTTAGGGTTTACATTTTTTTTTTTTTGATATTTGAATCTGGTGTTGTAAATTTGAAATTTAATGTTTTTGATTTGATGTTTTAGGTGTTGGAGCAACTCAGTGGTCAGACTCCTGTTTACTCCAAAGGTACGAATGAAGCTTTTTTAGATTTAATTTAGTTTTCTTAATTGCTCTTTTTATTCCTTAAATTTGAACGAATGATAAATTGAAATGATTGTGTTTGAATGTTTAGGTTATTGGAGTTCAATTTCTGCTGTTAATTTATTGCATTATATTCTCGTGTATGATTTCATTTGCTTATGACATTAGCAAAGAAGTGGTCGAGAAATGATATTATTTCAACGTGTGAAATATGTGGAAAATTGCGTTGCTTTGTTTGAATTGAAGTTATTATACTTGAAAGTTTATGAGCTTAATTTTCCTAATGGATTTTACAAGACTACTTGTTGGTTTTCGATATATCTGTTTGTGCCGATAGCTTAATTGATCAATGTTTCAGAAATATGTGGAACTTAGCAGTTTAGTTTAGATTATAAAAGCCTATAAATTCTCAAGTTTAATGGAGCGATGTTTCATGAGCTAGTAGTTGTAGTAGACTTCGAGGTTATGATGGCTTTGCCTTTTCTTGTGAATTATTTAATTGAATGGCATTACATGAGTAATGCCGATAATGTCGATGCATCTTCATGTTGTTTGCTGTAGCTGGAATCGTAGTTCATCATGAATTGCTGTGATTTGTTTTAGCTGAATCAATGAAGGATGTGATGTGTTGTCCTGTTGGCTTATAGTGGTTTGATTATGATCAACAGCCAGGTACACTGTCCGATCCTTCGGTATCAGACGTAATGAAAAGATTGCTTGCTACGTGACGGTCAGAGGTGAGAAGGCAATGCAGCTACTTGAAAGTGGTTTGAAGGTCAAGGAATACGAGTTGTTGAGGAGGAACTTCAGTGACACTGGTTGCTTTGGTTTTGGTATTCAAGAGCATATTGATCTTGGAATTAAGTGAGTTATCTTCTTTACCAGGCTGATGCTAATGTTATTTTTACAAACTGCTGATATTTGCGTATCTGAATGAATTAGTATATGATCATTTTTACATGCTGGTGATTTGTAGTGCATCTGAATGAATTAGTCTATATGATGATTCTTGTTTCTCAAATATCATTATTGTGCAGTACACATTCTATAAAACATGGCAGCTGTATTTCTTCTTGTGTATTTTGGTTTGTTTTGGATGTTCCGATAATAGCAATCAGTCACAGCTTTAAGCATTTTAGTGTGTTCATTACCTTGTTCTTGTGTAGTTGCATTTTCTTTATGCTCTCGAGGATAATTATGTCATTTAATTCAATGTTGTCAAGATTGCTGATATGATGTCCTCCTTTTGCAAGGGACTTTATTTGATATGTAGTGAAGCTAGAAGTAATTGTTGATTGTATTGCTTTGTTCATCCTTTAGGTATGATCCTTCTACTGGTATCTATGGTATGGACTTCTACGTTGTGCTCGAGCGTCCCGGTTACCGTGTGGCTCGTCGCAGAAGGTGCAAGGCCCGTGTTGGAATCCAGCACAGAGTTACCAAGGACGATGCCATGAAGTGGTTCCAGGTCAAATACGAAGGAGTTATCCTCAATAAGGCCCAAAATATTGGTTCTTAAGCTTTTGCTAGCTTTTCTCTATATGTTAAAACTTATGGTATCTTAGCTTTTATCCGGCTAAATTGCATTCTTAGTGAAAAAGGGTTCTTGACGATTTTGTAGTGTGTTTCTTTGTACTGCTGGATCAATGGTTCTAGAATTTTTGAATTTATGTTGCGTTAATTATACAATCATCTTTACCATGAGTTTCAATCCTACTTTCATTTGATATCTCGCTTAAAAGTGTTGTTCGTAGGTTGATTATACCATTTCCTCGATTGGTCTTATGGTTTTGTCAATGTTTGAGATAAATTTATGGATTCAGATTTTGAATCCCCTTTGACGATTTTTGGAGAAACAAGAATTAACAGGCTTTGTCGTATACTCTTATCTATCACGTACTAGGGTAGGGTGTTTCATCAGTTGGTGGCTGTTGATGTCTTCTCACAGACTTCAGATGCGCTGCTGAGAGGAGATTACGATTTTGCAATGTAGCATTTGGTAAATAAATCTTTATATGGAACTTTTTTGTTAACCGGAACAAAATTTTAACATAAGATCTCTATGAGTAGACTTAGGGCTCAGTTCGACGGCCCAACAACTACAAATTCCCTTCACACTCCTGACTCATCCCTCTCATTAGAACTCGGGGTTGGCTACCACATGTCCGAATCCTCATTTTTTCGATATTAGATGTCTACAAGAATTTTCACGAAATTGGCAAATGGAAAGTTAATTTAGAAGGTTTCTTGGTCTTACGTTTAGAATGATTTCACTATTTTTATTTTGACTGGGGGCCTGTTCTCTTCGGCATAAAACTATTGAACTGAATTAAATTATAACTAATTAATAGTAATGATTATCATTTAGGAACTGAACTGAACTGAAAATAAGCTGGGGAGAACAAGCCCTAGGTTTTGGGCCCGTACACAACTTTTTTTAGTATAATTCACATCAGCTACATTAAAAACATATATATGATTCTTTATGTCTACTCGGTCAAACACTTTTTGTTTAATAAAAATACTCCTTTAAATTAATTATAACGTTGTTTAGCAGATACATGATACTTATATGTTCTGGAAGATTTTTTTTAAGGGCAAAACAGAATATCGACCGCCTCAAAAGGGAGAAACTTTGCACAAACTTGGTCTTCATCCCAGTAACTAGTGAGGGGCTCAATTAACTTAGAAACCCTCTCCACATTACATTCTTCCTTTTATTCCTTTGAAATGGCCTTAAAGTATTAAACTTACCATGTTCTTTATCTCAAATTTGTACTATTAGACAATTTTTACTTGTGACTCTAGAAATGGCTAAATAAAATTGGCCATGACAGAAAACTGGTATCGGGGGATACAAACACACCATGGTTTTGGATCCGTGCATAATGCACGAGAACTTTTTAGTACAATAAGTGGTTGTTTGGTATACAAGAAATAATGTAGGCAATAGAAATTCCCATGATTTTCTAATTTTGGTAGTTGTTTGGTTGACATGAGATAGGGAAAATGGGGGTAATGCAAATTCTTGGGAAATTGAAATTCCCACAAAACGTGGGAATTTATTCACCCACCCCCTTTGGTCATTCAAAATTCTCACATCAATTCATGGGAATTACAAATTTTTTGATGTCAACCAAACAAAGACATCATCTAAGGGTTGAGATGGTAGAGGTTAAATTAAGGATCTCAACCGCCTTAGAAGGGAGAAAATTTGCATGAACTTGGTCTTCATTCCAGTAACAAGTGCGGGGGTCAATTAACTTAGAATCCCTCTCCACAATACATTCTACTTTTTTTTGTTCTTCGAAATGGCCTTACAGTATTAGACTTCCCATGTTCTTTCTCAAAAATTTGTACTATTAGACAATTTTTACTCGTGACTCTAGAAATGGCTACATAAGATTGGCCATGACTTATATAGTGATTCAATAGAGCGGAACATCTAATGGTATTCAGGAATTCAATGAAGTAGATTTCCATGCACTTTTAAGTTGCACTTTTCCTTGGAAATTGCATTTAACCTTAAATATATTCTATTAATTCCCTGGCTAATTCGAATAACAATTAATACATGATCATTCTCCACCATCTCATGCGTCCAAGTAAGAATAACCCTCGTTTGAAAACAATTTGATTCCTCTAAATGATCCTCTAGGAACGACCGAATATGGTATCCCTCTTTATTGTCTAAACCCATCATTGAAATATTCATGTTTTTTTTTATCTCTAATAAAATAGTTGAAATCTAGACAATCTTAGAGTAAAACACCTTGAGTACAACATTCCTGTAAGATCATGCTTTCTTCCCAGTTCCCACCTCCACTTTTCCTCTATATTCTCTTTTTCTCAGCATATTTTCAGATCTTGAGGTGAAGAAAGAGCAAAAATGTATCATACTTCAATAGTAGATCTTAGCAACTTCACCTTTTCGGTTGCCTTCTTGCTTTCTTCCTCCATTTTTACATCAACGGGTAATACCCACTTCATTTACTTCAACACGATTACTTCTCGACCAAAAGCCCCATCCTCTTTAGGAAAAAAAAATGATTCCAGATTTTTGCATATATGTTATTGATATAGTGATTTTTGTAAATTATTCTTTTCCCGCTCGGCTCCGCTCGGAGAGGGAATCCCTTGAAGGTTACATGTTATTATTCTTTTGGGAAGTGATTGATTCAAATTTAAAATCCTTAACATACCCGGTTTATTGGTGTATGATTTATTGCCTAAAATGTAGATGATGGATTGAAGGAATTGAATAACGCCCAAAAATATGCTCTAATAGTGAGAGGTTTGAAGAATCATGACACGTGGCAGATGTATGAAATGCAATGAGAAACTGAGGAGCAATGCAAGGCTTTGGAGCTTAATGGGTTGACACATAGAATTGAAGTTTTCTTCTTTATTAGTATATATATGATGATATGATGTGATGCAACGAGTCTGTGATGACAACGAACTCTTTACACACTTCACTTCCCAACTTTGACCCTTAACTATTTAATTAGCTATGAGCGCATATTTTCAAGATATACAATGCCACGAAACCGACAATATCTTAATTACTAATATTTGTTTTTATGTATTGATAAAAAAATAACACTAGTGGAAAAAAGCCCATCTGATGCGGTCAAAACCGGGCTTACTGCTGCGGTTTTGGGCCGCATCAGGTGGGCTCGCAGCCGATGTCAATCATTTACTGATCCGGTCCTAAACCGGATCAGTAAATGATTTTATGATCCGGTTTTTTAGGAAAACCGGATCAGAAAGTTATATAATCTGATCCGGTTTTCCTAAGAAACCGGATCAGAAAATTGCCTTGGCGCCATCTTGGTGTATGCAAAGCACACAATCTGATCCGGTTATTTAAAAAAAACCGGATCAGATTGTTATATATATATATATATATATATATATATATATATATATATATATATATATATATATATATATATATATATATTTAATATTTATATATATTATTATATTTATATGAAGCTTATATTTAAACCTGTTATAATTGGCAAAAAGTATCACGCACGCGTCGTGTACAAGTCAAAATGATATTATATATATAATATTTTGAGAATTATAAATGTACTACAAATAAAGTTGAAATAAGTACTAAAATCAAAAATAAATATTTGGACCTATATAAGTAGCTAGTAACATAATAAGAACATAAAAACTCAAAGCCGCGACATCATCTTCACATGCAAAAGTCGGTAAGGTAGCGTGCTAGCAAATCCCGAACCTCGTCTATCTCGGCCGTGGTGAAACAACCATCCCTTGGTTTGCCATCGAGGAATACCTTATAAAACAAACATAAGGAAATACACATATATGACTTTAGTTGACTCTAAAGAGATTGAGGAAATAATATAATCTAAGAAATTAAGGAAACCGAGCTTAAAATGTAAACATTGGCAAAAAATGACAATCATTTACCCATAATGGGTTTTAGAGCATGTGAGTGGACTTTTGTTGACTTTAATACTTACATATATACTTATTAGAACTATATATGAGCTTAAAATGAGAGTAAGTGCGGGAGATTAATTAAGGAAAGTTGAGCTAAGAAGGCCAAAATCGGGCCAAAATGACAATCATTTACCCAAAATGGGTTTCAAAAGCATATGAGTGGAATTTACTTGAATCTAATGGTTATAAATGTTGTTATTAGAACTATACATGTCCTAACATGTGGCTACAAGTAAGAAAATAAGAAAAATGAGCTTAAAAGGCCAAAATCGTCCCATACTTGGCATTCATTTACCCAAAATGAGTTTCAAAGCATGTGAATGGATTTTACTTAACTCTTATGGTTGTATATGTTGTTATTAGAACTATACATGTCCTAACATGTGGCTAAATGTAAGGAAATAAGCAAAATGAGCTTAAAAGGCCAAAATCGTCCTGAAATGGCATTCATTTACCCAAATTGGGTTTCGAAGCATGAAAAATTATTTTGCTTGACTCTAATGGTTATATATGTTGCTATTAGAACTATATATGTCCTAAAATGTGGCTAAATGTAAGAAAATAAGTACAATGAACTTGAAAGGCCAAAATAGGCTCGAAATGGCATTCATTTACCCAAAATGGGTTTCAAAGCATGTGAATGTAGTTTACTTGACTCTAATAGTTCTATATGTACTTGTTATAAGTATATATGACCTAAAATGTGGCTAAATGCGGGAAAGTTAAAAAAAATTGAGCTTACGAGGCCAAAATTGGCCGTATATTGAGCTACTTATTATTTATGTATAATAATACCTTCTCAAGATCCCCGGCTTCCTTGCAACTTGAAAATATATCGAACATGAACCTCAACACATAGTAGCCACATTCGGTTCCCCCGGGTTGTTGAGCACACTAATTATAAAATTACATAAAAAAAAAATCATGTAAGAAACGTATATGTTTGTTTTTTATAAAAGAAAGAAGTAGCTTAAGTAATATCTGTTACCTTCATTGCTTTCCACTTAGGAACCTGTCCTGTTCTCTCAACTTTCTTCATACAACTGTAGTTATGTTAATTTCAGGTGAGAAGTGGGCAAAGGATGAAATTAGTGAAACATGTTATGCAAATAAGCATTTTAAGTAACAAAAATACCTATTTATGCATGATATGAGGAGTAAGGATCGTGGTGGATCTTGAGCTGCAGAATCAAACTGATATACTGTGTTGTTTGAAGGACAAATCACAAGGAGCGACCAATGGAGACTAAAATCCCAAAAAAGCTAAGTTAGGAATCAATCATGTGAGTACTTGTATTATATAATAATAAAGTGACAAAAATGAATACAAAGTTAAGAACTATACTCTTCAAAACAAGGGGCAAATATGAACTTATGTTGTGCACGTTTAGCTGTTTTGAGACATTGCCAAATATACTCCTTAACCTCACTTGTGTTTTGCAAACAATTGTCAGCTCGAACAAAATTTGGACATAACCACCCAAACTGATCGCGTCCACGAGGATCATCTTGGAGTAATCTTTAAAGCACAACCACATACATACCATATATATATTATTAGATATTGCAAAGAAAGTTCATATATTTGATAAGTACAACTATTATACCTGATGAAGGTTTGAATCAAGGAAACATTCAACATCTCTCCGCAAAGGAACTCCTTCACATCAACCTTAGACACCCATGTCGATGTTTCCTCGTGGTAGTTGAATTCCGTGGTACCCAACTTCACCTCCACAGGTGTATCATCCGGCATATCACGCACATTTGCATGTAGCCATAAGCATGACTTAGTGAGACACTGAAGCGTTGGTTTCTCAATCCAAGTATATGTAGACGGGTTTAGTTCGCAACTTAAACCTTTGGAGTCTTGCGTTCCTTTACCCGAAATGGCCTTCTTTGGCTTGCTTGTACCCTCCTTCTCCTTCGCCTTTTCCAGAGGAGGTGAGTCCGCCTTGCTTTCCTTGGGCTTGCTTTCCTTGGGCATGCTTATTCTCTCCAAAACCTATTAATTCAAATGGAAAAACATTCAACTTAGTTAGTTTATATTTAATAGGTATGAAATATATCAATATGAATATGGATTTTAGTTTCTCATTTTACCTCGTCTGAAAACCTCACCCATGCCGATGGCCACAACACATAACCACCACGAGCGTCGATCAAGACATTTATATCAACTGACGGTTTAGGCAACGGAAGAGCAAAGTCTTCGTAACCAGGAGTGATGGTGACTATACTAACCGCCAAGTGCTCATTGTCCACACACTCGTGATGGACTATTGGTCGTTCACTTCGTGGTTGTGCATTTCCTTCAGCCACCACAATCAAACCCTCATCTTTTACATCTAGTAAAAGCTGGCAAGGCGTTTCTTCCTTCCAAAAGTAAATGGATTGAGGTTAGTTTATATTACTTAGTTTTAAAAATTATAAGAAGGATAGCTAGCTCAAGTATAGATGGTGCTGATTTTTGTGTGTTAGGATGGCTAGCTTTGTCCTCCAAAGGACGATCCAAAGGACGTATCGCCGGTATACCAAACTGTGAAAGGACCGCATTGAAACTTTCCGTGATTTTAGCCGTCACTTTCTCGGTAATTTCCTCCGTAAGCTTCTCCCGCATAACTTGTGATATAGATTCGTTAGAGCGTGATCTTCTACCCACGGAGGAATCTTTAGCATAGGCTTTTTTCACACCGAGACGAATACCACCAAAACCCCTCAAACGTCCATTGTGGTCCTTTCCAAAAGTCTCGTAAAGAGCATCTTTGTTGCCTTCGGGAGTGAACTCGCCGCTAACCTCTTTTTGCTTGATCCCCATCTACATAGATTATAGAAGTAGTAAGTATAAAAAAATTACAAATTAACAAGGGGGTTGTGCAATGGGGAGGATTGTGCAGGGGGGGGGCAAGCAGGTCGGGGAAGGGGGGGTCTGCAGGGGGAGGGGAGCAGCAGGGGAGGTGGGGCTCGCAGGGGGGGAGGAGCAGCAGGGGAGGTGGGGCTCGCAGGGGGGCAAGTAGGGGGGGGGCCAGCAGGGAGGAGGGAGGTAGGGGAGGGGGCCAGGGGGGGGGGGCAAGCGGGGAGGGGGGTCGGGGGGAGGGGGCAAGAGGGGAGGGGCCAAGCGGGGAGGGAGGCAAGCGGGGGGGGGCAAGAGGGGGAAGGGGGGGCAGGGGGGTCTGCAGGGGGGGGGGTCGGGGGGAGGGGGGCAAGGGGAGGGATGCAGCAGGGGAGGGGGTAGGGGGAAGGGGGGGGGGGGTCCGCAGGGGGGGGGGGCAGGGGAGGGGGGCAAGAGGGGAAGGGGGCGAGGGGGTCCGCAGGGGGAGGGTGGCAGCGGGGGGAAGGGGGCTCGCAGGGGGGCAAGCGGGGAGGGGGCCAAGGGGGAGGGAGGGCGGGGAGGGGGGGGGCAGTAGGGGGGGGAAGGGGCGGCAGGGGTCTGCAGGGGGAGGGGGTCGGGGAGGGGGGCAAGGGGAGGGATGCAGCAGGGGAGGGGGCAAGTAGGGGGAAGGGGGCAGAGGGGGTCCGCGGGGGGAGGGGGGGCAGGGGGGAAGGGGGCTGCAGGGGGGGCAAGGGGAGGGGGCCAAGCAGGGAGGGAGGCAGGGGGAGGGGGGCAAGAGGGGGAAGGGGGCGGCGCAGGGGGTCGCAGGGGGAGGGGGTCGGGGGAGGGGGGGCAGGGGGGGAAGGGGGCCTGCAGGGGGGCAAGAGGGGAGGGGGCCGGTAGGGGAGGGGCCAAGTAGGGAGGGAGGCAGCAGGGGGGGGGGCAGGGGGGGAGGCGGGGTGCAGGGGGGGCAACAGGGGGAAGGGGGTCGGGGGAGGGGGCAAGAGGGGAGGGGGGCCAGCAAGGGAGGGAGCAAGAGGGGAGGGGGCCAACAGGGATGGGGGGCCAGCGGGGAGGGGGCCAAGCAGGGGAGGGAGGCAAAGCAGGGAGAGGGCAAGAGGGGGGAAGGGGGTCCGCAGGGGGGGGCAAGGGGGGAAGGGGGGGTCGGGGGAGGGGGCAAGCGGGGAGGGGAGCAAGAGGGGAGGGGGGCAAGTAGGGGAGGGGGCTAGCAGGGGGCAGTAGGGGAGGGGGGCCAGAGGGGAGGGGCGCAGTAGGGGGAAGGGGGGTCTGCAGTGGGAGGCAGCAGGGGAAAGGGGGGTCAGGGGGGCCCGGGCAGCAGGGTGGGGGTCTGGCAGGGAGGCGGCAAGGGGACGGGGTTCGGTAACAAGGGGACGGCAGCAAGCGGGGGAAAAACATGTGAATTCAATTACTTACAACGGCATTTGCTATCTTCAAGGTCCCCGTATCTGAAATGGTCATTTTATTGTTTGAATCACGCCCATGCATGGAGCACCACCAATCAGCGACACGGTCAACTTTGACAGATGGGGCATTGGAGGTAGAAATTGTCGTTGTTGATGCATCGATAAAAGGGTAAAATTTATCGTCAATCCACACCTGTCTCGCCGTCGCATAAGTGTAGGAACCCATATGATGGTAGTGGTTCCTCTGTTTTGAACTGTGTGCATGTTTCTCACGCTTAGCCTATATAATCACATGGTTAGTTTGAAAACACATCTAATTGTATTAAAAGTAAATATACAAAGTCGAATATGCGATAAATAGCACAATACTTACCACCATCTCCGGCGTAGTATTTTGGGCAACAAATGCCTCCCATTCCTCTCGTTTTATATGGCCCCAAATCTCATAAGACATGTTATCCGGTTGTCGTGGCTCTTCCTCTCCCCCGTCATTTTCTGTTTCTATAGTCTCATTTTGCTTTGATTTGACAATTTTCCTCCTCTTTACATTCTTCTTTTCATTCCTCTTTCTCCGTTTTGTGATCCACCCACTAACTAGTTTGCTTTTGAAAGCTCTAAATCTTTCGGCCACCGCGGATAGGAACAACGCCTTTTTGGCGTCATTAGGAGTAATATGGAACAAATTCTATAGAAACAAGAAACCAACAAATAGTTATTTCCATATAGATATATATCAATGAAAATATGTTGTTATTCGAGATATATATGTCCTAACATGTGGCTAAATGCAAGAAACTAAGTACTTTGAACATGAAAAGCAAAAACCGACCCGAAAATGCCTTCATTTACCCAAAATGGGTTTCAAAGCATAAGAAGTGATTTTTCTTGGCTCTAATGGTTGTATATGTTGTTATTACAACTATATATGTCCTAACATGTGGCTAAATGCGAGAAACTAATTACATTGAACATGAAAAGCAAAATCGGCCCGAAATGGCCTTCATTTACCCAAAATCGGTTTCATCTACCCAAAATGGGTTTGAAGGCATAAGAAGTGATTTTACTTAACTCTAATGGTTGTATATGTTGTTATTACAACTATATATGTTCTAATATGTGGCTAAATGCGAGAAAGTAAGTACTTTGAACATGAAAAGCAAAAATCGACCCGAAAATGCCTTCATTTACCCAAAATGGGTTTCAAAGCATAAGAAGTGATTTTTCTTGGCTCTAATGGTTGTATATGTTGTTATTACAACTATATATGTCCTAACATGTGGCTAAATGCGAGAAACTAATTACATTGAACATGAAAAGCAAAATCGGCCCGAAATGGCCTTCATTTACCCAAAATCGGTTTCATCTACCCAAAATGGGTTTGAAAGCATAAGAAGTGATTTTACTTAACTCTAATGGTTGTATATGTTGTTATTACAACTATATATGTCCTAATATGTGGCTAAATGCGAGAAAGTAAGTACTTTGAACATGAAAAGCAAAAACCGACCCGAAATAGCCTTCATTTACCCAAAATGGGTTTGAAAGCATAAGAAGTGATTTTTCTTGGCTCTAATGGTTGTATATGTTGTTATTACAACTATATATGTCCTAACATGTGGCTAAATGCGAGAAACTAAGCACTTTGAACATGAAAAGCAAAAACCGACCCGAAAATGCCTTCATTTACCCAAAATGGGTTTCAAGGCATAAGAAGTGATTTTTCTTGGCTCTAATGGTTGTATATGTTGTTATTACAACTATATATGTCCTAACATGTGGCTAAATGCGAGAAACTAATTACATTGAACATGAAAAGCAAAATCGGCCCGAAATGGCCTTCATTTACCCAAAATCGGTTTCATCTACCCAAAATGGGTTCGAAAGCATAAGAAGTGATTTTACTTAACTCTAATGGTTGTATATGTTGTTATTAAAACTATATATGTCCTAATATGTGGCTAAATGCGAGAAAGTAAGTACTTTGAACATGAAAAGGAAAAACCGACCCGAAATAGCCTTCATTTACCCAAAATGGGTTTGAAAGCATAAGAAGTGATTTTTCTTGGCTCTAATGGTTGTATATGTTGTTATTACAACTATATATGTCCTAACATGTGGCTAAATGCGAGAAACTAAGTACTTTGAACATGAAAAGCAAAAACCGACCCGAAATAGCCTTCATTTACCCAAAATGGTTTTCAAAGCATAAGAAGTGATTTTTCTTGGCTCTAATGGTTGTATATGTTGTTATTACAACTATATATGTCCTAACATGTGGCTAAATGCGAGAAACTAAGTACATTGAACATGAAAAGCAAAATCGGCCCGAAATGGCCTTCATTTACCCAAAATCGGTTTCATCTACCCAAAATGGGTTTGAAAGCATAAGAAGTGATTTTACTTAACTCTAATGGTTGTATATGTTGTTATTACAACTATATATGTCCTAACATGTGGCTAAATGCGAGAAACAAAGTACTTTGAACATGAAAAGCAAAAACCGACCCGAAATAGCCTTCATTTACCCAAAATGGGTTTCAAAGCATAAGAAGTGATTTTTCTTGGCTCTAATGGTTGTATATGTTGTTATTACAACTATATATGTCCTAACATGTGGCTAAATGCGAGAAACTAAGCACTTTGAACATGAAAAGCAAAAACCGACCCGAAAATGCCTTCATTTACCCAAAATGGGTTTCAAGGCATAAGAAGTGATTTTTCTTGGCTCTAATGGTTGTATATGTTGTTATTACAACTATATATGTCCTAACATGTGGCTAAATGCGAGAAACTAATTACATTGAGCATGAAAAGCAAAATCGGCCCGAAATGGCCTTCATTTACCCAAAATCGGTTTCATCTACCCAAAATGGGTTTGAAAGCATAAGAAGTGATTTTACTTAACTCTAATGGTTGTATATGTTGTTATTACAACTATATATGTCCTAATATGTGGCTAAATGCGAGAAAGTAAGTACTTTGAACATGAAAAGCAAAAACCGACCCGAAATAGCCTTCATTTACCCAAAATGGGTTTGAAAGCATAAGAAGTGATTTTTCTTGGCTCTAATGGTTGTATATGTTGTTATTACAACTATATATGTCCTAACATGTGGCTAAATGCGAGAAACTAAGCACTTTGAACATGAAAAGCAAAAACCGACCCGAAAATGCCTTCATTTACCCAAAATGGGTTTCAAGGCATAAGAAGTGATTTTTCTTGGCTCTAATGGTTGTATATGTTGTTATTACAACTATATATGTCCTAACATGTGGCTAAATGCGAGAAACTAATTACATTGAACATGAAAAGCAAAATCGGCCCGAAATGGCCTTCATTTACCCAAAATCGGTTTCATCTACCCAAAATGGGTTCGAAAGCATAAGAAGTGATTTTACTTAACTCTAATGGTTGTATATGTTGTTATTAAAACTATATATGTCCTAATATGTGGCTAAATGCGAGAAAGTAAGTACTTTGAACATGAAAAGGAAAAACCGACCCGAAATAGCCTTCATTTACCCAAAATGGGTTTGAAAGCATAAGAAGTGATTTTTCTTGGCTCTAATGGTTGTATATGTTGTTATTACAACTATATATGTCCTAACATGTGGCTAAATGCGAGAAACTAAGTACTTTGAACATGAAAAGCAAAAACCGACCCGAAATAGCCTTCATTTACCCAAAATGGTTTTCAAAGCATAAGAAGTGATTTTTCTTGGCTCTAATGGTTGTATATGTTGTTATTACAACTATATATGTCCTAACATGTGGCTAAATGCGAGAAACTAAGTACATTGAACATGAAAAGCAAAATCGGCCCGAAATGGCCTTCATTTACCCAAAATCGGTTTCATCTACCCAAAATGGGTTTGAAAGCATAAGAAGTGATTTTACTTAACTCTAATGGTTGTATATGTTGTTATTACAACTATATATGTCCTAACATGTGGCTAAATGCGAGAAACAAAGTACTTTGAACATGAAAAGCAAAAACCGACCCGAAATAGCCTTCATTTACCCAAAATGGGTTTCAAAGCATAAGAAGTGATTTTTCTTGGCTCTAATGGTTGTATATGTTGTTATTACAACTATATATGTCCTAACATGTGGCTAAATGCGAGAAACTAAGTACTTTGAACATGAAAAGCAAAAACCGACCCGAAATAGCCTTCACTTACCCAAAATGGGTTTCAAAGCATAAGAAGTGATTTTTCTTGGCTCTAATGGTTGTATATGTTGTTATTACAACTATATATGTCCTAACATGTGGCTAAATGCGAGAAACTAAGTACTTTGAACATGAAAAGCAAAAACCGACCCGAAATAGCCTTCATTTACCCAAAATGGGTTTCAAAGCATAAGAAGTGATTTTTCTTGGCTCTAATGGTTGTATATGTTGTTATTACAACTATATATGTCCTAACATGTGGCTAAATGCGAGAAAGTAAGTACTTTGAACATGAAAAGCAAAAACCGACCCGAAATAGCCTTCATTTACCCAAAATGGGTTTGAAAGCATAAGAAGTGATTTTTCTTGGCTCTAATGGTTGTATATGTTGTTATTACAACTATATATGTCCTAACATGTGGCTAAATGCGAGAAACTAAGTACTTTGAACATGAAAAGCAAAAACCGACCCGAAATAGCCTTCATTTACCCAAAATGGTTTTCAAAGCATAAGAAGTGATTTTTCTTGGCTCTAATGGTTGTATATGTTGTTATTACAACTATATATGTCCTAACATGTGGCTAAATGCGAGAAACTAAGTACATTGAACATGAAAAGCAAAATCGGCCCGAAATGGCCTTCATTTACCCAAAATCGGTTTCATCTACCCAAAATGGGTTTGAAAGCATAAGAAATGATTTTACTTAACTCTAATGGTTGTATATGTTGTTATTACAACTATATATGTCCTAATATGTGGCTAAATGCGAGAAAGTAAGTACTTTGAACATGAAAAGCAAAAACCGACCCGAAAATGCCTTCATTTACCCAAAATGGGTTTCAAAGCATAAGAAGTGATATTTCTTGGCTCTAATGGTTGAGAAACTAAGTATGGATATTTCATTTAACCAAAATCGCATCTACCCAAAATGCGATAAACTAAACTAATTTAGTTGAAAAATTAACTTACACAAGTGTCTTCCCATAATGATTTCTTCATTCCCTCGGGCACATCTTTCCATTTGACCAAAATGTTGAGTTTGCGCATACAAAACCCAATATGCTGCCCATACTTTGCACGCCACTTACCACACGGTTGACCCAAATCATCATACTCGAGGGTCATATGGATATTTATATCGACATTCAAACCCTTAGTCGCACCCCTTCCTTTCCGTTTCTTTGTTGCAACGATGCTTGGAGTTTTGGTGGTCCTATGCAATTCTTTCCTCGCATTATTGTGTGGCACAACGATGGATGAACTAAATGGATAATCTTCCCTTGCATTGTCGTCAATAGGGGGAGCATTATCGGCTAGCACATCATTTATCTCCTCCAAGCGAATTTCCCTTTCACGCAAGCGCTTCTCCTCATCATCCGCTATGTCTTCCGGATCACCTTTATCCTCCTCCTTGTCCGCATTATACTCATCATCATCATCCAATGACTTATCATAATCATCATCGGTTCCTTCCTCCACAATCACATCATCTCAGTCCATGTTTGAAAGTCCTGAAATAATGTAAAAAAATTAATTAGAGACGCGCAAGAGTTAACAAAAAAACAATGGTATCAAACAAACAAAAAAAATTTATCCTCCTCCCTGCTTGCCCCCTTCGCTCGCTCCCCCACCCCCGCTCGCCCCCTGTTCCCCCCCCGCCCCCCCACCCCCTTGCCCCCACCCCGCCGCCCCCCGCTCCCCCCACCCCGCGCCCCCCCGCTCCCCCCCCGCCCCCCCCCCCCCCCCCTCGCCCCTCGCTCCCCCGCCCCTACCGCCCCCACCCCGCCGCCCCCACCCCCGCGCGCCCCTGCTTCCCCCACCCCGTCGCCCCCGTTCCCCAAGCCGCGCCCCCACCCCCCCTGCCCCTCGCTCCCCACCTACCGCCCCCACCCCCTCGCTGCCCCTACTCCCCCACCTTGCCGCCCCGCCCCCTCCCCCGTCGCCCCCACCCCTACCGCCCTCGCTCCCCACCGCTGCCCCCACCCCGCCGCCCCACCCCCGCTACCCCCCACCCCGCTACCCCCCCTCCGCTGCACCCACCCCCCCCTGCTCCCCTAGCCTGCTGCCCCCACCCCCGCTACCCCCCAACCCGCTGCCCCCCCTTGCTGCTCCCCCACCCCTCGCTTCCCCCTGTTCCCCCACCCCCCGCCCCCGCTCCCCCAACCAACCCCGCCCCCTTGCCTGCCCCCCCCTTCTTGCTCCCCCCCCCCCCTGCTGCCCCCCCTTGCTGCTCCCCACCCCCTGCTGCCCCCTGCTCCCCCACCATGTCTGCTACCCCCGGCCCGTCGCCCCCCCCCTTGATGGCCTTCGTGCAAACCTCCCACCCGCACAAGCCATAATTCGATCGGAAATATCTTCAAAATCATGCGACCCAACATTAAGTGACTCTAATGGTGATACATATACCAATAAGAACTATAAATACCTAAAATGAGGTTAAAAGCGATAAATTAAAGAAATTGAGCTCGAAAAGCCGAAATCGGTCCGAAATGACATTCACTTGCCCAAAATGGGTTTCAAAACATGTGAAGCGAGTTTAGTTGATTGTAATATATATATATATATACCAATAAGAACTATACATGACTTAAAATGAGGCTAAAAGCGATAAATTAAAGAAATTGAGCTCGAAAAGCCGAAATCAGCCCAAAATGACATTCACTTACCCAAAATGGGTTTCAAAACATGTGAAGCGAGTTTAGTTGATTGTAATACATATATACATACCAAATTAAACTATTCATGACATTACAAACGACAAAAAGTGAGTAATTCAGTCAAATGACCTTGAAAAGCCGAAAGCCGGAATTTGAACTTGAGAAGTCGAGCCTTTTGTTTACTTTTGCCACCTTCCTATGAAGTTTCAACCATTATCCCTTCTTCGTGATCTTCACGCATGTAATTTGTCGCTAACTCGACATCAGTGACATCGGACTTGGGAATGGTGAAAGGCGGGGTGCCTTCAAACGCATCATACTCCTCCTCATCCTCAACATCACCAACTCCAAGTATACTTCTTTTTCCAGGGACAACAATTGACCACTTTTTATCAGAAGGGTCAGTTACGTAGAATACTTGCTTAACTTGTGATGCAAGCACGAATGGCTCTTCACTATAACGCAACCGACCCAAGTCTACAAGAGTAAATCCACAAGGGTCATCTTTTCTTATGTAGCGCCGGTTATAATCAACCCACTTGCATCGAAATAAGCAGACCGTGAAACCAGAGTAGTCAAGCTCCCATATATCTTGAACCCGCCCATAGTATAACAATTTAGCATCAATAGGAGACTTGTCTTTGGCACTTGCATACTTGTGTAGATGATGCCTCTCTTGAAACGCCACTATTCTGCCAGAGATCTCGACTTTTGATCTTGACGATCTGTCCAAAATGTAAATCCGTTAACATCATAACCCTCATAGGAGTGCACAGCTTCTCGAGGACCAAATGCTAGCCACTTCAGAGTTTTAGAAACATTGGAATCTACTTCACGCATTATTCGGTTATGGAACCAATCAATAAACGTCTTATTATGCAACTACATCAATGCTCTAGTCCCTTTACCTGGATTCTGATCGCGTAACTCCTCCATATGCTCATCCAAGTAAGGATGGACCTGTACCATATGCTGCAATACAAATAAGTGTGCTTGTATGCACCTTTCAACAGGAGGTACGATCATTTTGGAGCCAAGTGTACCTTTACCCTCGAGTCTGCCCTCGTGTCGAGATGTAGGAACTCCAATAGGATCAACATTAGGTAAGAACTCAGCCACAAAATTACTGACCTCTTCACTCACAATCCCCTGAATTATACTTCCTTCTGGTTGAGCAGGATTCCTTACCTTATCTTTCAAAGAGCCCATATGTCTCTCAAAGGGATAGCACCACCTCAAAAACACCGGACCACATAGCTTAATTTCTCGAACGAGATGTACAACCAAATGGACCATAACGTCGAAGAAAGCAGGTGGGAAATACATCTCAAACTTGCACAAAGTCTCTATGACACCAGCCTGGAGAGCATCAAGCTTCGACAGTTGTAACTTTTTGCTACATATAGTATTGAAAAACGAACATAGCTCTGTTATGGTGTGTCTCACGTGTTTCGGCAATATCCCTCGAATTGCAATCGGTATGAATACTTGCATCATTACATGACAATCGTGAGACTTCATACTCGATAATTTCAACTCACCGTCTAAGGTAACAAATCTTTTCATGTTCGATGAGTACCCTAATGGAACCTTAATGCCGTACAAAGACTCGCAAAAAAGTCACTTCTCAGCTCTAGATAGAGTGTAGCAAGCCGGAGGCAAATAGTTCCTATCATCATCCTTCACCGTTTTCTTTCCTTTTCCTTCAATTCCTGCAGGCGACCCGTCTTCTTTTCCCTTATCTTTTCCCTTTTCTTTTCCTTTACTAGGCACTTTTTCTTTTTTCTTTCTTTTCTTAGTGTCCCTCTTTTGAGCCCATAACTCTGGTCGAAGTCCCTCACTTTCCAGATACAGTCGCACCCCTTTGCTATCCTTTGTCTTATGTGGAATATTCATAAGTGTCCCCAGAATGGCGTCACATACATTTTTCTCTATGTGCATGACGTCGAGACAATGTCTAACCTCTAGATCTCTCCAATATGGAAGTTTCCACAGAATAGACTCTTTTTTCCAAAGTCCCTTATCACCAACACTCGCTCCTTTGCCGAATATCGTTTCAATACCCTTGACTTGATCATAAACCTCGGCACCGAGTCAATGGTCTACGAGCAACCCCTTCCTCAACTGTTCCATCGAATGCCTTCTTCTTATTACGATAAGGATGGTCGCGTCGAAGGAACCTTCGGGTGCGCATATAAACATCTTTGTGACAAGTACTAATGTATTTAGATGATGTGTCGTCCACGCAAATCGGGCATGCTTTCTTCCCTTTGTTCTTGTACCTGGATAAGTTCCTATAAGCAGGATAGTCATTAAGAGTGAATAAAAGCATGGCACGCAATGTGAATACCTCATCAGCATGTGCGTCATACACAGAAACCCCTTCATCCCACATTTTTCTCAAATCATCAACAAGTGGCTGGAGGTAGACATCTATGTCATTTCCGAGTCATGTTTCGGCCCTGAAATAAGAATCGACAACATGATGTATTTGCGTTTCATGCACAACCAAGGAGGCAAGTTGTATATAACTAGAAGAACCGGCCATGTACTATGTTGAGAACTAAGAGTGCCAAATGGGTTCATCCCATCCGTGCATAGGCCAAGCCTCAAAGTTCTGGCCTCGGCACCAAAGGGCTTATGCACCCGATCGATACCTTTCCACTCAGGAGAATCAACCGGATGATTGATAAAACCGTCCTTCTTCCTTCGTTCTGCATGCCACCTCAAGTTCTTAGCATCTTTTTTAATTGAAAACATGCGCTTGAATCGTGGTATAATCGGAAGATACCACATCACCTTTGTTGGAGGCCCTTTCTTATCACTAACCCCTGCGCTCCTGTAACGCGACTTCCCACATCGAGGACACTCATCCATATTTTCATATTCATTTCGATATAGCACACAATCGTTTGGACAAGCATGTATCCTTTGGTACTCTAAACCGAAGGGACACATCAGTTTCTTAGCATAGTAGTTCGACTTCGGTAGTTCATGGTCGTCCGGCAACATATCACCAAAGGCTTGCAACAAGGAAGTGAAACAAGAGTCACTTATACCGGCTTTCGTCTTGATATTATAGAGTGTTATCACGGCCGTCAGCTTCGTGTACCTCGTACAACCGGGATACAACGGTTTCCGAGATGCCTCGGTCATGCACTCAAAAACACGAGGCCGTTTGCCAGCATAATCATCCACCCCCTCCATCATCTCCTCTATATAGTCCCCTTCATCATCATCATCCTCTATTTCATGATCCTCATATTCGTCCTCGATGTTCTTGTCATTCTCAATGACATCAAACTCACCTCCTTCACGCACATCATTAACAATGGCATTCCCACCATCATATATACCCTCCTCACCGTGCCAAACCCATACATGGTAGTCTTGCCTAAACCCGCGACGAAAGATATGCTCCCTAAGTGACCCAATGCTACTAACCATGCCCACATTACAACAATCAACACAAGGACAATAAAACCCCTCGGTTCTCGTTGCAGCCTGATGACTTAATGCAGCATCACAAAATTCATAGACCCCATCCACGAATTCACACGTGTCGCGACTACCGTATATCCATGCACGATTCATTTCAATCAGACCTCTAATTAAACACAACCAACAAGTACCTCATGTCAATGACGAACTTCATTACATGATTAGAGTTTATGAACCATATATATTTAATGAAATTTGGCATGCTTTCCAAGGGTCCTTATCACTCCAACCTAACCCGTCCTTAGATGTCTAATCTCACTAGTGAATGTATGCCTTCTTTTCGATTCTACGGAAAATCCGGCAGCATTTCCCTACAGTTCTCCAAGTACACGATGTAGATATATAGTTACTTACATCTACATATGTACCCAAAGAACAAAAGTAGGGAAACGACGAGCCAAGATTTTCCTCTAGAATCGAAATAAAGGCATACATTCACCACCTAAGTGAGATTAAACATCTAAGAACAGTCCCAAACCGGGGACTATTCAAGACTTACTCCTAATGAGTAAGTCTCGAACGGGTATCTAGGCATATGATATGATGATGCATACATAGGTGTTTAAACAACAAAACATTTTACATCTAATCTCAATTCAACGAAAAATATATACATTTTTTCACGTATAAACCAATTTACTATATATGAAAGCAAGAAAGTTGAATATGAATGATAACATACCAATATCAAGGTTGTAAATAGGAAAATCGAACTCAACACTCCGTCACTATAGCTAGCTTCAATCAACAACAAAGTGAAAGTTAACATTAGTATAAATTAGCAAATCAAACAAAACAAAACAAAACAAAACTAAACTAAACCAAACCAAACTAAACTAAACAAAACAAAACTAAACAAAACTAATTAATTACAACAACAACACAACAACCACTACAACAACCACTACAACAACCACAACAACAACAACCACAACAACAACAACAACCCCACCAAAGCCCTAGTTTTTTAACCTAAAAAGCACACTAACTACTTAAACTAAAATCAAATTAACTCAAATCAATCAACTTTGAACCACCCTTTAACTATTATACAACCTAATTTCACTAACAATTATTCATAAAACTACAATGAATTATAAACTTGAAGTTTCAAATATGAGATTAAAATAAAAGTTATGAACTTTTAGTTACCTAGGAAGAGGTGGAGGAGGAATGTAGTTGTTTACGGTGGGGTAGAGGACGAATGTAGTTGTTTAGGAGGAGGAAGGTGGAGGTGCGCAAGCTAGGGCAGTGGTGCGCAACCTAGGGCGCCCAGCTTCGGGTGGAAATGAGTTAGACGAATGGTGGAAGCTTCGGGAGGCGCGGAATCAGGTGGTGGCGGCGGTTTGGTGGCGCGGAATCAGGTGGTGGTGGCGGAATCAGGTGGTGAAGGAGGAGGATTGAACTCGCTGAAGGAAGGAGGAGAACTGAAAATGGGTGGGAGCTGAAATTGTGTGAATTAGTGAGGGAAAAAACACACGGGAGTTTGGGCGGTAAAAAAAACCAGAAAATTTGATGCGGTCTTTAGAACCGGATCAGATTTGTAAAAACCGCATCAGATTATAGAATCTGATCCGGTTCTATAAAAGACCGCATCAGATTCTTTGCCTAGACTTCCCTCCCATTTTTTCATTGATTTTCGGATGCGGTTTTCTAAAAACCGAATCTGTTACTAAGTGTCAGATAAGGTTTTTCCCACTAGTGTAATTTAATCAGAATAGGACAGGAAGTACTAGGGTGGCTTATTGGTTGATGATCATTGTTATCTTCTCAAAAACTTAATTTGATCCTTAATTTGATCCACATCACGATACCCCCTAGAGTTATTGCAATCACAACAAGGACACAGGACTAAATTTGACCCATTCTGCAATTGATGTTCTAACGCAACTCTGATAAATTCATCAACCCCTTGTAGAAATGTCGCCGAAATCCGATTACCATACATCCAGTTTCGATCCATATTTATACACTATAGAGACACCAAACAAGAACACAATCGATCACATCATTCAAAGTGTCTCATCAAATGCAATCATGAACATTTGGGTCCTTATCACTCCAACCTAACCCATCCTTGAGTTTCTCATCTCACTAGTGAATGAACATTTGGTTTTCAATTCTAAGAAAAATCCGGCAGCACTTCCCTACAGTTCTCCAAGTACACGATGAAGATAGTAGGTAAACTATCAACATATGTACCCAGAGAACACTTAGGGAAATGAGCTAGATCTTTCTTAGAATCGAAAACCAAACATTCATTCACATCCTAAGTGAGATAAGAAACCCAAAGACAGTCCCAAACCAGGGACTATTCAAGACTTACTCCTAATGAGTAAGCCTCGAACGGGTATCTAGGCCAATGATGCACACATTGCAATTAAACAGCAAAAACCAATCCATTCCTTAGATTTCCCTCCCCACCGCATTAAGGTATGTCCATATAAGTTTGGTCATAATTCAACATATGATTTCCCAATCACATAACCAAACAATTCACATATATTTTTCCAATCACATAATTTAACATTATAGGGACAAATAAAACAAATAAACATAAAGCAAAAGCTATAATATATACCTCTCGCTCTCAAGGAGCAAATAAGACAAGCACAACGAGGTGAGCTTGGAGCACCAGCCGACAAGTAGAAGATGGAATGTGGCAACTGCATTAGGGCATTAACCAACCCACAAATTAAATAGTGATTAAGTCATAACTCATAAACATCAACTATCTAATATTAAGACATTAACAAATTAGAAATTAAGAAACAACATTAAGATTAAAGTAGAATTATTAAAATCAATGGTAAAAAACAAGAATGACTTGTGAATATAATTATATAGTAGAAAGGAAGTATTTTAGAGCACTACAAAATATATAAATTCATGAGCACTACAAACTACAAACATCCTAAATATAATATTAAAATCTTAAACTACAATCATCCTAAATTCAATCTTAAACATCCTACATACAAATTAAACTACAAACATCCTAAATTCAATCTTAAACTAATAACTACAATCACTCTACTAATGCAATTGCTTAAGATCTAACAAAAATAAGAAAAAATTCCAAAAAAAAAAAGACAGATTGGTAAAAAAATAAAAAGACATAAATTGAGACAAAAAATTGAAAAAAATAATTAAAAAGACTTACATTGTCGGAGACGGAGAGACGGAAAGCAGCGGCGGCCCGACGGCGAGCAGCGGGGCAGCGCGGCGCGACGGTGGGACGGGTGAGTGAGAGTGAGTGGGTGAGAAAGAGGAGGAGTGCAAGAGAGATAGAGTGAGTTAGAGAAAGAGGAGGAGTAGCGCCGGCGAGCAGCAGCCGAGCACGGCGCGACGGGAACACGCGGCGCAACCGGTGAGTGAGAGTCAGTGAGTGAGAAAGAGGAGCACCGGCGCAACCGGTGAGAGAGAGTGAGTGAGAGAAACAGGAGGAACGCCGGCAAGAGGAGGAGCGCCGGCGAGAGGAGCAGCGGCGGCGCGACTGATGGGCGGGAATGTAGTTCAACAGCGCCGGCGAATTCGCATGAGAGAGAGAGAGAGAAGTTCCTAATTTGTGAATTGCCCCAACTGATGGGCGGGATACAAAATAAATTCGCTGAAACGAGTCATCTGTGTCGCATGGGGCAAGGGTCCGACGCAGATGACCGGGCTGCTTTAGCATGCATTTGGGCTGATCTATCTGCGTCGCATGGTCATGGGTCCGACGCAGATGACCACACGCACATTTTTGGGCTGGTTAGCATGCACGAGTCATCTGCGTCGCATGGGGCAAGGGTCCGACGCAGATGACCGGGCTGCTTTAGCATGCATGGTACTTTTGTGTACATTTGGGCTGACCTATCTGCGTCGCATGGTAATGGGTCCGACGCAGATGACCACACGCACATTTTGGGCTGGTTAGCATGCATGGTGCACCATCTGCGTCGGACCAAGGCCCATGCGACGTAGATGATCTCTGCTGAGTTGGCTAAGACTATTTGCGTCACAGGTACCCTTAATGCGACGCACATAGTGACCCCTTTTGCGTCGTTTTCCAGCGTTCGTGCGACGCAAAACAATCTTTTATAATTTTTCTTGGCTATTTGCGTCAGATATTCTGTAGGATCCGACGCACATATGTTATTTGCGTCAGTTGCTCTCTTGTCCGACGCAAATAGTCAGACACAAATCGTGAATTCTGTAGTAGTGATAGGCAGATGAGAAGTGGAGCAATTGGTAATGAATCTTGGAAAAATTCACATGAATCATTCAATCTTTTGTTCATCTTCTCAAAATAGTTCCAATCATAGATTACTCAAGAATAGTCTCAACTTTGTTAAGACCTTAGAATAAGTCAAATTGTTCTTTTCCTTCTCTTTATTAGTCCATTTCGGGTCTACCGTGTATTCTTTCGATAAGTGAAATTCTTTCAAAATAATCCATAATTGGGATTATTTGAGACATATAGGTAAAATTTGGGATTATTCATATCAATTTTTTCTATTGAAAATAAGAATTTGGATTATTTTAAGAAAGTCGCTCCAAAAGTTGGAATTATTTTAATACGACAGGTGAAAAATGAGAGCATATATATCAATATTTCCTAAATATTTTAGCAGTAGACTTTCTTTTGGGCCCAACACAAAAATTCCTTTTGGGCAGCCTATCTTAGGGCCTAGCCTGAAATCCCATCAACTACAAATTCTCCTCTCCCTCACCATCCCTCATTCCTCGAACCTAGGGCTAGGCCTTCCGCGAGGTTGATATCCAGCAAGTCTGTTAGACTTTTAAATACTTCCCCTATTTTTCGAAAATATGCAGTGAGTTTGTGACGCGTAACCAGGTCTCTTAGACTTTTAGATACTTCCCCTAATTTTGACAATTAATATCAATATTTAGTTATTAGCAATTTTTTAGAAGATGTACATTAAAATTTTTTTCCCCAATAAGGAAAGGAAAAACTAGGACTAGCCTTAATGAGGCGGCCAACCTAAAACATCCCTACAGATAATAAGAGAAAAGGGAATACAATCGGGAGGAAAGGAATAAAGAAGAGAAGTGTCGATGCCTTTTGTTATTAATAATCTACGGAGTATTATATTCCAAACTTTAGAGATCTGAGAGATTATCGCCTTCAATAATAAGAACTTTAGCGTTAAGAACAGTATAGCCCTTAATCCCTCTCGAAGACCCTAAGCTTCCTCTTGGAGGATGTCACAATTACCACCAAGCGACTTAGATCCAGCTAGAAGAATAGAACCTATATATATATATTATGATGAAGCCAACATTTTAATTACTAATATTTATTTTTATATATTAGTCTAAAAATTTTGGTCAAAACTAATACATGAATATTATGTAAGCCAAAAGATGCAATAGAAAGATGAAATATTAAATATAATATGAAGTGAAGATATAACTTCCTTGTCTCTAATTTTTTTTCCCCATCTTTTCATTAACGTTGTCTTTGTTACATTTTCCATTTCTTTTTCTCGGAAAGAATTCGTCAATTATGAATTTATTTTACCTACCTTTTTCCAATAAAAAATTACATATACACTCACCACTTTAATTTTTTCTATTCATATGTATTCAACTAAGGTACCATATTTTCGAAATCTATGCGCCCAAAAGAAATCGAAAGATATTTGAGGGACACAGGATTAATAAATTTGTGTTGACTCGTTAAAGTTTCAAGTCAAGCTCAAATTTTAGTCAAACCCACTCAAGTTGAGCTCAAGTAACTTGCAAGCTAGCTTGAATCATTATGCCCTTTTGCCACAGATGAATTTGTTAGTTCAAGTTAAGTATGGGAGAAATATAAGTTATGATAAGTGTAAGGAAAAGGTCAATATAACTACTTTTCTTTAAAGGTGCAAATAACTTTTTGGATTGCCCTTGCTTAGGGCCTGAAACTAAAATTCCAAAATAAACTTTGTATCTCCCCTATCTACTCTGAAACTAAACTTCGTATCAGGGAAAAACCCTAAAATTCGAGGATTATTTTTAAAGCAAAATTTTATATAAGACCTTCTTTTAATAATTTATGGTAAGATGGGGTTAACTGTTTTCCCTCACGAGATCAGCTATAGTATAAGTGACCCTTTTAAAATATATATATAGATCTCTAATCTGAAAGTGCCCCGTTTAACTTAATAGACGACCCATTTAAAATATATGTCGACCTTTTTATGGCATAAAATGATGTAGTCTTACAATAGTTTCATAGTTAAATGGTCTTATACAAGACTTATTAAACTGTTAGTAATCAATTAAAATTACATGGAATTAAGCCAAATGAGGAAGTGAATCAAGCAATTCAATAACACTCATTCATATGATCAAGAAGAGGTCAATAAAAAATGGTGGCAATTTTGTCAAAAAAAAAATCTTATTTGTTGCAAATTTTGTGCAAAAAAAGAAATTTCTTTTTACTGTGACGAACACTAGTGGAAAAAAGCCCATTGAATCCGGTCAAAATCGAGCTTACAGATCCGATTTTGGAAAATCGGGCTTACAGATCCAATTTTGGTCCGAATCGGGTGGGCCCGGAGCGGTTCTAAGAGATTAACTGATCCGGTCCTAAACCGGATCAGTTAATCACTAACCGATCCGGTTTTGAACGAAAACCAAATCAATTAATTAGGTTAACTGATTAGGTTTTCGTTCAAAACCAGATCAGTTTCTCTTCTAACGCCAACTTGCTTGTATCCACAACATCATAAACTGATCCGATTTCTACAAATAACCGGATCAGTTAGGCTCCTTATAATATAAAAAAAAACTGATGAATCCTAGCCAGCCAACAACCACCAAATCGAGGACTAAATAAAAAGGATGGATAGAAACCAAATTAAAACTGTCGAAAGAATTGGAACGAGAGCATTTTGGATGCAAACCTACCACTAAAAACGAATTACATAGCATGAATTAACTAAATTCCAATCCATAAATTATATAAATTACATAATTTATAAAACATAAATTAATTAACAAAAAACGAAAGTACAGAGCACAAATTAAATAACTAAAAACGAAAAAGAAATGAAAATAACCCTAGATCTACAAGAACATAAATTACATGCTAGTTATTCACAACAAAAATAAACAAATTAAACTAAAAAAAGGAAAAAAACCAATAAGACAAGCCCTAGATCTGGAACGAACTTTGAGCAAGGAGAGTAGAGAAGCGACGGCGACGGTAACATCGAAGCTTTCTCGAACTCAAACACGGTGGTGAACTACGGTGGCTTTCTCGAAATTTCATTCTTCGCTTCGTATTTCGCAATCTCTTCGATTAGTATTTCGTAATCTCTTCGCTTCTTCGATGGTGGCTGTGGATTCACGCTCAAGTAGGAGATGTGGTGGATGAAGGACTGATGAAGACGGCGTGTGAGAAGAGAGAAAACGAGAGATGAAAATGGTGGCTGTGGATGAAGGACTGATGAAGACGACGTGTGAGAAGAGAGAAGACGAGAGATGGAAATGGTGGCTGTGGATGAAGGATGAGGGATTAGGGTTAGAGAAGAGAGGATTGAGGAGGGTTAGAGAAGAGAGATCAACGGCGGGTTAAAGTAAGGGGATTTGAGGGGGTGAGAGGGAAATGAGGGTTATAGTCAATGGATTAGAGGGGGTGAGAGGGAAATGGGCCTGCGTGTTTTATACTATATTTGGGCCAACTGATCCGTTCCATCCATTCCAACCGGGCCAGTTTGGTTTGCATAAATTGTGCGAACATATGGCACGAATGACAGATCCGATTTTGGCCCCTGACCGGATCAGTTGACTTTAGCTGATCCGGTTTGGGCCTAACCGGATAGGTTATATTATGAAAGATCCACTTTTTTCCACTAGTGGAAGAACATTATATGACACTTCTTCTTTTTAATCGAATTACACACCTTGTTGTCGAATCTAGACTCGAAAGTCAAACTTTCGGTCATTGACTCTCCACCTTTTTCCTCCCTCTTTTGTTGTGGAAGTGAGCATATTAATAGAGTTTTCTTGGCTAGAATCTGAAACCAAAAAGAGGGAATAATGGGAGGGTCAATGATCCGAACTTGGCCGAAATCCGACGACAAATATGTGCATTATGATAAAAAAGTACTCCATATTCTTTTATCTTTCTCACTTGGAATCTTGACACTATTCACAATAAGAGATAATCTTCTAAATTTTTCTCAATATATAAGAAGAAATATAGTCATGCGGGGTCTTGTTTGATTCATCTCAATGAGTACTTTATTAATATTCATTCATTATAATTTTTACTAATATGTAATGAAAGATACTTAATGTCCAATAAGTGCATTGACAAACGCGCACAGTTAAAGTAGAAAAGATAAAATATACATAAGGAGTATCATATAAGGTAGAAAAAAAATCATATAAGATGTTTTTGCACAAAAGATGTAGTGAATAAGGCCGTTTTGATAAAATTTATGAGAATGTATAATAGTTTTCTATCCTATGCATCCCATCGGTAGAATAAAAAGCTATCTTCCAGCCCTCTTTTACCGCAAACTTTGCACTTGAAATTGACCTAATGTAATACTTCCTCCATTTAATTTATATGCAATAGTTTGACTGTCACTTTTATTATGCAATATTTTAACTATTAGTTTCTTTAATATCTAAAAGTAAAAAATATATAATTTTCAACTTGATTATATCTAACTTACATGTATATCCCCATATATGGACTAGTGGAATACTGTTGCAAACAAAAAAAACAAAGGAAATATAATTTCGATGCTTTTAAAAAAAGTAATTAATCATTATATGCAAATGGTTACATATATTATTGGCAATTTTATACTTCATCTGTTTTACAATATTTGACACACTTTTCTAGACAAGCTTGCCTATGCATATTTTTTTAACCATTAATAACTCTGATTTCATATAAGTAAAAATTATAAAAAGCTTATATTATGATAATACATGTTGAGCCCAGTTTAATAAAATCTCACATAACTATGTTTGCCTTATTAGAATTCGCAAAACATAGTCAAACGAGAGTGTGAGTAGTGTAGAAGTCAAACCGTGTCAAGTATTTTGAAACATAGAGAGTATATCAAGAGTAAATTGTGAGTGTTTCAGAAATATGAGGAGCTGTTTTGAAAAGTTATTGTTACAAAAATCACCAAAGATGCTAGCAATATAGGCAAATAATGCATAGTTTTGTCAAATTTAAAGGCCAACAAACTAGAGGAATTTGGTTAAAATTCCCTTCCCTTAGAACAGGCGAAAAGAAGACCAAAAACATTGGGCAAGTGAGCAATCAACAATATATCCACACTTTGACACGTGCAAGCAATGACCAAGCTGAAGTTAGAAGTTAAACTATCCTCACTCAGACCTCAGATACTTCCAAGTTCCTCCAGATTCTTATGAAACAATTGGTGTAAATTTTGCCACTTCATCACTTTGCATCTTTCAATATAATTATTCTCATCACCATACATCTTCTTTTACTCCATTTAAACCTTAAAAGAAACAACAAAAAAAAAAGAAAAAAAAATCTTTGCCAATAATCTGAATAATAAGTTTAATAAAAGTAAAAAGAAAAGCTCTTAAAAACTGTAAAGATGGCTCAATTGCTAAGTCCAGTATGTGCTGATCCACTCAAATTGCAGAACCCAGTACATAAATTTAATGCACATTCAAGTAGAAGTAGGTGGAGCGTGCATTCTACGCGCCGCTACAAATGGCGCGTTTTGGGTCAGAGTAGAAGGAGGAGTTCGACACGAGTTCAAGCAGTTGCTGATGATTCAATGGGGATGGTTGATGATTTAGCCGATGATTATTATGCAGTTTTGGGACTGGTAATTTTCTTCACTATAATATTCTCAATTATTTTTATGGACTTTTTTATTTAAATTATACTTATATTTTGGGGTGTATATTTTGATAGTTTATAGTGTCTGGTTAATGATCATTAATCGGGTTTTATCTACTCTTTAAAGAATCAGTTGATCAATTTAGGCATAGACTTTTTTATGAGATTGGTTGTTTGGTTATATTTTTTTATCTAAATAAATGGCTCTGTTTGGCAATACTAGCTGAAAATAAACTGAAATTGATAAGTTAACTGAAACTGATAAGATAAAGCTGAAACTGATAAGGTGCTGGAACTGATAAGGTGACTGATTACTTTAACTGTTTGGCAAAGTTAGTTAATTAAGTTGATGAATTATTTTGGCAAAATTAGTCGTTGTCAAAATTTTGGAAAGATTTTCCAAAATTTCAGTCACCTGATTTTGAAAAGGTAAAAATTTTAACTTATCATATAAGTCATTTTAACCACCTGAAATTTTATTTTAGGTGCTCTCCAAACACTACTAATCATTTTAGCAACTAAAATATGTTAGCACCTTATCATTTAAGGTAGCTAAAATGCTTCCCCAAACAGAGTTTTAGGGGGTGTGTTTATTTTGATAGTTTCTAGCATCTGATTGATAATCATTAATATGGATTTTTATTAATTGAAACCTAATGAATTTAGGCATCATTTTTTTTATATGGAATTGGGTTTTTGATTTATAAGGAAATGGTTTTAAGAGAATTGATATTTTTTTTAAAATTGATGCTTGAATAATGATGTTTTAGTTACTGTGGGGTAAAAATTAGAGAGAAATTGGGCTCTATGTTTGAGCAAGAATCATGATTTTGAAGGCACTGATGAATGGGAGTGTTTGAAATTTGGCAGACACCAGATGCTACACCACAACAGATCAAAAAAGCTTATTACAATTGTATGAAAGCTTGCCATCCTGACTTGACTGGTGATGATCCAGAGACTATGAACTTTTGCAAGTTCATTAATGAAGTATATGGGGTATGTTTTCCTTGGAAAATGATCTACTTTTGCATGATATTTATCTTTTAATCACATAAAAGCGGAATGAAACTAAATACATTTGTGTCTTATAGGTTCTAAGTGATCCAGTGCAACGCATGGTGTACGATGAAATTCAGGGATATTCTTTGACAGCGATAAATCCATTCATGGATGATTCGGCCCCAAGAGATCATGTCTTTGTTGATGAATTTAGCTGCATAGGTGTGTGTAGATAATTTAGATGCATAACTCTGATATTGATCATCCTTAGATTCGAGAAAAATTCACAAGAATAATCCTCATGAGGGTTTTTTCCATAAAAATCCCAACTATGGGTGATTCAAGGATAATCCAAATTATGTAGGGTGCCTTCCTAAATAATCCAAGTGACCAATGACTTCTTTGAGCGGTATATTTTTTTGTTTTGCCTTCTCTCTCAATCCCTCTCCCTGCCTACATTACTAGAACTTGACACATCATGATTTGACCTTCTGAACCGGTTATTAAGGTGTCATTAGATCCTTTTGAGAAGACACCCTCGTAATTGAATATCTTATGGAATAATCTACATTAAAATTATTATGGAAAGACTGGCCACAGTTAAGATTCTTCTGGTGAATTTTGCCTATTGTTTACATCAAATAGGTGGTAATTGTCAACTGATTGGTATGTCAAACTTATCATTAACATGTTGGATCATCCATCACAGGATGTAAAAACTGTGCTAATGTCGCACCGGATGTTTTTGAAATTGAGGAAGACTTTGGACGGGCCAGAGCCTACCGACAGTGTGGCATGTGTGACCTTGCTCAACAAGCGATCGAAAGCTGGTATGAATCATGTTGTTGGTTGCATTAACAATGCATAATTGACTCTTGTGTGGTGAATAGAGGATATTTTGGTGACTACGTAGGAGTTTATTATCAGTATGATTTTCTCTCTTTTTGTTATATGCAGTAAAATTAGACTCTTGTTTTTCTTCCAACTGACTGGTTATCTAATTTACAGCCCAGTTGATTGTATCCATTGGACAACTGCTGCTCAGTTAACTTTGCTTGAAGATGAGATGCGTAGAGTGGAACGAGTGAATGTAAGCAGAAGTCTCCATCTTTCTTTCCTGTTTTTCTTTTGAGGCTCCTGATATATCTTTTTAGTTAGCTAGACTAATTTATAAGGAAACAAAGCAGTACATCTATATGGATGCCTTTGGCATAGTCATACACGGTGAAGAAGGCCCCCGTTTGATGCATTATGTCTTTTGGTTTTAAGATTTCAAAAGTCATACAATATAGGTTGTATAAGAAACTTAAAAGTAGTAGTACTCATACTAATCATGTTACAGTTGAAAATTGACTATAGACTAAACTTATTTTTCTAGTACTACATCACAGATTTATAGTTTTACAAAAATTGAAAACTGAACACAATCAGACAAAGAGGCATATTAGTTAAGACTAAGGTTTTATGTTATTTGCATTGAAGGTCACTTTTAAACTTCATGAAGTTTCTACAAGTTAGATGTAGATAGATGAACAGGATTTTGTGATGGGATGGCCATATTTAGCAAATTTTGCTTCCTACTAGCTCCAAAAGTAAATCCATCCTTACTTCCTGATAAAAGTATCCTTAGATACTCCATCTTGCAACTGATGTGGTATGTAAATAAACATATGAACCACAAATATTTTCCAGATCCCTTTCCTTGCTTTAATGAAACTGCTCGTTTACTGCAAGGAAAGGGATCTGGAAAACATTTGTGGTTCATATGTTTATATATATATATATATATATATATATATATATATATATATATATATATATATATACACGCACTAGTAGTTTATGCACGCGATGCATGCTTGGATTTTTTTCCAGACAAAAACTTGATTTATTTTGGCATAAATAAGAATAAAATTCGAACATTAGAGATACGAAGTATTTTTTTATTGCAAAATTTGATTGGTGTAGTCTCAGTCACTTAAGTGTCTCGCTATTTTTTTTTTTTTTTTTTTTAACTTTTTAAAGTTGAATTTCATGAACAAATTAGAAATTTTATTGAATTTATATATGAAATCTTATTTTATAATTTTTTTAGTTGATTTTTTAATTAAGTACACTACGTCTTAGATTGTGAAGAAAGTGGACACTTTGATTTCAAGTCAAGAATTCGGTGTTTTGCCATTAAAAATTTAACACTATATTTCTTTGATTTGAATATTTGTTTACCAAAAGGTTTGTCATGTCTGCATTTACATAAATGTCACGTCTCTATTTACATATATAATATATCTTAAAGAAACTATTTCACTTTGTTAATTTATTGAATTTTATAGTTTGAATGTAATACAGAATACTTGATTGTGTATTAATTGACAAAATATTTGACTAACATAATTTTCATATTTACTTTGTCAGTATGAATGCGTTAACACTTGTACTGGTTTCATTTGGCTCAGTTATTATATAATCGTGTTCAACATTTTTGTTAATTTTTTTAGGAAAATTTGCGAGAAACAATCTTTTATAAACACTATATTTCTTTGATTTGAATATTTGTTTATCAAAAGGTTTGTCATGTCTGCATTTACATAAAATGTCACGTCTGTATTTACATATATAATATATCTCTAATAAACTATTTCACTTTGTTAATTGATTGAATTTTATAGTTTGAATGTAATACATAATACTTGATTATTGTGTATTAACATAATTTTCATATTTACTTTGTCAGTATGAATGCGTTAATACTTGTAGACACTTGGTTTCATTTGGCTCAGTTATTATATAATCGTGCTCAACATTTTTGTTAATTTTTTTAGGAAAATTTGCGAGAAATAATCTTTTATAAACACTTTTTTGCGAGAAACAACCTTTTAATTTTTTTTGGCATTTTATAACCTTTATCAAAATTTGTTTTGCGAGATCAGACCTCAAGGCTATTTTCCGACGTTAATTTTTGGTCACAAGCGTTGGTCAAGGCATTGAACACCTTTAAGTGCGAGGATTGCATATAGAAAACGCCTGTAAACAAGAATTAAGGCCGGGAAAAAGTCTTGAGGTCTGATCTCGCAAAAAATTTTTTAGTTAAGGTTGTTAAATGCCAAAAAAAATTTAAAAGGTTGTTTCTCGCAAATAAGTGCTTATAAATGGTTGTTTCTCACAAATTTTTCATTTTTTTTATCCTATATTCTAGTTTGATTTTCTTTTCTTTTTTCTCTTTTTTTGGCAAAGTAGTTGATTTATTAATGAGGGTAGTAAAGTAATTTTCTAAGGAGACACCATAGCTCCCCCCTTCCCTTATATATATATATATATGAGAATGAGGAAGTGGAAAGGTGGTAAGCCCTTTCATCTTTCACCCACAGGTTGTGGGTTCGATTCTCATTAGGGGGCTTTGGGGGCTTTGGGGTAGGTTGTATTTAGGTGCCATGTGAGAGGGCTTTAATCTAATTTATCTTACCAAATTTTTTAAAAAATATACATATATACTGATTTAGGGTCAAATGAGAAGGATAAATTCTGCATATACTTGTTATGAACTCTTATCTAATTCTCTGTCTAGGTTATCGATTGATTTTCTGTTTCATTTCAAACTGATATTGGAGCAAAGCTATAACTTTTCTAAGACAGATCATTTTAACTGATGTGACCATGGGAACTAATTACTATTAGCTGTTAAAATATCTCTAGATTGAAGAGTTTAAGGGCCTGTTGAGCAAAAATAGTAGTTGTTGTAGCTGATACTTGTTGTACTAGCTGATAGGTGATAGATGTTAAGTGGTAGATTTTAGTTGTCAAAATAGCTTTTAAATCTAGTGTTCGGTAAAATTAGTTGTTAAATTAATAAAAGAATGAAAAATGAACTATCTACCTTCAAAAATTACCCCTACTTGGAAGCTAATTACCTCAACCATAAAAGCTACCTTGAAACATACCTCACTACCACCACATTTCACCTTTTACACAGTTTTGACTTGGTCAAATATCTAAAAGCTACTTGAAAAGTTGTTGCCAAACATGCCCTACACCTTATAAGATCCGCATGTGTACTCCTTTGGAGAGAGAACATTCAAGTGAAGTTTTAATGTCCCCTTTTGGATATCGATGGAATCTATTATATATGTTGCTTTAGATTTTTTACACATTGTTCATCTTTGGCCCTATCACTTTTTGGATTCATGATATCATTATAGTTGCGGCATTTGAGATCTAATAGCGAAGAGATAATGGCTAAGATGCCTAGCCAGATACAAAAATTACTTACTTTCCTGTAAGCTTGTAGTGACTAGTGATTATACAAACTTTGATAAATAGTCCTTTGCTTTGTGCCTCATTTTGGATCTTGAAATTGTGTTTCTGCAATTTAGTTATCAAGTTGTTCTTTTTTTTCTGCACTTTGATGTTATTGATATAAAAGTTGGATTCATTTTAACTCCAAAGCACCAACTCCTGATCTTCTTAGACATAAATATATTGTGTACTTGAAATGATAACCTAGACTACAAACACATACAAAATGTAATCTATAGCTGTCTGCAAGTTAATGGAAGATTATACAACTGTATTATTTAATTTTTATTTCATAGTTTATTGCTATTAGTTGGTTGATTATTGTTCCTCATCTTCAAAATGATATCAGGTTGCACTGATGCTAGCAGGCATGGGAGCATCATCGGATGTGTTTAGAATGGTAAACTTTATTTAGTTTTTGTTTTACTGCTTTCTGGTCACCAGAAAGATATGGATTTCATTACATCAATACTGAAATGTATGAGAGCCTTTATACACCATCTCAAAATATGAGTCCCTTGATCCCATCAGCATTGTTTATACATTAGAATTTCCCATTATTATTCAGCCATTAGCGAGTTGATCTATACATTTTCCTCATCTGTTATCCTTAATGTTCTAAGCCTTTATATGTAGGCCAATTCTCGCTGGGAGAAGCGACAGTCAAAAATTCTGGTAAGAACGCTCTAATTTAGAGCTTATAGCTGGACCTTTATGTATTTGCAATTGTTTTGTTCAACTTATCTAATAGGAATATTCTTGAGGTTTAATTTGTTTCAGGAAAAAGCTAGATTGAGAATGATGAAAGAGAATGGCGCTGCTGCTGCTGATGCATACTGGACTAACCTCTGGGGAAAGCAGAAAGAGCACCAAAGTACAGGTATCTAGAGGTTACCCATATATATAATTCGCTACATAATTCGCTTTTTCAGTTCGCGGTTCGCCCAAAATGGGCCAAAAATAGGCAAACCTAGTTAATAGTCAATTAAGATTGGCATATAATGCGCTCTTTATAAAATTGATCTTGAGCCTAAATAATTTTTTAGAAGATCATTGTGGTTTTCTACTTTGAGTTGCTATCCATTTATACAATTCCGTTAATGTGTATCTTTTACATAACCCCTACGATTTAGAGAATATTCACTTGTAATTATATACTTGGTAAATTGTACAATTTTCATTATACACTCGGGCATAACATATGCATTTGTAGGCCTAAGAAGCTAAGAAATTTAGAGGATATTCACTTGTTTGGTAAATTGTACCATGTATATTATACACTCGTGTGTACCATATGCATTGTAGGCCTAAGAGGCTAAGACTATCTATTTTCTCAATTTAGGGGTCCAAATTGGGCAAATGGGGTGGGTGATTTTGATTCTTGGACTATGATTTCTCACATGTAGACCTGCTACAAAACATATTGCATTTGCCACTGAGTTGGAAGGGCCTACATACTGCTTGAGGAGCACCTATGGACTCAGGCTCGGTTATTTTGTGAAATTTACCATGAATTTAGCCCAAAATGAAGTGCCAAAGTGTCCATACCTATGTTAGGATGTCGAGCTTCTGCCACATGTGCTTGAGGTAAAATGAAGAGGAAGAAGTTCTCTTTGTAGGAATTATTCTAAGAATGATTTTAAACAACATATGTGATATGCCTGCTTCTATTGAGTTATTTGAGAGTTATTCAACTTGATTTAAGCTATATGTGATATTTAATTTAAGCAACTGAAATGCCAAAGGATTTTCTTTTGAGCTATTTGGGAGTTATTCAACTTGAGTTATGCACTTTCACTTTTCTTTTTATTGAAGCTCTAATACTACTTTTTTCGTGTGGCAGAGGAAGAAGTAGAAGAGCGAGCAAGGCGAGCAGCTGCAGCAGCTCGAAGATGGCGAGAGTACTCAAGGAGAGGTGCCGATAAACCTCCCACCTATAAACTTCCTGAGGCAGTGGAAGTGTCTAAAGAGTAACCACCATCCAACATGCATATAATGATTAACCTTTCCCTTCTCGATATAATTCTTCTTACAAATGTATAGCTTATAATTTGCATATATCTCATATTTCCCTGCTTTTGTCTTCTTTAAATTTAATGCTTCTCTTACTATAATCTAAATTGTAACTAGAATATATATGAATTTCTGAAGGTATATACGTAGAAGTTTGAGGAACAGTTTTAGCATTGTATATTTGTAATCTTCATTTCTGAAGTTTCATATGTGGAGCAATACCTCGAGAGAGATTAGTGGTTCCAAAAGATCTTGAGATCGATTTTCACCCTTGGCAAGTTCAGATCCCCTTTACTCTCCCAACTTATCAAGGTTTCTACTTACAAAAAAAATACACATGAACCATTGTCATTACCCCTGAAGGAATATGAACCATTGTCATTACACCTGAAGGAACATGCACTTAACAACCAATTTTGGATTTGCTATGTGGCCCAGTAAGTTTTACATGAATGCACACAATCTCCTGAAAAATTAAATCACTCACTTTTGTGTTGGTTGTGCTTAGTTTAACTTATTTCTAGACTTGAGTGCTTATTGTTTCGAATAAAAACTTGTAAGATGGGGGATTAGTCAAGACGAGGGGTCAATGACCGCTGAGAATAGCCGAGTGCTCGAGAGGTACCACGGAGACCTGCAAGAATGAAGGTTAGACTACCCCGGGGGTGTTTCCGAGATCGCCCCTCCGACGCTCAAGTCAGTTAGGATCACTAGTACAGAATTAACGATTTGCGTCGGACCTGGAACCCCCATTTGCGTCGGACATTGGTCCGACGGCACAAGTCTCGTCGCAGATGAGAGAGATAGGATCTGCGTCGGATGTAGATACGACGCAGATTTTGAGCTATTTACGTCGCATATAACTCTACATCCGACGCACATGATGCCTCTCCAGCACCAGCCAGCGCTACACATCAGTCATATGAGTTGCCATTTGCGTCGGACTCTAAGCTATGTGCGACGCAGATGGCAACTCATCTGCGTCGCACATATCCTAGAGTCCGACGCAAATGGCTATTATTTTATAAAAAAAAATTAAGAAGTCATAAATTTATAGATACTTTATTCATGCGCATTTCTGGTGTATACAATGTCAAAAATTCATTACAAACCACCATAATCAATTTAAAAATGAAAGAAAAAATTATGTAAAATAGGTACAAACAAATTATCTTGCAAGTATGTAAATAAAATGTAAATCTAAAACTGAATATAGAACAATCGAGGAAGAAATTGAACAGCCTATGATTCTGATGTTTTCCGATGAACTCGAGGAAGAAGACGTCAAGAAGAACAGAATCCAGATCTGAAAAAATAGAAAAAAAAATCAGAACAGAAAATTAAAACGAAAATCCTAGATCTGAAAATCCTAGGATAAATGCCAAAATACTAAACAAAAAAAATTAGATATAAGAAATTAAAAAAAGAAAGGCCATTATTTTCAGTTGCACGAACTAAGTCACTAACATCAATAGAAAGTTTTTAATTTTCAGATCTAAAAATGAAAAAAACGAATTTTCAGATCTGAAAATCAAATCTAAAAAATGAACAAAATGAAACCCTAAACTAGGATAAATGACAAACAAATCAGATCTAAAAATGAAAAAAATTCGAACCTGTGTTGTCGCCGGAAAAAAAGAGAAGTTTGAAACTCCATTTTTAGAGATCTTCCCCATTTTTCTATTATTATCAACACTCAATAACATATGTAGCTGATAATAATATGGTGTCTGATTTCGCTGCAGAAGAAAATGCAGAGATGAAAGAGTGCGTGTCAACAGGGGTTGCATTAGGTTTCAAGTGAATTTAGATGAAATTATTTTGGCATTTAGCAGGAAGATTTAGGTGGTTGGAGGAGAGATGAGAGGTGATTTAGAGGAGATGAGAGGCGCGCTCAAGAATAGAGAGAGAAGGAGGAAATGAGGGATTAGGTGCATGATGTGCGTTTGAGACCCTAAAGCCCAAAACATAAAAGGGGGAAATGGGTTGGTGATGTGCGTCGGACCCTAAAGTCCATCCGACGCAGATATACCACCTCACAAATATGCAACGCACCTTTGTTAACATGCGACGCGCATAACTCGTCTTTTGCGTCGATCCCTGTTGCATGCGACGCAAATGAGTCTTCTGCGACGTTTGTGCTGTTGTGCGACGCAGATGGTGAGACGCAAATCGTCGTTTTTCTACTAGTGGATGCTTAACTGTAAGTATTGAGCAGTTGGTCTAGAATTTATTACCTGTTCATTGATGAGACATTGGGTATTTATAGTGTTGTGGATTCCCATAAAGGGAACATTGGGAGGATGGGCCTCAGGGAGACCATTGGCTGTGTTGCCTTTTAAGGCAATAAGCCTTTCCAGCCCCATTCGGGGATCCGTAGGTATCATGGGATTAGGGTAATCTTCCGGTAGGACCCGTTGTGCCCCTTCCCTGGGGGTTTGATGAATCTTCTCGTGAGTATCGGGCTTAGGGAATATTGGGCCCAAACATTAGCTCCACGCGAGATGTGTGAGGGAGGGCTCCTCCGAAGTCGCATGTTTCGCGGAAAGTTGAATCTGTATTGGATTTGGGTTAGACCCGTGCATCTCCGGGGATGCCCTAGAATTTGCTTGAGACCTCTCAGGGGTCAACGAACCCCATGTATCTCAAGGGACAACTCTACCCTTGGTCGAGATGTCTCCGGGGGCCAAGAGCCCCACGTACTTCGAGAGGTGTTTCTGACCTCGCTAGAGATGTCCCATGGGCCAATGAGCCCCATGTATCTCGACGGGAGTCTTTGACCTTACTCGAGATGTCTCAGGGGCTAATGAGCCCCATGTATCTCGAGGGGCGTCTTTGGCCTCTCTCGAGATGTCTCAGGGGCTAATGAGCCCCATGTATCTCGAGGAGCGTCTTTGACCTCGCTCGAGATGTCTCAGGGTTAATGAGCACCATGTATCTCGAGGGGAGTTTTTGCCCTTGCTCGAGATGTCTCAGGGGCTAATTTAATGAGCCCAATGTATCTCGAGGGGCATCTTTGACCTCGCTCAAGTTGTCTCAGGGGCTAATGAGCCCCATGTATCTCGAGGGGCGTCTTTGACCTCGCTCGAGATGTCTCAAGGGCTAATGAGTCCCATGTATCTCGAGGGGCTTTTTTGGCCTCGCTTGGGATATCTTAGGGACTAATAGTCCCATGTAACACGAGGGGTATTTTTGCCCTTGCTCGAGATGTCTCAGGGGCTAATGAGCCCCATGTATCTCGAGGGGCGTCTTTGACCTCGCTCGAGATGTCTCAAGGGCTAATGATCCCCATGTATCTCGAGGGGCGTCTTTGACCTCGCTCGAGATGTCTCAGGGGCTAATGAGCCTGATGTATCTCGAGGGGCGTTTTTTGACATCACTCAGGATATCTTAGGGACTAATGAGTCCCATGTAACACGAGGGGTATTTTTGACCTCGCTCGAGATATCTTAGGGGCCAATAAGCCCCATGTATCTCGAGGGACGTCTTTGACCTTGCTCGAGATGTCTCAGGGGCCAATGAGCCCCATGTATCTCGAGGAGCGTGTGATGTATCTCTCATTGAAGGATGTTAGGCGAGTAAGCTTTGTATTCCTCGAGGGACATCTTGAACCATCGCTCTGGGGCGTTTCAAGGGCTGATAAGACCCATGCGCCCCGAGGGGTGTCCTGGTGCCGTAGCACTTGACGGGCACCGACTCCAATAGTTGGGGTGACTTGGAGTATCCCTCACTCGATCTGGGTGAGGTACCTAATAGTAGGTCTTTGGACTTAGCTGGGTTCAGTCAACCCGGTGAGCTGGGATGGACTGGTTTGGGCAGCTAAGGCCGGTAGTCCTGGTTAAGGTGACTGTTGGGCCTGGCTTAGGGCCCAATGTCAGCCTCGTTGCTTCTGGGAGTTTTCCAAGCCCGCGAGATACCAACCGTTTCGTACGGCGTTGTTTATAAATAGGGGGGTGACCGTGTCATTTGTCCCATTCATGTTCTTCTGGATTGTTGCTGCGTAAAAGATTTTTACCTCGAGGGCACACAGGTCGACCGACATCTTTCATCAAAGTACAGGATCTCGAGTGCGTTTTGTATAAGGTACGACTTACTTCTTTCGCTTCTTTTTATTAATAAATGGACCCTTCCGGACAGGACCCCCTCTTGATAAATAACGGGGGTTCTTCGTCTGGCTCGGATACCCCTTCGACACTAGTCGAGCCATTGTTCGATGGAGTGTTAATAAATGGGGTGCCCGTGGTGTCCGTAGCATTCGACTGTACTGATTCCTCCAGGGTGCTTGATGCCTTACCGTGCTCGAGCGACAGGGCTTCTATAATATCCGATGGGGGGGAGGAGATAAATAATCCCCCATACGAGGTGACCGTTGCTCGACCTCGGGTAATTAGGAGTTACTTAGACCATCTTCTCGATGGCCAGATTGTTCGAGTGATGGAGGCTAGTAGTGAAGATCTTTCTCATGAACCGAGTACCAGTGATGGAAAGGGGGAGACCCGGACTGAGGGCAAGGGTATCACACACTTCTTTGTTCGAGGGCCTTTTATGCAGTTTCTGTTGGATAACCTGCGCTTCCTCGAGACGTCGTATTGGATTCAACATCTGTATGCGTTGTACATCCCCGAGCCCGATGAGACCGTATATACCCCTTCGACGGGCTGCGTGGCCCTATATAAGGCTTATCTCGAGTTGGGGTTAAGGTTCCCCATCCATCCCTTCATTGTCGAGGTGCTAAGTTCTTACAATCTGGCCCTCTGTCAGCTGATGCCTAACAGTGTAGGCTCGATGGTTGGGTTCCTCGCTATATGCGATATGATGGAGGTCGAGCCATCCCTGGCCCTCTGGCGGAACCTGATGAAATTGGTCGTGATGTCTGCGACATCGAACGGTGAGGGTTGGTATACCTTCCAGGCACGCTTTCCTTACAAGATTGTGGGGACCATGCCTTCGAACCAACAAAACTTCCGCACGGAGTTCATGTATGTATATCGAGCTGAGCAGTGGGCTTTCCAGTTGTTCCTAGCCTCGAGGGCCCGAACATGGCTTTAAATAGGTCGGTGCCCAGAGTGTCAAAAGACGAGGCCAGGGTTTCCATTTACTGCCAGACCATCACTTCGATAGTCAATGGCGATCGAAAGCAGGTCTCCACCCATTAGAATCCCAGTGCAGAGAATCTAAGCGACGAACATTTCCTCTCTTCGATGGGATTGATCCCGGTTTATCCCAAGGGTAGGGCCTCCGCTGCTAGGTGTCTACTTGCCTCGATTGATGATGTATCTTGTCTTAACCTTTATTTGTTTATTTGTGCAGTCATTGCCCGTCGAGAGCTCAGTGAAGTCATGCAGAAGCGACTGACGGCTAATTAGAGGGTGCAGGAGCAGATCCGGCAGAAGGTGTCGAGGGGGGAGACTCGAGTCCCTCGCCCTCCCAAGGTAACTTACACCCCTCGATCTGATCATTATGCCTTGTGTTTTGTGTTCTAACTTCTGTTTTTCTGATAGGACCCGGTGAATAGGCCTCGTAACCGTCCTCCTTCGGCGGCGGCTATCGTGGCGCCCCAGGTGGTGGAGGATAGGGGGAGGACAGCGACACTCGAACCTCTCTCTCGATCGACCGCGACTTCCTCGAGGGTCGTAAAGGCGCAAGGGGAACCTCCCCACCACGGGTAGGAGACCCCAAGCCGAAAGAGGGCACGAGCGAGTGACATGGAGCAGGCTTCGAAGCCCTTCACCGAGCTGTCCGGGATCGAGAAGGCCAGACGCTTTGACTTAGCTGTCAAGCATATTCTGACCAAGGCAGATATCGAGGCCTGTCGGGCCTTGAGCGAGGAAGAAGAGGTCGAAGGGCTTCATGCTTCCTGGATCGATGTATGTTCCTGTCTTTGTTAGATTTTCATCACTTATTGCTGCTTCCTTACTTCTATTGCTTTGTTTGTTTTCAGTGTTCGGTTCGAATGGCCGTCATGAGCCATCGACATACTATCGGTTTTCGTCGACTCCGGGAGGATCTCGCTGGGCAGAGGGAGCTTGCTTTGAATTACAAGCTCGAGCTTGAGGCCGCCCAAAAAGACCTTGAGGAGAAGGAGAACAGTTTCACTGTTCGGGAGGAGGGGTGGAGGAAGAAGATCCAGGATGCCCAGAGCCAGCGTGATTCGATCAAGAAGCAGTATGACTCCTCGAAGGGAGAGTCTTCAAACGCTAGGGAGTAGATCATCCTCGACTGGCAGAGCTCTCAAGCTGGCAAGGACTTTGCCGCGGACATGGGGCACGAGGGGGCCAAGGTTGCGACAAAAGTTACTCTTGCCAAGCTGCGGGAGGCCTTGGCTAAGGTCTCTCCCTTGACTAACCGGGCCCTAGTCGAGGAGGAGTATAATGCCATCGTGGCGGCTGAACTCGAGGCTGACTCTTCCCCGGCACTTGAGACTCCCTTGGAGGGTGTCGATGGTCATGATTCAAGATTTGGGGGTGACACTGAGGTTGGAGGCCATGTTGAGAGTGAAGATGCCTCGGAAAGAGAGGATGAGGGTGGCGAGGATGAGCTCGATGAAACCTCCAGTTCAACTTCTCTCGACTCCTCGAGCAGTTCGTCAAGTGGCTCTTCCAGTGCGAAGTAGAGTGATAGTATTGAGCTCTTATCTTGTATTTAGCTCAGCTGTAATTCTCTAGGATGTATCTTTTGATTCAAATGAAAAAAAGAAACCTTTTGCCATTTGTCTCGTGTTATCCTTCGAAGTTTATGTTTTGGTTGATGTGTTTGTTCGAACTTGTCTATTCTCGATACGCTTTTATCTCGAGTGGTGCCTGCGAAGGATCAATGAACGGCTTCTCGAACTTAGTTCTTACTTTCGAGTTGTAGGCCGTTCGAGAAGCTTGCTCGCGTGCTCTTTTAGGTGCCCTTGAGAGAAAAGCCCTTCGCTGGGGTTAGGCATCGAGGGGGCAGTGGGTCATCGCCCTTTTAATGTGTTGTAGCCTTCTACGTTGTCTTCGATGCTGAGGGTATGGTTGTCTTCCTCGGGCCTTGAGTGCCCTGGGGGCTTTGGGCCCTGTGCTAGATACGTGGCAAGCCTTTTGGGTGATGGGCCTCTGTTCTGGTGAGGCCCATATGGGTAGTTATGACAACCTTGAAATTCGTGAATTCTTTTTCATATAAGTATGAGGTGTTTCAACGTCGTCATTACACCATTTATATTTTCTTTCTTCAGACTCTCAATCTCGACCGTCCTTTTTGTCTCGACTGCAATGTCTCAGCCATTGATCACCCCCGAAGCTCTTCAAGCGGCCAAGCGTCGCCAGCTGGCGAAGGCCGGCTCGAGCTCTGCTACTAATGCGTCGAGGTTGCCGAATACCTCGAAGGTAATTAAGATCGAGGGAGTGACCTCGACGGAGGATAGATGCTGCTTTGCCTTCGGCCGCTAAGGCCCTTCCTTCATTGGCTCCTGTAACGAAGCAGGAGACTCCCGAGGCCAAACTCGAGGAGAAGCTTCCTCTTCCCCTTACTTTTCCCGTCATTTCTCCTGGGGTGCAGCAGGCCCCAGCGAAGAGGCTGAAGGTCGAGGGGTCATCCCCCTCGACGGCTCTTGTTCCGTTTCCTGCCCTCTCGAGGGCGGATCTAGCAGGAAGGTTCGAGAGGGCCTCCCCTTTTCTGATGACGGCTGTCGATGAGGCAGCATGCTTGGCCACCGATGGCCAGGAGCTCGAGGCCCTGAAGGCCACTCTTGTCGAGGTATACGTCTGTTTCTTTATCTCTTTCTTCCTAGATGGTTTTTTTTGCTTATGTGCATGTGTTTTTCGCAGCTCTCGATTAGGGTGTCTGCTCTGGCCCACCGTCCTCGGGGCACTGCCCCTGCTGAAGTCAAGGACCAGATGTCCTTCGACGAGAGGAGCTCCCTTAACAACTAGATTCGGATTGCTGAGTTGAAGCTTTCCGAGGCTGAGGGGGCCATTAAGAAGGACTAATTGTCCTTTAAGGAGAAGATGGTCGAGGCTCAACAGACCATCGAGGACCTCACCAAGAAGAAGGACTCGGCCAGTAGGAGGCAGCGCCAGGCCTCGAAGGACAGGAAGGAAGCCTTGGCCAAGGCGGAGAAGGCCGACAAGAGGGCTACCGAGGCCATCAAGGAGGCTACCGCTTGTCGGCAGTTGAACATCGAGAATTGGAAGGTCTCCCAGGCAGGAAGGATCTTCCTCGAGGACGCCTCCCTTCAAGCTTCCGAGGTTGGTCGCTCTGAGGCTCTCAAGGATGTTCGAGCTGTCCTTGAGAAGTTGTCTCCTGTCCTTTCTTGGCAAGAGGTGGAGGAGGGAGTCGTCGCTCTCTCCCAAGTAGAGGTTGAGGCTCCTCGAGGAGAGGGTGATGCGGAGGTCAGTTAGGTCGAGGACCAGGCTCCTGCTACTGCAAACCTCGAGGGCTGATGTCCTCGCACCCATGATACCGCCTCCCAAGTCTTCTCCTTTCTTCCTTCTGGCTCCTACAAGGGTTAATGTTAGACCCTTATAGTTTAGTTCTAGTTTCTAGATGTTCCTCATGCTTGTAAGCTTGCCATTTTGATGGCCTGTACTTCCCTTGATTAATAAAATTTGTTTTTCTTCCATCGATGTATTTTCTATTTTAACAAGTTTATGCCTTCGAAATTTTCTTGTCTATGCTTGATATAACTCGATAGGTGTATCATAACTCGATGGGTGTATCATAACTCGATAGGTGTATACTTAAATCGCATATTTCGATACATTACTTAAATCGCATATTTCGATACATTCTACTTGCAAAATTTGCTGAGTCAGCTTTACAAAAGATGGCTTATAATTACGCCAAGGATAAGTGTACATAATAGATGCCCCTAATTTCGAAGGTTGAAACTTTAAAATGTAGAAATTCGAAGGCAGGACCCCGTTCTAGGCATAAAACTTTATGAGGTTGTCCGCATTCGATGGTCGAGGCAGGGGCGGCCTTCCCGGTCTTCGAGGCGGTATGTGCCTGGTCAAACGACCTTAGTGATCTTGTAAGGCCCCTCCCAGTTAGGCTGTAGTTTGCCAAGGTGAGGTTCCATGCCTGTGGCTTCGAACTTCTGTAGGACCCAATCGTTGACTTGCAAGGGTCGATGTTTGATCCATCGATTGAAGAGCCTGGTGATCTTAAGTTTGTAGGAGATGGCGTTGAAGAGCGCGTTGCCTCGAGTTTCAGGGGAGTAGGTCGAGGTTTACGCGCTTCTCTGCTTCGTTGCTGTTGTGGTCGTAGAAGGTGATCCGTGGTGAGGGAATACCTACTTCGACGAGCAGCACAACCTCGCTTCCATACACCAAGTTGAATGGTGTTTGCCCCGTGGCTTCTCGAACTGTTGTCCTTGTGGACCACAAGATCCCAGGCAGGTCATCGATCCATGAGCCTTTAGCTCCTTCTAACATTGTCTTCAATCCCTTCAGGAATACTTTGTTGGCAGCTTCTGCCTGTCCATTGGTCTGGGGTCGAATGACAACGGAGAATCTAGTTTCGATGCCAAATCAAGAGCAGTAATCTTTCGTTGGCCTACTGTTGAATTGTCGCCCATTGTCTGATATTAGAACTCGAGATTGGTCAGCTCCGCCGAAGATCTGTCACCCCGCCCACTGTTGAAAAGGTCTGAACTATTGATTAACCTGTGTAGGTCCCAACTTTAGGGGGTCTTAACTTTTAGCGGGCCTAAGTGACTTGAAATTGGCTTAATAGGTCATCACTTGTAAAACTTGGGTAACAACAGAAGGGTTAATTGAGGGAGAGATGTAAGAACTAGGTGAGATTTTTAAAAAAATCGTCAGTTTTAAGTCACCGAGGCCCGCTAAAAGTTAAGACCCCCTAAAGTTGGGACCTACATAGGTTAATCAATATTTCAGACCTTATAAAAATTATCACCCAAAGTTGAGACCTCTATTGTCAATTTTTATTTTTTTTTATTTTTGAGTAAGATAGAGAAAAAATTTATGTGACATAAATGTGTTCTAATGGAACAAGTGGATGGTAAATTAGGAGAGAGTAATAGAGAGAAACAAATTACTTAAAGCAGACCGTTTGGTTGGTGGTCATAAATAGTGGTAATAATAATGTAATTTAGTGTAAATTTGTAAGGAAATTTTACTATCAATACCCGTGGTAATGAAATTTCATCACAACGATGAATTTTCCTTTATAAATTTCAATTACCACCCAATACCACCGTCCCAAGTAATAATGGATGATAATGAAATTTTAGTAAGAAAATGGATATCTGGGATGAGATAGGATTACGATGGATAATGACATGAGATTTTATTTATATTTTTATACTATCATGCATTACCATGACCACCATTATGACGACTAAGGCTCTGTTCTTTTCGACTGAATTAATGAAAAATCAGTTTAGTTCAGACAATTTTAGTTCAGTTCAGTTCAATTAGTTTCCTCCCACAATTTTAATTCACTCCAGTTCAGTTCAGACAAATTAAGTTCAGTTCAGACAAATTCAATTCAGTTCAGTTAGAAAGAACATAACCTAACTAAATGAGCCGAAATGTAACAAAGTGGAAAGATTTTTGAGGAAGAAATGAATAGAAAAAATGGGAAGAAGATTGAGGATGGGGAGAGTATTGTTTTTGAAATTTATTTAAACTTACCAGAATTTGTTGTTAATTTTTAGCATGACGTAAAGGTATGGATCAAACTTCTGTCAAAGAGGTGGAAGGAGCCTTACAACTACTAGGCCAACCTTGATCCTTAGAAATTATCATTACTTATTCGAACTTATTGAAACTTATAAATTTGTTTTCACTACTCCAAACGTATTTCATCTTAGCAATTTCAGATAAAGTGAACAAAAGACTATCTTGAACATGTGATTTAGAATTTTTTAGGGAAATGTTAAGAAGTTAAAAATGAGAATATTAATAAGCATTAGTTATACCGATTGACGTGTGATTGTGTCCTTAATTTTTCAAATAATGCTATTTCAGCAAATGTATATAATGCTTACATGTAGCTGTAGGGGCTACATATAAGTATATAACATTTCCCATTTTTTAAGCAAGACCTGGGCATGGGTCGAGTCGGGCCTGTTCATGGGCTCGGCCCGCGGGCTTGAGGAAATGGCGGACCTGGCCCGAGCTCGTGAGTGTCGGGCCTGAAATTTCTAGATTTTGTCCACAGCCCGGCCCACGAGCCCGCGGGTCGGGCTCGTGCCTCCTACGAGCCTGACCCGTGTTTTATGTTGTTATTTTTGGATTCTTTGCAGTTTTAGGCTAAAAAAAAGGACGTTCGGCCCACGGGCCATATAGGCGGGCTCGTGCTAGTGCGGGACCGTGTGGTGGCCTGGCCCGGCCCATGCCCACCTCTAAATTAAGCTATGTTTATTTATTAGATAAACGGAATCATGAGTTTCACACAAGCATTGACTACAAGTTTTTCACCAGATCTCGACTCATTCACGATCACATCCCTCTAAACCAATATGATACAAAAGCAAAAAAAAAAAAAAAGATTACAAAAACAAAGATTCTGGTTCATAGTCATGAGGATATTATGAATATCTCTCCACGAAGCGGCCATTTGACGAGAACGTTTTCGCCGCTGAAAACGGAGCAAGAACCGCTCCCTTCGCTAAGTGGTAGACTGGTTGTACAATTACAATAACAAAGTCAGATTAAAAATGACCCTAAAAGAAAATGTTAAATTGAAATGTAACTACATACATGATACATTTTGATAAGTTTACAAAACAAAAAAACTACCCATAATTCTCTTCGTTTCATAAATAATACGAGCAAAAGCTTCAGATGTTCGCTCATACAAAGTGTCAATTTTTGTCTTTACACATGTGGCAGTGGAGCATTTGATGTTACCTTCAATCTTCACAGCCTCGTGTTACATGTGGGAGTGGGAGCTTTTGATGTTACACATGTGGGAGTGAAAGAATGTGATTTCTTTTTCTTGGGAAAGGTAAACCGATTTAGGGAAGTCATCTCTCAAGATTTACCGTAGATATAGGCCTTGTTTGTAAAGACAGGTTTGGGGGTAAAATTAGAGATTTGAACTCATATTAGAGGATTTAACTAGTCAATTCTTTAATTTTAGTGTTTGGTAAAGAGAGGTTTCAATTAGGTTTGTTATTTCACTAGGAACAATACAAGAGGGGAGTGAATTGTATGTATAGAATTAAACGTAACTTTTTGCGGAATTTTAAACTTAGAAACAAGTTAAAGGAACACAAGAGATTTTTACGAGGAAAAACTTATTGGGCCCAATAAGAAGAAACAACCTCGACCACTAGGGATTTTAAACTCAACTCTTTCACTAATTAGGCCAAACAACTTTGTTACAACCTAATTCTACTCACGGGCCACACATTGAGTTCCTAAACTCAAGTTCCTGAACAACTGTTCACTCTCAATTTCACTTGAAGTTTTCTCTCTTTAACTCGCTTCACTCAAAGCTTTTCTCTTACATAACTTCACTCAAAGTCCCCCTACCCTAAAAACCAAAATACAATTGATCAAATAAACTTAGTGGAATTAGAGTAAGAAGATAAAGAACAAATGACTTTTATGAGAAAATGAAGACACTGACACTTTACTTAGTTAAACTTACTAATTCACTTGGTCAGACACAAATTGGAACTTAATTAGACATTAGTATTTATAGTGGTAATAACTTAGAACGTGGGATTAAAACATGTGTTAGTGGTAAAATCATTATCCCATGATGTTCCTTACCCGGAGGAACACGTTCCTCATTCAACCCATGATCTCCATGATCACTGTTAAACGTGGAAAATAATTATGTTACTGCTCCCTTAATTTTAGCAACCACGTAAAGCATTAATTCGAAAATCTGATTTAATTAAAAAGCATTTTAATTATTAAAACCAAAATAAAATCATTTTACCAAAAATATTATCTTTAAAATATTTTCCATGAAAAACCGAAAAGGATATTTATTATCTTTATAAAAATAAAATATTTTCCTTAAAATCAGATTTTTCCTTAAATAAAACGGTTACCTAGAATCTAGGCATAAATTACTCAACAGACATAATTAAACCGTTGTAATGCTTCATCCTAAGTCTAGTTCCTTCCAATAGTTACTTCCTTTAACTTATTAGTTAAGCGCCAGTTCGTCTGTTCCTTATAAAGGAACAAACGCTCATTCTCATTCTAAATTGCCATAGTTCCTTACCATTCTTACTCGTTCCTTTACAATGGAACTAGAAACAAAAGCCCCGCTTTAGTCTTCTAGCTCCAATGCTGCTCCAGTACTAAATCTTTGAAACATTTTTACTTCTTAGTCTTCAAAATCCCAACTTGATTTCTTCCTTGACTTAGTATTCTCTTTGTTCCTTGCATTGATACCTTGAAATTCATTCACTTAAACAACTTGTTAGTCCACTACTTAGTTTGCATCTTTGTTCCTTTGTCATCATCAAAACTAGGGTTCAACAAGGTTCTTGAGCCCAAAAAGCTCTTTTCGAAAAAGTTAGGGGAATGAGCTTTTTGACATTAGAGGTTTGGGAATGGGTGGACCAATTACATTTATGTCCTAAAGTTGCTAAAAATTACAATAATAAAAAATAAAAAAGGTACAACAATAGATTATGCACGTGTCATTATTGGTCATTATACACAATTATTATGTAGCAATCAACTATCAACTACTTACCAAACACCTTTATACAAACTGCTAATATATAACCGGAGGACGGTATATGGTAATGTCAAAGTAGAATAGCTTGAGGATGCCAAATAATGAACGACACAATTTGCTTCACAATAATATCCTTATTGGAGGTAATTGTTGTGAAGTTTGTCAAGACTAGAGCAAGCAAATATAATCAAATAGGAGATGAAGCTTTCACATGCATTAATCTTTTTCCAAGAAAATATTAGTAAAAGTTAGATTATCTCTTTAAATGGCGAGATGAAAACAAGTTTTTTCAATGGCTAGGAGAATCTCATTGCGAAGGGCAATAACATTCAACCAAAAAAATATGAATATATATAACATAACATAACCTATATTGGCAGGAGTAGATGATCAGAAAATCGCTGAATTATATGTGGGATATTTTTTTAAATAACCATCTTATATGACCTAAATATCTTTAAATACATATCAATTGACAGATTTTGTCCAAAATATCGCTCTTAAAGAAGGGTTTAAACCTTATATACTTTCTAGTGAATAAAAGTGGAGGTGATAGAATCGTTGTTAAACCCTTTTTGAGGACGATTTTCTTGACGGAATCTGTTAATTGGTAGGTATTTAAAAAGATTTACGTCATATTAGGTAGTTCTTAGAAAAAATGAACATATAAGGTGGTTATTTTAAAAAAACTTGATTTTATAAGATGGTTAAAGTAAAAATCCTTATATGTGTTTAAATCCAAAATTCCACAATTTCCATGTTCATTGAATCCGCTAAATGTGAAGGATGAGCTTCACGTTAACTGGCTAAGATAGAGAGGGGCTTTTGTATGGCTCAGATAAAAAACCTTCAAGGTACTTTGATCAACTCTCTTTTTCCTACAATAATCACTAATATATCTGGTATTGCCAAGGATGGGTGAGGTATAAGTTTGAGGGTATAACATAGAATAAGATTTAGGCGCTAACAAACCGTGCAATTGAATTATAATATGTGGAAATAACAAACAAGTTTTAATAAGAAGAATAAGCAATATAGAACACAAAAGATTTACGTGGAAGTCCGAGAATCGAGAGAAACACCACCAACTCTACACTAAGACATTGAATATGTGAGATGATTATACAAGGAGAAAAATTCAATCTCTTTAAACTCTCTACCCTCTCTCTAATCTCTAAAGTTCTCTGGTCTCGTTAGATTTGAATATCTCTCTTACTACGTGAATAATGAAGAATAGACTGCCTAAACATATACTTCCTCCGTTATTTTTCTATTGCAACAATGAGATTTTTACACTATTCATTCACCACCCTTTCACTATCTCTTGTGATTTTTACGTAAGGAAAAGTATAGTCAAGTGAGATCTTATTAGATTCGTCTCAATTTATACTTTCAAAATATCAAATTTGTATAATTTTTACTAAAAAGTAATTAAAGATATTAATAGTTAAAGTTGTGCATTGACAAGCGTGAAAACTCTATTGTTGCAATAGAAAAAGAACGGAGGTTGTATATAATAGGGAAGAGTCACAAGCCTAGTAAAATACAGGAGACAGTGGACAACAAAACACAAGTCCAATCTCGACAAAGCTCGCCCGGCCAGGAGGAGAGTTCAATCCAAATACAAGCCCAAAGGAGGTTCCAAACTAAAACCAATTGACAATAGTAGGAGTAGCTCATCTAGCTTATATTGTGGTACATTCTCTCCTCTTTCTCCAATGTGGGACAACTCCAATGTGCACAGCATATATGGGGTTCAACAATGCGTCGCAGTTCACCCGTGCTGCACGCCCGAGCCCTAACAAGTTTGAGCACCTTGCCCTCAACAACAAGCACGCCCAAGCTGCTCGCCCACGCTCCGATGCAACATGCCCACGCTGCCGCTACACAACGCTTGTGGGTTGTGGCTAGTCGTAGCTGTTCACATAACCACTTGCTAGCTTGCTATCACTACTCAATGTTCGACACTCATCGTCGCTTTAGCTTACTGGTTTCAAGAATACATCTTCAACACCAAACCTAACAGCCGCCTTTACTCCAACCAGAAGTCTGATAACTAATGTAGAGTTTAATTGAGCTATTGTCAAAAAGTAATGGATACATATTTGGTGTACTCAATGAGAAAGTCAACATAAAGAAATATTTTTTTTTTGTGCGAATGAGCCACAAGGGCGGGGATGAGAATCGATCCCTATATCACCTAGAACCGGGAGGAAAGCTCTAACCAATTGAGCTATCTATCGAATGTAATAAAACCACATAATTAAAGTAACAACAACTAATTGCTTGCAAGACCTTTTTACCTCTCATCTATTTATTATTTGTATGAAAACAGACAACTCTCGTTTGTTTCTTCAGACCTTAAATCTGGTAATAGGTAAAAAACTTACTTTAAGAACGCAAATAATCCTTGATCGTGTTCCGCTTATGACAACCTACTCTAATTACAAGGCCACTTCTTCAACAAATAGGCCTCGTTCGCTCAGTCCCACATTTTTGGTGACCGTCCGTCGAGTTTAATTTAGGTTGTTATTTTGAAAAGGTTAGTTGTTGACGATTAAGGGAATAAGGGGTATCTTCTTAAATCCAAATATAGGAGAAACCCAGTAAGTTTCAATTCATTGCTGAAGTATTTGAGTTTATCTTAAGATCAATTACTATAAAAGACCATTTCCCACATTAAACATTTTTTTATTGATATACCACAATAAAAGGAAAAAATCACTTTCTTCAAGATTTGCAATCTTAAGATTTCCCACAAATCATTTTCGTCGTTAAGACATGAGAATAAGTCGTTTATATATTTATTTAATTGTTTGTCCTTTTCCCGATCGAGGAGAATAAGTCTCGCTAAAAAAAATTAGTTAATTGTCATATACATACGGAAAGAACAAACAAGTTTATAATAAAATTGCTGGCCATCAAGAAAAGAAAATGTTGACCAACCACAAATTAGTACTGATTACCATTAGTTTCTTTTTAAAAATGTTTTAATTTAGTGAAGATGCTTTGCCATCAGAAGGAATACTGTGATCTTCGTATCCTCATTCCTCACCAATTACATCATTGGATAAGCATTCAACAGAGCTCAATTATTTATTTATTAGTTTTAAGCTTTTAAATTTAAAGTTTAATTAATCGACACAACCAATCAATATCTAAAATTCCCTTGCGCCTTTGCCTCGTAAAACAACATCTCATTTCTCAAGCCTATGTATGATAGAATAATGATTAGGATCAGCTGCATTATAAATTATTGCCCGAGTATGTCAATTTGTTATTTACATAATATTTTTGGGTCTGTTACTCCTAAATCACCCAAACCCTTTCACTGTTTCACATCACCTTAATTAAATGGAGTAGTTCCTTCAAAAAAGAAAAATGGAGTAGTTTTTTTTGAAATGAAAAAGGAACCATAAAAAAACCTATTAATTATCACATTTACATGCAAGGTCATTATTGTTTTTTTTTACATAAGCGAAAATGGAATTACAGATTACTTCCTCCATCTCTTATTAGTTTACCCACTTCTTTGATCACATAGTTTTAGGAGAAATAGTATGCGGGTGCTAAAGAGAAAGAGAAATTATTTACTTATTGTGGGCCAAGCTAAGAGAGAAGGATAGTAACAAATAGAAAAATGATACTTTATGTAGAAGATAATAGTATAATAATATAAAACTAGTGGGTTCATTTCAAAAACAGAAAAAAGTGGGTAAACTAATAAAAGACAACCCAAAAAGAAAAGTGGGTAAACTAATAAGTGACGGAGGGAGTAGTAGAAAAGCTAGAGAGCATTGTAGATTTGTAGCACATTATTGTTCTGCGATTGAATGTGTCTTCGAAATTTGCTGCCTATCAACTTCATAACCGAGTGACTTAGCAAGAGTAGACAAAGACGCTTCCAGAACTTCTCTCTCTAACCCCAACTCTCCTCGCCTAATTCCATACAGCGCAACCTACCAATCATCAGCGAAGCTCGCCGGCAGTAGGCCTTATGCTACTCTCATCCGGTCTCCTGCGAGCTTCTGATCTTGAATAAGTTCCTCATTTTGCACTATGGGGTGTCTCCTCGAACCGTGTTCCTGATTTCGCCGCGCCGGAATCCACCATAATTGTTGTGGTCAGCAAGATTGAAACTTTGGTTTGTGTTTTGTTTCTTCATCTCTAAATTCCTAAAATAAGTCGTGGTATTCTGATCACCCAATCGTTATGCATCTTGCTATCTCTCATTCAATGTTGGTTTGGTTAATTATTAGCTAAAATTGAGTAAGCTTAGAAGCTTCTTGTAGTTTGTTTTAGCTCAGTTTGTTGTCAATTTGGGATTTAATCCTAAATCCTAGTGTCTTAGTTCAATAATTCCTCTGGCTAATTGAGTCTCTAGTATTGTCTAGATTTAGTTATTAAGGGTCTTTATGATGTTTTCCTTGGAGGTTTATAAGAGCCTTAAGGGGGAGATTAATCAACTCCTAACTGAGGGAGAAGACCTAATGGATGAAGATGAATTCCTGATTGATTCAATCTCACGTTCAAAAAATTCAGAGGGTGTTCTTGGGATTGCAAAAGAGTTAAAGGAGGAAGGTAACTTACTTTTTAAACAAAAGAAAATTGATGATGCCTTAGAGAAATATGGCTATGCAGGGATCATTCTAGCTCCCAACAAATTTGTAGAAGAAAAAGATATGGTTGAATGTTTTGAGCTGGCAATTTGTATTCTCTTAAACTCTGAAGCTTCTTTTAAAACATGAGTTGACGCAGGTGAGCCGAATTTGTTCAATCGTCTTAATTTCAGATCAAATAGTGTAAACACTTTGTTTAGAAGAGTCATGGCTGCAATAGAGCTAGGGAAAAGAGATTGGGCTTATTGGGACTTGTTGATGGCTGCCAAGTTAGAACCTGGAAACCGAGAGGTAACTATGAAACTTGAAGAGATCAAAAGCTATCAATGCAAGGAGAAATAAAAAATGCACCGTTAGGATGATATCCCAACAGGTTTAGGCCTAGGACTTTCTTCTCCAACAAAAAGGTAAAAGCGTTCTTGGAGAAAAAGGATAGTGTTGATCTGGGCAATATACAAGAGAAGGACTATGTTTCGAGTGTGAATGATAAGAAGGAAGCTTATGGTTTTTGTGCTATAGAGGACATGTATATGGGATTACATAATTGTCCAAATATAAAAGAAGAAAGTACTTCTACTGAGGTGAGAGGAGAAGTGAGGGAAGAAAGGATGGAGAGTAGCGAGAACATTCTCAATCTTGAAAATTCTAATATGGCAGAGCCCAAGTATCGGTTTGCTAACTGAAGGAGGTCATGCATGCTCTTATCTTCCCATCTCTATGAAGGATTATCAAGTGTTAATGAAGGGGAGGTCTATTCATTGCGTTAACTCTAGATCTTGTTCTATGATGACTGTCAGGGTAGTCATGTCTTCAAATGTTGGTGCCAAGAGCAAGGAAGTATGTAAAAACAAGAATGTGGCTTGTTTGACCATGTTTGAGGGCTTGAAACGAAATCAAGCGGTAAGTAAATATGGAATCGGAAGATCAAAATAAAGAGGGTTCTACAATGGAGGCTTTGTATGAGTTCATGAATGGGGATAAGGATAATGTTAGATGTGAGAACAAACAAGGGAACCGGATATCCACTCCAAGGCACGGAAACTACGCTTTCCTATTAGTTTAATTTCGCCCCTCTAGGATCACCGGGTTAACACGAAATAACTAATGAGATACAATGGAGAAAACAATTCACTAGATGATCTTCTAAGTGAATCAACAAGAACTTTGTGTTTGATGTTTGTGAAGAACACTCAAGAGAAAGTAGCAAGTTTTCTCTCAAGCAAAGCAAGTAGATTAAAATCTCAAAAAACTGATTTTCTCTCTCCCTCAACTCATATACATAACAAGGGTGATGAATTATCTTCCCTCTTGATTAGAGCTGTTACAGCATTCATCTCCCTTTAATCCCCTGATTAAACAAACTTAATCATCATTAAAAGGAAAACGTATGCCATACAACGGTTATAAACCGTCCACGCAAAATTACACGCCCCAAAACAGACTCCACGTCGCCACTCGCAATACAGATCGCGAGTCGCGAAAGGCGTTGGTCGTGACCCGCGACGAATGTCGCGACCCGCGACCAGCCCACTGTCTTGCTTGTTTTAATCCACGTGATTCTGCACATTCTAATCTTAACATACTAGACCTCCTCCTCTTCTAGTATATACTCATATGAGCTAACAAAACCCATTACCCTATAAATGTTCCAACAATCCTCCTCCCATTTATAGGGTAATGTTGAAAAGTTTTCAACTTGCTATAAATCACAAACAAAACATGCTCATGCATCATGGAAATATCTTACGATTGAATCTCCACTTAGTAAAATTAACTTTACAACAATTTCGATCATAATGATAGACAAAGCTTTGAATCATATAACCACGACAAATCATTGAAGATACTAATACACATAAGCATAAAACTTAGTTCTTAACCTCCGACACCTATGAAGCCTTGGTGTCCATATCCATTCATAAGCGTTCCAAGTCAAGCCTTAGACTTGGCGAAGCGGCCAAACCTCTAGCTTATATAGGTAAATCTTTACGAACATGCTCCTACAATTGAGCACTTATCAAAGATTTATTAAGAAATAAATTCAACCTCTTAACATTGTAGAAACAAGCACTAACCTTGGGATGTTTTAAACAAGTGCTCCCAACCTTCTAGAGAAGTACTTTCCTCATTGAATTTGAGATCTAATGTTGTATTAGACATCAAATTGAGTTTTCCTTCACTATAGGTTGTTCAATAGGCTTAAGACCCATCCCTTTATTCATTTTGTTCACTAGTTCCCTTGACGACGGTTTAGTAAACGTATCCGCCAAGTTCAAACTAGACCGAGCAAAATTAATAGTTATACAACTATTCCTTATCATTTCACGCACATAGCTATGTCTAACTCCAATGTGCCATGACTTGCCATTGTAGACTTCACTATAAGCTTTAGCTATGGTTGATGCACTATCACAATGAATAGCAAGAGGTGACATAGGTTTGACCCACAAGTCAACCTCACTCAACACATTCCTTAGCCATTCCGCTTCTTGGCAACAAGATGCCAATGCAATGAATTCCGATGCCATAGTGGAATCCGTTATACATGTTTGCTTCTTGGATGCCCATGAAATAGCACCTCCTCCAAGAAGAAACACCCATCCACTTGTGGATGAATAATCTTCCTTGTTGGAAATCCAACTAGCATCCGAGTAACCTTCTAGAATAGAAGGTTCTCCTTTGTAAGTTATGACATAATCCAAGGTTTTATTCAAATACCTTAGCACTCTTCTCAATGCTTGCCAATGCAACATACTAGGATTACTAGTATACCTACTGAGTTTACCAATAGCAAAAGCTATATCCGGTCGAGTGCTAGTCATAGCATACATCAAGCTTCCAATTAAGCTTGCATACTCCAATTGTGAAATAGGAGTACCACTACTCGGAACCAAGTGAACACTAGGATCCATCGGAGTAGCAAAATGAGTCGAATTCGATTCATTAAACCTCTTAATCACTTTCTCAATATAATGAGATTGTGATAAAGAAATTGACCCTTTACCTCTCATTATTCTAATACCTAGAATAACATCCGCTTCACCCAAATCTTTCATGGAGAAGCTAGAAGAGAGAAAGACTTTGGTTTTTTCCACTTGTTCCAAATCAGTCCCAAAGATAAGCATATCATCAACATATAAGCAAATTATAACTCCATTACCGTTATTATCAAATTTACTATATACACACTTATCGATCGATTTATTTTGAACCCACTAGACAAAATGACCTCATCAAATTTTTGATGCCATTGCTTAGGTGCTTGTTTAAGACCATACAAAGATCGAACTAATTTGCAAACCTTAGACTCTTGACCTTTAACCACAAAACCTTCAGGTTGATTCATGTACACTTCCTCCTCCAATTCACCATTAAGGAAGGCAGTTTTAACATCCATTTGGTGAACTACTAGACCATGAATCGCAGCTAATGCTATCAAAAGTCTAATGGTAGCAATTCTAGCAACCGGAGCATAAGTGTCAAAATAATCGATACCATATCTTTGCCTAAAACCTTGGACCACTAACCGGGCCTTATGTTTTAGTATGGTTCCATCGATCTTCCTTTTCCTTACGAAAATCCACTTACAACCTAAAGGTTTGCATCCGGGAGGTAAATTAGCTAAAATCCAAGTATAATTTCCCATTATTGAATCCATTTCATCATTCACTGTCTCTTTCCAGAAAGCAGAATCATGAGACTGTATAGCCTCATCAAAGGTCCTAGGATCCTCCTCCATATTGTAACAATATGAAATTTGAGTCACAATAGACTCCCTTGACCCTTCAACTAAATATAGTTGAAAATCCGGTCCAAAAGATTTCTCTTTTCTAATTCTTTTACTTTTCCTAATTTCCGGTGTTGTAGTATCATGATCATTGTTAATGTCATCCACAACATTGGAACTAGTACTAGGTATCATGTCCTTTGGTCTTGGAATCGATGAGAATCTAGTCTCATCAAATATTGCATCCCTTGACTCTATCACAAAATGGATAGAGACAACATCATTTAGCTCAATGACATAAAACCTATAGGCTTTGCTATGTACCGCATAGCCAATAAAAATGCAATCAATTCCTTTTTCACCTAAAGTTTTCCTTTTAGGTACCGTCAATTTGACAATTGCCCTACAACCCCCATACCTTAAGGTAATTGAGATTAGGCTTTTTGTTACACCAAAGTTCATAAGGGGTAGTCTTATTCCTTTTATTAGGAACTTGATTTAATATATAACATGTAGTTAAAATTGCATCACCCCAAAAACCGTCATTTAGACCCGAATTAGAAAGCATGGTGTTAACCATTTCTTTTAGAACCCTATTTTTCCTTTCCGCTATACCATTACTTTGAGGTGAGTATGGAGCGGTTGTTTCATGAATTACACCAATGGAACTAAAATAGCTAGGATTATAGTATTCACCACCCCTATCCGTCCGAAGTCTTTTAACTTTTTCATTAAGTTGAAGTTCCACTTCGGTCTTAAAAATCTTAAACTTTTCTAGTGCTTCATCTTTAGTAAATAATAAATATATGTAACAAAACCTTGAATAATCATCAATAAAAGTCACAATATATTTTTTATTTCCCAAAGAAGGTGAACTATGAAAGTCACACAAGTCACTATGCACCAATTCAAGCAATACCGTTTGTCTAGTCACACTAGGATAAGGATTCTTTGTAATCTTATTTAGCATGCATGTCTTACACTTCTCTAACTTTAAATCGAAAGAAGGTATTAAACCTAGCTTAGACATGTCATATAATCTACGATAGTTTACATGACATAAACGATTGTGCCATAGAGAAGAAACATCAAGCATGTAAATAGATTTAGTATCAATTTCATTATTAATACTAAATTTAAACATTCCATTACAATAAAATCCTTGTCCAACAAAAATACCACCCTTGGAAACTATAAACTTATCTGATTCAAATACAACTTTAAAACCAAATTTATTCAAAAGACCCCCCGACACAAGATTCTTCCTAACTTCCGGTACATAAACAACATCCCGGAGAGTTAAAGTCTTTCCCGAGGTTAACAACAATTCTACTTGGCTTATACCCTTGGCCTTTACCATAGAATCATTCCCCATATACAAGATTGGACCATCATCCAATTCTTCCAAAGACTTGAAGAAGTGCTTATTATTGCACACATGTCTAGAGGCCCTCGAATCTATCCACCAAGAATCATCAACCTGCACAAACATAATTTCAGAAATCATAGCCACAAAATTCATTTCTTCAATTACATGTTTATGTGCAACTTTACCTTGGTTTTGAACAACACTAGGTTGTCCATTCTTTGTCTTCTTCTTCTTAGAAGGACAATCCCTCTTGAGATGAGGTCCATTGCATACCCAACAAGTGAGGGTCTTCCTCTTCTTGTTTGCAAAGTTGGTTTTAGAGTTATTATTGTTGGATTTCTTGGTCCCACTAGACCCACCAACCTCTACCATATTCACGGTAGACTTAGGAATACTAGGAGTAGTATCCTTAACCCCATCTTGAGCCCGGATACCCTCTTCAATACGAAGATGAGTTCCTAATTGCTCCATGGAAATATCTTCCTTCCTATGTTTCAAGGAATGCTTAGTTTCTTTCCAAGAATGTGGTAATTTATCATGATTGAGGCTACGGCAATAGCCTCATCCATCACCATACCATGTGATCTAATTTGGTTCAAAATATGATGAACTTCATGAAATTGCTCTATAATAGGCCGATCATTAGTCATTTTAAATGAATTAAAATTATTAACAAGAAATTTCTTACTTGAAGCATCTTCAGAAATATACTTGGCCTCAAGAGTATCCCAAAGTTCCTTTGCACTCTCCACATTTTGATAGAGATCGAACAAAGGGTCGGTAAGAGAGTTGAGGATGTGACCCCGGCAAATGTAGTCATCATTCTCCCACTTTGTCCTCTTCCTTGTAGTCTCCACGGACTCTTCCTCTCCATCTTTCGGGAATGGTGGCATGGGTGTTGATAGAACATACACCACATTCAAAGTTGTCAACAAGAAGTGCATCTTCTTTTGCCATCTTCGATAACCCACCCCCTCAAACTTTTCCAACTTTTAGAAGTTCATAGTCATGTCCTTGAGTGATTGAGCCATATCCGAAATGAAAAGAAATTAAACTAATAGATTGTTAGATGTGAGAACAAACAAGGGAACCGGATATCCACTCCAAGGCACGGAAACTACGCTTTCCTATTAGTTTAATTTCGCCCCTCTAGGATCACCAGGTTAACACGAAATAACTAATGAGATACAATGGAGAAAACAATTAACTAGATGATCTTCTAAGTGAATCAACAAGAACTTTGTGTTTGATGTTTGTGAAGAACACTCAAGAGAAAGTAGCAAGTTTTCTCTCAAGCAAAGCAAGTAGATTAGAATCTCAAAAAACTGATTTTCTCTCTCCCTCAACTCATATACATAACAAGGGTGATGAATTATCTTCCCTCTTGATTAGAGCTATTACAGCATTCATCTCCCTTTAATCCCCTGATTAAACAAACTTAATCATCATTAAAAGGAAAATGTATGCCATACAACGGTTATAAACCGTCCAAGCAAAATTACACGCCCCAAAACAGACTCCACGTCGCGACTCGCGATACAGATCGCGAGTCGCGAAAGGCGCTGGTCGCGACCCGCGACGGTCCCCTGGTCGCGACCCGCGACCAGCCCACTGTCTTGCTTGTTTTAATCCACGTGATTTTGCGCATTCTAATCTTAACATACTAGACCTCCTCCTCTTCTAGTATATACTCATATGAGCTAACAAAACCCATTACCCTATAAATGTTCCAACAGATAATGGGGTAAGGAGTAGCATTACAGGAAGCCTTTGCCATGATACCATGATCAAGAATAATATTGAAGCCTTATCCTGGTGTGAGCAAAGCTCAAGAGGGAAGCAACATTCAAGATTTTCTATTACAGCAAGGAAAATGAAGGCTTTCCCCCAAACACTTGTCAAAAATGGTGGCAGAAGGAGAAATTCTTGGAGTAAGACCACTGTTTCTTCATCATCAAATTGTGCTTCTGTATACAGGTTAGTCTTCGACAGGAAAAGGAAGGATTTCATCCATTCATCAAGCTTCTACTATGTCCCAAGGAAAAAGCGTCAGTTAAATGATGGTTGCCATATTTGTAGTACTGAGTCGAGTATTGGTTTCTTTAATTGTGTTTTGATTTCTAATAATAGTTGTATCCCTGGTCTTGTATCCCACGAAATGGTCTTTGGCTAGGGGTGTAAGTTATTTGGTTAAAACCCGAAAACCGAACCAAACCAAATCGAATTAATAATTTGGTTTTTTTTTTTTAAAAAAAAACAGTTTGGTTTGGACTAGAAAATTTTCATTTTTTCGGTTTTCGGTATGGTTCGGTTTCTATTTTGAAAAATCAAACCAAATAAAAGTTTACAAATGTTATATAGGTTTCTGCGGATGCTTCAAAAAATAAAGAGCGGACTGCTGGGTTCCTTCATAAATCGTAAGTCCATTTGCTCAACAGCCCAAGGCATATAACACTCCTCCACTTAGTCAAACTAAGTCCTAACAACTTACAAACCCTAGCTTTTCTCTCTCACTAGCCACTTCTTTCTTTCCTCCATTTCTATCACTCCTCCATTTTTCTGATCTGAATATTTGATCTTCTAGTCCGTGTCCGGCAGTTCCTCGTTGCTGATATTAGGTATTTTTATTTTTTCCCTCTATTTTCGCTATTTTGATGTCCATGACTCTATTCCTCGTTGATTCTCTCATTCTTTTCGTTATTTACAATTTAGAAATATCAATTCTCTCATTAATCTCGTTTTTCAGTCAGTCCAAGAATCAAGTTCTTTGAAATATTTTTGTTATTTACAAATAATTAACAAACCCTACCTTTTCTCTTTACCTCTTCCAAGAAAAAGTAACGTGAAAATGTATTACCAATTTGGAAGCACTGCAACAAGGAAGAAACTGATGAAGGAGTTCGAGCAGTATATGCTTTTTTTTAATCAATTGTTTGTATTAATAAAAACAATTTGTGTACTAGTTTGTTTGTATAATAAAAAAATTCGGTTTGATTTGGGAATTACAGTTTAATTCGGTCTAAATTTTGGAACATAAAAAAAATTTAGGTAATTGGTTTGGTTTTGGTTTTATAATTTTGGTTTGGTTTAGTTTGGATTTGGACTTGAAATGTTAAAATCGAATTTATTTCGGTTTGGTTTGGTTTTGTCCCAAAACCAAACCGAAAATCGAATTTACACCCCGACCTTTGGCCATGAGTAGTGGGTTGGTTTATATTTTTCTCTTGTGTACTTATTGCAAAAAAAAAAACTTCATAACCGTGCACCATTCAAACATATTACCAAATTTTTAAAGAAGGCTCTTTCAAAACTTTTATGCACATAAAAAAGTTAGTTAACCTAAAGGAAATTTACATGGGTATCATAAACATAAAATGCAATATTGTAAAATAGCTTTTAATATTTCATCCGTCTCTTTTTGTTGACGCCACTTTATTATTTTTGTGGAGTTACCCCAGATATGTGAGTTATAACTTACTTTTCAATTTTTAAAAATACAATACTTTGTTATAATCAGTTTTATTCCATAAAAAATTAGTGAAAATTAATACTTTCTCCATTCTGAAATAATTTAGAACTTACTCTTCAATTTTTAAAAATACAATACTTTGTTAAAATCAGTTTTATTCAATAAAAAATTAGTGAAAATTAATAATTCCTCCATTCTGAAATAAATGAAATACTTCCGTAAAAAAGCTCTCATATAAAAGAGGGAAGCATTTCATTTATATAAGAACGAAGGAAGTAGCTTCTTGCAAGATATACATCAGGAAATTAGTAAGAATTAGTTTCAATTAGTGAAGTTTAGTTATAATAAGAAAAAATCAATTTCAATTAGTAAAAACTAGCCTTATATGCAAGCGATGTGTGCATTAATTTCAAAACTTGTTATTTCATTATATACTCCATCCGTACTATAGTTACGATTACATTTAAAATGTGAAAGATCAATAGTTAGATGAATTTTGATATATTAATTCCTAATGTAAAAAACTAACAAAGGTTGTGAGTGATTTTTAATATTAATTTCTTGTAAATGAATTTTGAACAAAAAGAATAGACACAATGAGTTGGTTTGACTGAATTAAAGAGTATCAAAGGTAGTGAGTGTTCAAACTTTTCAGGTGGACGTCATATATACCATCGTCTCTTATAAAAAAAAGGTCAAGATATTTTGTCCATTTAATTCTTTGATTGAAATATTTGATGCATATACCATTTTTAACTTGTTTAGAATGACAAGTTGAAATGAGAAAAGGGTTCTTAAATTTTTTTCTTTTGTAATTTTTTTCATTCTATTAGATCATTAAGGGTAATTTAGTATTTTTAGAAGGAGGAAACCATCTTACTCCCCCATTCCCTTATATAATTAGATATAATTTGAATTTAGTATACTTCAGGTGATGAGCAGAGGAGGACGACCTCAATGGTGGACTCGTTAGAATCACTTGGGGTTGTTTATTTAGAAAAAAAAACTAGCACTATATGCACGTGATGCGTGTGACAGTATATTAATATTAATATTAACATCAAAAAGTGTTAAAAAGCTAACTTAAGAGTGTAATATTTATGGTGAATAATGATGAGCTTTATAATTTTTTATTTGCATTGCTCTAGTGTAAAGAGTAATGTTTTCCATAAAGGACTATGTCGAGGTAGGATATGTTATCTTGTATTTGGTAGATAATTCAACAACTCTCTTTTAAACAATGATCTAGGTTATGTTTTTTATTTATTTAGAAAAACATATGTTTTATAGGCGTATTTAATGAGTAGTAGTTCAATTTAATTTCAGTGGGTAATTGAGGTTCTTAGGCATACTATGGTGCGTAGTGCTTCAATAAAAAAAATTATAAATTGATATTATCTAATGATGTACGTTTATCTCTTTAACTATTTATTATCTCAACTGATTGTGGGCCCCAAAAAATAAAAAAATTGAATATTCTCTAAGTTTCTTAATTCTTTTATGGCTTATTAATGCATGTTATTTGAAATTGTTATTGCAACTGAGAGTTTAGATAGTAAGAATATCTGTAAATCTTTGCTTTTATAATTGTTTGAAAATTGATTTAGTTATCAGTTTATATTTTCAGTTGTGAGTTTCCTCTTTTTATACATTTTTATATATTTCTTTTTGGTAATGTAGAACTTTCCTTATTACCTATATTTGTAAATGAGGAAAGAATTAAGAAAATCTTTTCTTTATTATTTTTTGTGAGATTAAGGGTATATAAGTCTTTTCAAGAGGGGACACCATAGCTCCCTCGACCCTTTGGCTTTTATAATAGAGATTAAGTAAAAGTGGAAAGGATTAAAAAAATATGACCTAAAAAAAGAAGGTGGGAACAACAAAAACATATTGATTTATTATATTGATTGTGAAATAATAACTACTTTACACTACAATTCTGAAATGTCTTTCATTATTTGGATTAAAATAAGATAGTTATTCAGAAATAATAAATATAATAATAACTACTTTACAATACAATTCTGAAAGGACGTTACATTATTCGTGATATATATCTCTATTGTATAAGTGAAAGGGGGAGGAAGATGGTGTCCCCCTTACAAAAAGTCTGATACACCTTTAATGAATTCAAATTCCATATATATTAAATAATCTTTTCTTCTTCCTACTTGCCATATATATTGAACAAGTTAACAATGGAATTAAATTTTAAATTTCAACTACATATTAAATTAAGGAGAATGATTTCCTCTTCTTACATATATGCGTGAAAAACTCTGATAAAAAAATAAATTGACAATATAATTTGATTGACACAATCAGAAGAAAAAATAAAAATTTGAATTTCATATTAATAATTACACTGATAATATTTTAAAACCTAAATGTTGATTATTATTCTTTAATCTCTATTATATAAATCAAATTCTTCCACTTTATTAATATTCAACGATTGAACCTAATACACAAATTCTTCCACTTTGTTTGAGCACAAGCTTTCTTCTGCTTTATATTTCCTTATCTCAATACTACATGTTAATAATGATGAACAAATAACTAATAAACCAACGAAACATTGATTTAAGAAAAACATATTAAAAAAATGGTATTTTCACCATATACCTCTGACAAATTTTTTTTGCATCATATACCCTTAGCTTGCAAGTTTCAAAATTCACCATATACCCTTCACTTTTAAAAAAATTGCACAGAATGCCCTTAATGACTAACGGCGGTTAACTCCGTTAGTCATCAATACCTAATTGATCTAACTATCACACTGATCCTTAATTACCTCCCTTAATCTCCCTCCTTAGTCCAATTAACCCACTTCCCTCTCTCTCACCTCAACCATTAACACCGCCACCAATTAATCTAGTTGAACCAGTGCTACCGCACCTCCACCACCCTACTCTCTCTCCTCTCACTATCACCATCACCATCATTATCTTCCGATTCTTCTTCTCTCTCCTCCATTTTCTCAATTTAACCACTGAATTCATACTACCATTAATGACCATTTTTTTTTTGTCCTCAATAACCAACACAAGTTCTTCCGGCGTATTTTGTCTTCACTCATGTGCACCCTGAGAAACTTCCTAGGAGGTTACCCATCCCAAGACTACTCCCAGCCAAGCACGCTTAACTGTAGAGTAACTAAGGAATTAAGCTCCCTAAAAGAAAGATGCATCTTGCTGGAATGAGTAGGCGGCTAAATCCCTTTAAAGCAATCATGAGGGTGTTACATACACCCCCCACTTGAGGACAGCAACGCCCTCGTTGCGCCTAAGAACTCCACATATTCGGCATATACAACCTATGGGTCTCCCACTGGAAAACTAATCACATATTCGACATGCAGCCGGTGATATAGCCCCAGAATCCTCCCATGCTAGGCGACTAATCTTGGATTAATCATCCACACGATCAGCACGCGGTCGCAGGGTTGCTCTTATACCATTTGTAACACCCGACCCATCCCGAGTCGAGTATATTGTCACCAATGCGCATCCAGGGCCAACAACTGTCCTCAATAACCAACACAAGTTCTTCTGGCGCATTTTGTCCTCACTCATGTGCACCCTAGAAACTTCCCAGGAGGTCACCCATCCCAAGACTACTCCCAGCCAAGCACGCTTAACTGTAGAGTAACTAAGGAATGAAACTCCCTAAAAGAAAGATGCATCTTGTTGGAATGAGTAGCATGCTAAATCACTTTAAAGCAATCATGAGGGGTATTACAAACAATCAATCCCTTCACCACTAGTCTCGCCGCCGACAACGCACTACAACACGCAGCAACCAATACTTAACCTCCCGAACTCTCGCTCGCATCCTTTTTTGATTTCGGGTTTTCTTTGGTTTCAAAAACTGGGTCTTCATTTAATATCTTTTCAACTTGTGGGGTGTGACGAACATCTGGTAAATTCTCACATTCCCACCAGAATTGGTCCAACATTTCCTTGTATTTTTTCTAGGTTTTGAAGGTTTTTCGTTCTTGGGTTTTTTGGGTCGGAGAGAGAGGGAGGAGAAGAGAGGTTTAGGAGGGTTTTAGGAGAGAGTTAGAGAGAGAAGATTGGGATTGAAATTGGGTTGGAGGGTTTTTCGAACCAATGAAACCAGTGTTCACCAAATGGACCCAAGTTAATTGAAGCCATTCTTGGTGTATTTCTCGAGCTTTGAGGTTTTAGCTATGCAGTTTCAGGTGAGAGAGAGGGGAATTAACGGGAGAAGATAGGCTCAGGCTCACTTAGAAGTTAGAAGTACCCTTTGGGTCGTGTAGGAACTAGGAAACAGCTTAGAATTGGAGAGAGGTGTCGGTGGCTATGGTGGACAGATGCAACGAGGAAGAGAAATCAGGGAAGGAGGAACTAAATAAAATAATTAGAAAGGGAAAATGAAAATTAATGAATTAGATATAAAAAAGTAATAACCAACCAATTAAAACCTAACACGTCAGCCTCTTAAACCCGTTTATCATGTTAACATGGAGGGAAGACTGTTAATGACTAACAGAGTTACCGTCTGTTAGTCATTAAGGGCATTCTGTGCATATTTTTAAAAGTGAAGGGTATATGGTGAATTTTGAAACTTGCAAGGGTATATGGTGCAAAAAAAAATTTGTCAGGGGTATATGATGAAAAAATCGTAAAAATAATTATAAATGTTTGTTCGAATCAAATTTTTAGTAACACTGGTGAATAACTAATTGAGAAAAAAAAAAGGTTAATATAATACACACATATGCAAAAAGTTAACAACCTTAAAGAATGAAAGTCCAACTTGACCTTATCTATGCTTGGCGAAACAACTAATATGTAACATAGAGTATGTCACCAGAAGTAGCCGAGTAAACAAGATCATTCACTTAATATCAGATTATGCTTCTCTTTTTTATACAAGAGTGAAATAAAAAGTTCAAATAAAAAGTTCAAATAAAAAATTTAAATATGCAATTATGAAAAAAATTTGGAATCATATAATGATTAAATTTAAATTATGGTACACAAAAATGAATTACTAACTTCATTTACTTTCTATTCTTTGAGGGACGATCCAAACTCCATTTTCTTGGTGCCATCTTTTAAGTAACAAACTAGTTAGTGTCCCGGGCGATGACCCGGTTTGTTACTTTTCGTAACTTTTTATCAAGTGATATAAAATTAACGTAATGACATGATAAATAATTGCATAATTTTTGAAAAATAAACCCTTAAAGTTTGGGGATGAAAGCAATAGCTCAACTTTCTACAAGGAATTGGAGTAAAAGTTTATGTCTATAATAGTCTTGTTATTATCATAAAAAGGTTAGGTATCTAACTACTTGTGCAAATCTTTAATGAGGTTAAGTACACGGACACTCAATTTATTTAAGAGATACCAAATGGACAAAAAAACTTCACAAGCAATATTCATCATTGCTAAGAAAAAGAAATTTCTATAAGGATAAACAATTCTACAGACATGGCATGACATCGGGTAGGGAGACTATATTGTTAAGTTACATATGAATTTGTTTTTATTACTATAATTTATTATCTCTTAGCGCAAACGCCTTTGCATTATAAAACTAGTATTTGGGCCCGGGCTTTGCCCCGGGTGATATTATTTTCCGAACTTAAAATGCATTTTTTTTCCATTCGCATTAAAATATATTAAAGAAAACTCAATATTTACAGGGTACAAATATAATACTATGGATATTTAAAACATGATTAAAAGTTGGTTGAGATGGTAATTGTGCTATGTATAATAGCAAGAGGTCACGTGTTCAATCTTGTTGCAAGCCAATTTTACTTTTGTTAATTGACATGACATATGTACACATTGGACAATTCTAGTAGAGTAACGTAACAGAGGTGCCACGTGGCGTGTATACATTGTCACGCACGCCTTTTAATATACTAGTTTTGAAGCCCGTGCGTTGCACGGGTTGTTGCTTATTTTATCTTTTTGTAATTTTTTTTGTTAATATTATTGTCAATTTTGTGTTGCTCTGAAATGAGATTTTTCAACACTATTGTATTTATAACTTTCTCCATTCCTTTTCTATTACAACAATTACCGCTTTGGGTAGTTTCACCTTTTGGAACCATTTCACTTTTGGTAAAACAAAAGCAACTATTGTTGACAATATTGTCTTTATTTTATGTTAATAAAACCCTCAATAATTATCTAAATTGCCTCATAAAGTTGCGTTTACTTTATTAAGGATTATTTATCCCCTAATGATAATTTAAGAAAGTAGAACGAGAGTAATAATTTAATAGATGCAGATTAGAAATAATAGAGAAAAACATGAGTGTCAGCCACAACTTCAACTTTGAATAACGCATATAAACACTAACGCATATAAAATGGAAGATGAAAAAGAAAAAAACAAGATCATAATGATAGTTTCATGAATAAAATTAATTATATGTAAAACTAACCTCTATTAATAATTGAAAATACTATTTTAAGAGAGAAAAAAATACCTCTTCATCAATCATGACCATATCAAGACTTATCAAACTTCCCCCTTTTTTATGATCTGTGACCTTAAACAGTCTAGAAACGCGAATCTTGATTTCCAAATAGTTTTAGTAGAATTAAGTTCATGGAGAAAAGAATAAGATCTTACATATAGATATATGGAAAAAAAACATAAATAATTATGTATGCAATAAATATTCTAGGAATAAAATAATTAGTTAATTGCATAATACCTCTGCAATCTCGATGACAAACTTTCATTTAATTCTTCATGTCATGCCATCATGGAATGCTATAGGTTCAAAACTATGGATATGAATTTTTTATCTTTATATAACTCAATTTTTAAAAGTATGATTCTTAAAGACATAATTAGTATTGTCAGGTATAATACGCTATTTTTATATATTTAAAATAAAGAATAAATAATATGTTATTGTTCATCTAAATAAATACATTTTCATAAGTTATAAAACAATATTGTATATAGATCTTATTTCAAAGCATATCTCGAGCACTCTCTGATGGTAAAAAAAACTATACTATTGCGAATTATGTAGCAAAAGTTATAATCAATTTACATTGTATAATAATTTAGATTTTTTATTTAAAATCAGACTATCAATTTTACATTGTTGTTTATTTTATTATATTTCGTAAGTTGTAGAACTATATTGTAAATTGATCTTATTTCAAAGCATATTTAGAGCACTATCCAATGGTACAAAAATTATTATACACAATTTAGATAATATAATAATTTAGGTTGTTAATTCAAAACCAAACTCTAATTTTCGCTTATCAAAAGCTCCTTATATGCATTTAAAACTATGTAAAACTCTATTCTTTAAATATTTTCATGATTTGTGACCCTATATTGTAAATGGATCTTACTTTGAAGCATATTTCATGCACTCTCCAATGGTAGACGAATTATAACGTTTTGAATTAGGTAGCAAAAGTTATACACAATTTACATAATATAATAATTTAGGCTGTTTATTCAAAATGAAACTCTAATTTTCCCTATCCAAAACTCCTTTTTGGCATTTAAATATATGTAGAACTCTATTTTTTATAATATTTAAATTTAAAACTAATGACATGGCAATCCTACGTGGCGCTCTCTATTTTATAAGTTGTCGAACTATATTGTAAATGGATCTTATTTCGAAGTATATTTCGATCACTATCCAATGGTACAAAAATTATAATATTCCGAATTACGTAGCAAAAGTTATACGCAATTTACATAATATAATTATTTGGGTTGTTAATTCAAAATCAAACTCTAATTTTCGCTTATCCAAAACTCCTTATACGTATTTAAATTTTTGTAGAACTCTTTTTTTGTAAAAAAATAAAAATAATAATTAATGACATGGCAATCCTACGTGGCGCACTCTATGGCTTCGAAATCTTGAGAAACTCCCTATGCTCCCGAAAAGTTCCTCCTTTATATATATATATATTGATATTGATTGATTGATTGATTAGTATAGACTAGCTTTTAGACCTGGGCTATACCCCACGTAATGACATTTTTCATTTATTAATATTTTACTTGAAAATGATAACACGAAATATGACTTGGTTTAGTGGTTAAGACCATAGTATATGAGCTTGAAATCACGGGATCAAATCTTATACAAAGCATTTTATATTTTTTTATTGTATGTAAATTACATCAATTATAAAATCCTAATAAAAAGTGTAAGGTGGCACCGTTTTAGAAGCGCATTTTGATATATTAGTATAGATAAACCTAACTTTTAGTCCGAAAACTAATAGCCACTACTGCAAAACAAGAAATGAGTAAAACAAAATCTTAAAGCCACCCAATGCAACCAAACGTATACTAATGCAAAGGGTGGTAAAAACAACTCATTAAATGCGCAGTGAGATCTGGTGAGATGAGTCCACCTTTTTCCCTTGTTTGATTTCTGTCTTTGTTATGGACGTTAAAAATTAGGCATGAAATTAAATTGAGTTAAAGCGATAATAGCTTCTATTTGCACGAATGAGTGACATGCCAATATGCATCACACTTCATCTTTTTTACCCTACAAGGCTACAAAGTACAGTATAACCAAACAAATAATTATGTGCATATTCTAGTATTTTGCTCTTTTAAGGGTTGTGTATTGCCATCTCTTCAAATTGATGATTAATTCTTTGTCATATTCCAAATTGATTTGGATATCCGTCAGTAACGTAAATTTTATGCATGGACTATTTTTACATATTTCAAACTTTTCATTATAATGCTGATATGCTAGCGAAATCCTTTTATAACTCTAATACTCTATATATATTGCACCATTGGAAATTTAATTGCTTTGATGAATCTCATCATTTCCAAAAAATTATAAAATGTATGAAAAAAAAAAATTCAATTTTATCATAAGTTTTCTAGGCTTTAGATAGTTCTTTTTTAGTAGATTATAGCACATTTATAATGAGAAAATAAAATAGAAGATCAAACAAACTTGCTCAAAGCTTCAATTCTACTTGCAATAATTAGAAAGCACCTACGTCAAAAAAAGAAAGAAAGCAAAGACACTTCAAACTATTCCGGGATTTTTCTACAACAGATTTTACCAGCCATTTAAGCAAATTATATTAGAATAATGTGGTAATCTGGTCAAACTCATAGGGTAGCAGAAGTCAGGTAATTTCAGATAATGTATCATTTGATTTGGTTTCAAGTAGTGTATGGCCATTGCGCTGCTACGTACATTGAAGTCCGTTATTGCTGTGTAAAAAACTTATTACAATGATATAATCGATGTTATTATACACATTTTAGTAATGCTAATTACGATCAAATCAATTTTTGATTGAGTCAGAATTGTATCATATAAATTGAGGTTATGTCCGGTTCAGGTAGTGTAATCACATACAAGTTAGTTTTGTCACGTTTATATCCCATGCAATGATAATACTAGCTCGTATGTATTTGCAGGCACACAATAATAAAGGATTATGTAAAAATGTTGTTTGTACACTTTTGTCAAAGAAAATTATCAAGGAATACAGAATACAAAGAACCTATTTCTAAAGATAACAAAAAGAACCTTCTAACCACACCCAAAAGAAAAGGTATTATTCATACTTTTACAATTTTTCCTTGTAAGTATGTGTATTAAAAATACTAAAAGACGCAGCATTCAGTTCCAGATTAAGAGAATCAAACCTTCCACAACTCCACAAATGATAACCAAGCAGTATACACAAACTTGGTATAGTCGGCATTGGCAAGAGTTTCATCTTGTGACCTTGAAGTCACCGATAATTCTATGATAATTTATATACTTGGGTGTACTACAAGTATGGTACAACCAAAACCTTTTTTTCCCATCATTGCTCATATTGGAGGGTTCTAAATGAGCAAATGCCAAATTAATATATAGTGTGGGGTGTACAATGTTGATAGATGGTACACCCTGTATGACATGCTTTTTTATGAGGTCACACTTCCAATTTCCACCATTTGCGGTTCATGAGGTAGGAATTTTCTTTGTTTTTCCGGCCCCTTCGCCTACTCATACACATCTAACTTGTAAAATTAAACTGGATTTACCTGCAAGAAATTTCCATCTAATAATATCCTTAGGGGTTGTTTGGTTGACATGAAAATTCATTGAAAGTAGAGCTTCTAGGAAGTAAGTTAAGGTGGAGTTGTTTGGTTGACAAAAATGTAGGAAGTTGTATTTTCTAGGAAGTTCTACTTCCCACAAAATGGGGGAAGTTTTTCTTCCCATGATTAACTAAACAACTCTTTTTTTTTTTTTTTTTTTTTTTGACATAAACAACTCCTACCACTTCTTAGGAAATGAAACTTCAAAGGAAATAATACTTTCTAGGAAATACTAATTCATATATGCAACCAAACAAGCCCTCACTCTATCATTTTATATTAAAATAGACTCCACAAATGGTAATATAAAACATGAACAACAGTGCATAGGTAGTGAGGAATAAAAATTCTGATTTCTTTAAGGCTATGTTTAGTTCACCTGAAAATTTCTGATCTGATCTGAACTTATCTTTTACAAAACATATTATTACTAATATTATTATTACTTTGTATTTCATTACTAGTATTACTATTACTATCATTTTATTACTATGCACAACTTTCAATAATAATAATAATAAGGGATATTATCTCAGATAACCCTGACATATAGGCCTTTTTTCAATATAACCCCGACTTTGGCATCCCTGTCTCCGATAACCTTGAACTTGATTTTTGTCATTAACTTGGACGGAATTAGAGATGGCGTTAAGTACTCCCTAATTTTGTTTGACTTTTGCTAAATTTATCTATTTCTCTCTCTTGTTCTTCATCTCTTCTCAAGCTCATCATTCTCTTATTTTTTTTCTCAATCAATTCTCCAGATTAAAACTTTAATCCAAAACATAACAAAACAAAACAAAAAGCCACAAAATCAAATTCAAAAAATCACTTAATTACGCACGAAATGACGAAATCAAAGTATCATACTACAACAATTGAGTAAAATTTGAAGCCTTCATCCATGGAGCAAACTTTAAATACTCAAATTTGAAGCCTTCATCCATGGGCACATTTTCACAGCAAGGGGAATGAATTGAGTGTTCTTCACCCCTATCATCTCTTGATCCCCTCTCTCTCTCTCCTCCACCACCTCCACTACCCCTTGATTTTCTCTCTCCTCCTCCATCCACCCAAGTTAATTAAGCACCATTAACATCAACCCACAAAAGAAACAACCAAAAAAAAAAAAACTTGAAGATGTGATTTTCAAATTGACAATATACTAGAGAGAAGATAGAGCAGAAAAATGGTGTCGTCGAGAAATAATAGTGCTAGCCCAAGATTTCCCATCAACTGAAGTACAAAATTGAAATGGGGTTCTTACAATTCCAATAAAATTGACCCAATTAGCCACCTTTGGTTGGAAGGGAATTTCAGTGGGTCTTGCCAATTTTTTCTTCTCCATTAGAGAAAAAGTGTAACACCCCCAAAATCCATACACGTCTAAACTACGTTGCATCGACTTTGGGAGTGTTACCGCCGCGGTGAAACGCAAGGCATGATAAAATCAAAACGTTAACAACTCCTTTTTAAGAAAACTACATTGCAGCGGAAATAAAATGTTCACTTTAAATTACAACTCGGGAATCACCATAGACCCCTTTTATTCAAACCATCAACTATGAATATTAATTATTTTATAAGTTCAACAAAAACACTTAAAAGCTTATAGACCAGAAAATATCCCCCGTATGCCAAACTCATGCAGCATCACCAGCATACCTAATATGTTCCCCATTGAAATATCAATGGTTCATCACAGGTCAACAAACATCACAAATAACAAACAATCAGCTATGCTGAGTACGTACATAATCAGTTAAATTATACATCATACATAAATAGAATAATAATAATCATTCCTAGACATGATACTACAAGAATACTACAAATCATTTTTATAGTTTAATTGGCATCGAACAGGCACCGTCATCTTTCTAGAATCATACGGGCTACTTAATCCTTAATAGACAACTTCATCTATTAGATGGAATGTAAATACGGTTTCGTTCCGTTCCACATCCATCACCTTAGTATGCATACCCCTAAGATCGTACAGAACCTTCCGCCTACTTGAGTTATCAAAATTCATAAGGACACTACTGTCGTCACAGTAGGCCTGCGTAGGAGTGTAGAACAAGTCCACACTCCCCCCATTGTTCATTACTTGTAGGGAATCCGACTACAAGTTTATTGCCAACAATCCTTTTTAGCGATACTCATTCATACAACATTAAGCATATGATTTCTATAACATCATATAAAAACCTTTAGTTTAGGCAATCTTTTATAAATCCTTGCTACAATTATTAATCATAGCATTTCAATCCAACATCTCATTTCATGCTTGTGATACAATAGAATTACGCATTCCAATAACAATTCATTCTATTTCACAAGTCATACAACAAGGAAATACATACAGATTTCCAATTGATTTCATGTTACCAAACAATCTCATCAACCATAATCAACAACAGTTCCCTATCATGATTCTAGGTTCCCATATACAATCATAACCTAAACATGATACTAATATATCAAACTGAACTAGTACGCGTACATACCTTGTAACGGAGAATCTTTGCTGACTATTAAAACGTTTGGCTTATGAAATTGGGACCTAATCGAAATATAAAAACAATTCAGTTCTAAGTCCTTGATATCATTAAAATGAAACCAACATAACTACTATGTAAAACTTAGTGTTTTGAACAATAAAAGTAAACGCTCTTGTTGTTTAAACTTCCTTTTCATGAACTCTATTAAAACTAATATTTTTAGAACTTAATAATAAGTTTGTGAATCTGATTTCCTCTCACTTATTTTATACTTGTTCATGACAATAAAACTTAAACGACTATATAAGTATAAAATAAGAATTAAGAAATAACGTCATCATAAGAACTACTAATACACTTGTAAATCTGATTTCAATTAACTTTTACACTACTTTGTTTATAATAACAAACTCAACTAGATACATATATAAGAACTATAAAATCGGAATTGAAGAAATAAAATCAAAGTAAGAACTAGTAGTGTAATATAAATCTGATTTCTTTTAGTTCATAATATGTACCTTTATTTAAAATCACAACTTTACCCAATATACATAAGTATAATAAAAAACAGAATTGAGAATTAAAAATCATCATAAGAACTATTAGTATAATCACAAATCTGATTTCTATTCTTTACTTTATGCCTTATTTAAAAATCATCAAACTTAATCAAAGTTAATTAAAGAATAACAAAATCAGATTATATGAATTAATTTAAAGTAGAAAAGAGAATTTTTTTATTTTTTTTTTTCTTACTAAAAGGACTTCGCCGGCGACGTATTGAAGAAATCCGGCTGCAACACCAGCCACACGCCACCACGCTCGAAGGTTCGAGCCCACGTACGCACCACACGTCCGTCGCCTCGACGCATCGCACTCCCTCGACGAACCCAGCAGTCGAAGCCTCGCGCGACCACAACTCGCACCCCTCGACTCGAACCACACGAACCTGCCTCCCACTGTGCTGCGTGTCGCGAGTCTCTGCCGATGAGTTGTTGTGCTTGACGAAGCAATAGAGTCGACGAAGCAACAGGGAAAGACTGATGAGGGAAGAAGAACGTAGGAGGAGGAGGAAGGATGGAGCGCAGGAGAGAAGAAGAAAGGAGGAGAGAGAAAAAGAACTTTGAGGAGTAAAAACGGCTGAGTAAAAAAAAAAGGGTTCTTTTAAATTTTTTTTTCTCTCCTATTTATAGCATGAGAAACCTTGGTCTAATAGGATTTGTTTCCCAAATCAAATTCCGATTTCTTATTTTATTTGGAGAATAAAGCGAAACCAAACTATAATATAATTAGGTACAACAATAGGTTATATAGTTAAATTAAAACACTTTCAACTTTATTCTTTATATTTTCTTATTTATAACAAAATATAACTCCCAAAAATACGGAGTATTACAAAAAGCTTGAAACTTTTGTTGAGAAGAGGGGAAATTGGTGGAGAATGGAGTTGAAAGAGAATATGGGTTGAGATGAGTGTGAATTTTGCAAGTTTTGACAAAGGTTTTGCGTAGAAAGTTCATGGTGTTGTCTTAATTTTTGCGGCGGGCGTTGGTAGAGTAGAGTGGTGGTGCACTGGTGCTTGATGAATTTTCAAATAAGGGCGATTTCAAGAGGTCCTCAAATTCCGAGAATGGAGATGAAAGAGAATATATAGAGAATTGATTGAGAAAAAGCAAAAGAGAATGATGGGCTTGAGAAGAGATGAAGAACAAGAGAGGAAAATAGATGAATTTAGCAAAAGTCAAACAAAATTAGGGAGTACTTAACGCCGTCTCTAATTCCGTCCAATTTAATGACAAAAACCAAGTTCAGGGTTATCGGAGACAGGGCTGCCAAAGTCGGGGTTATATTGGAAAAAGGCCTATATGTTAGGGTTATGATAAGTGCGCAAAATAATATATATATGTTCTCTTTATTTTATTATAATATGTGTGTTTATATTATTATTTTGATGCATTTTAGATACTTTTAATTCTATTAGATCATATGTTAAGTTTTTATTTTTATTACTAATATTACTTAATTATACTATTTTTGTTTTATGATAAATCTTGGTCCAAGGAAAGAACTACAAGACAAGCCCAAAAGTGCAGCCCAATTTGAAGACAAAAGAAGAAAGGAAAAAAAAAACAAAGGCAAAGAAACACATGAGAATAGAAGAAAAGAAATTTTAAAAAAAAAGGGAAAAAACAGAAGATAGAAAGAAACGAAGAAGAAAGAACAGAATAGGGGATTCGTTCCTCCTTCCTCTTCGTCGCTCATCCTCCACCTTCAAAACACCTCATCTCCTCCACTTCATCTCCACCAATCAGAAAGCTTACAACTTGCACATCAATCGACCAATCACGAAGCACAGCCGCAATTCAGCGCCGCAAAGAAGGATGAAGAGGCGGTTCAAGGGCCGAAAACTTGGAGGCCACTTCTCTTCCCTAATTGGTCGGAGAATCTCCTCTTGGGCGGCGGAAATTGGGTATAAATACCCAATTAAGGGTTTCGAAAATGGATGCAAACAATTCCACAGAAAATTGAGTGAAAAATCAGAGAATTTGCGTGAGGCTTCGAGGCTAGTGTGGGGGTGCGCGAGTTCGACGAAAGAAAGCTTCGGGTTGGAGTCCTAGCACACAACCGGGGAGGGTGAAGTTCAAGCACGAACGTAGGTGCGAAATCTGAAATTCGAAGGCGAATTTCCACGCAATTACATAAGTTCTTTTCTCTTTCTCTTGTACTTTCAAATTAGTTTTGAAATTTCTTGATTATACTTTTGAATTTCATAGTTTGTTTAAAGATTGTATTGTTTGATGTTGTTTGGATTGTATTGCTGATTTTTTAGTTGAATTCAAGATTGTTTGTTGTTAGATACTCAAGTTATATTTGATTGTAATGTTCATATTTCAATGTTATGCTTAATTTGCTACTCCCTCCGTCCCAGAATACTCTTGACACTTATCAATGCACGTAGTTTTAGATGATAAGTTGTTGTTTGGTTATCAATTGTTATTTTATTGAAAAGTAGATGTGATAGGAGTTAGTAGTTAGTGAAAGTAGTATTATTTTATTTTAAGGAGAGAGAGTGTGGGGCATGGTTAGAGTTGGTGGGTGGTAGGAGTGATATTATTTTATTTGGAGAAGGGAGAGTGTGGGCCAACTTAAAAGGTAGAAGAATTAAAATAATAGTGGGTCATATCCAAAAATAGAAGTGTAAAGAGTATTCTGGGACAGATGAAAAAGGAAAGTGTAAAGAGTATTCTGGGACGGAAGGAGTATCTTATTAGGTATAAAGTTGAGATTTTTGCTAGTTATATGGTTTAGCCTAGTCTAGATTATATAACAACAAGTGGTAACTAGTTTAATTTAGGCCTGCAAAGATGGTTTTAAGTTCAAACTAGAATATAACTTGGACTAGTTATTTAAACATAAAGATATGACATGTTTAGATTAACTAGGGATTAATGATGTACTTCTAGTTCTATAATGCTTCAAGTTTAATCGTCGGGAGTTGCGAAATACTTGTGGTGATTAGATTAGTTTAGAATCGATAGTTGGCCTAGTTCAATGTTGATTAAAAGTATGGAAGTATAGGGGAGGTTGGCTACTTGAATTCCTACAATTAATCTATCTAATTAATCTTGAATTTATGAAATTGGAAGTATAATCAAGGTTAGAAGTTTATAAATCTCTAAAAGAATTATGAGCTTAAAAATGGGATTGGTTGTCATCACTTGTAAATACTAGGTTAGTGTATTCCTTGGTTGTTCATTGTTGAAATTTATAGAAATAAATTGTAAAACCCCCAAAAACAATGTGAATATGTATATATTAGTAAATAACATGTGTATAATAGTTAAATACTTTTAATTAGTTGAACTTGGATTTTAGGAATATATATCTAAACCTCTCCGTGGGATCGACCCTTATTTATCACTAAACTAAACTTAAATAATGCTAATGTGGATGAAATAAGGTTTTTTAATTTGTACGCATAACGACACGTACCAAATTTTGGCACCGTTGCCGGGGATGTTTATGATATTCTTTCCATAAAGTTTAACTGAGATACTAATTTTTGTTATAGAATTTAGTTGATAAAATGACAAATAGTACCTATTATCTTGGTATTCTAAAGAAAGCTTGACTAGGTTGAGATTTTTTTAGCTTATAGTATGTTTCTTAACTTCTTTTTGCATACTATGTGCTTAGTTATTTCTTTCTCGTTGACTTTTATTTGGATTAGTCAAGGTGACAAGGGTAACTTTTAACATTCTAATTAATTGTACTTTCATTGATTTTGTTTCATAATATTGTTTAGTGAACTTCTTATATGTACTTGAGTCTCTGAGTAACTCTTTAATTTAGATGTCATGCTATTACTTGAAGAGAATATCACTTGCTATTGCTTGTTATACTCCATGCTATTCTATACTAGGCTATGAAATCTATCTAGCCAAGTGTCATGTGATTTTGAAATAACCTGAACTTACTTTGTTATGACCTTCATTTTGAGCAATCACCTACATGCCAATCGATTTATCCTGTTATATCACAATATCATAGCTTAAATTAGATGGAGCTGTCTGACTAGAGTTTATGAAGGCGCTGCTTGATGTTGTATGAACAATTAGGCCATCTGAAAGTTGTGGTTCAAAAGTTGCTGAAATATTCTTATTATATCTTATATGTATGATGCTATTTGATAAAGTTTCACAAGTCAATCTTTTATTGTCAATGTCAATTAGCTTTCTTGATAAGATTTAACTACCTAGAATGATAAAAATTGAATCTGCAGCTGTAATAGCCCCACTTTTTAAGCTAAGATTATTAACATTATTAACGTACTAATCAGTTTGTAATCTGTTACGACTTTCGCTGAGACTTCCGCTGGAATCAAAATTTCCGAATAGCTTTTTATGTGAATTTTTGCTGGAAATGTGAATATTATGTCTTATTATGTGATTATGAATGCAAATTATGAGTTAAGATAAGTTATTAACGAATTACGTTAATAATGTTTAGCATTATTATGAAATTTGAGACTTTGAGTATATTGTGTTTGAGATACTTTGTGTATATGATTTAAGGGCTGAATGAGCCAAAATATGTTTACTAAGTTATAAGACATATTTTAAGGATTTAGTTTAAGTATAATGAAGGATTAGAGCTTAATAACAGAGGGTTAAGGATTAAGTAAAACCAGAAAATTCTGGAATGTTCTTAAGCTGTGAAAAGACGATTTTGCCCTCATTACTAAACCGAAAATTATGATTTTGCCCTTACCCATTCTCTATATATATGAGAGGAAGGTCCTCATTCATTATCACCAGATTCAATTCACAAACAAACACAACAAAGCAGCAAAATTCTCTCTCCCTCATTCACGCCATTTCTGGCGAGTTGCAGGCAACTCAATTGCCAGCTTGTTTTCTATGGCTCCTTGCTCTGAAACGCGCATGCAAATACTTCCTTAGGTTCATCAAGGTGTCCTCCATACTGGGCAAGCATTAGTTTTGAAGTTCCATTCCTGTAACCCTAAGAAAAACCAAGGAAGGTGAGGTATGGCTAAATTTCAGCATGCATGAGGTATATTAGTTTGAAACATGATTTCTTTGGGTTAATTACTAACTTTAAGGTGATGAATGTTTTGCTTAAGATCCTAAAAAGGTTGCTGGAGATGTGGTAAAAGTTACCAAGTAAGATTTGATTTCCTAGACACCAAGTTAAGGTACACAAGCTCCACCACCTAAACTCTGTTTCTAGCTTTGATCATGGAATTTGTTTGTGGAATTGTAAATACTTGGATTATGTTTGAATGTGTATAAAAACTGATTTACATGTGTTTTCTTATGGAAAGATATTGTGTTAAAAATGTTTTGCATATCAAGTTCCCTAGGATTCACTGAATAACCGAATAAGAAAGTGATTATCCATTCTCTTGAGTTATGCTGCCGTGACCTTCTCTTCCAAATATCTTTCTTTTCCACTCTTTTTTTGGCCTTGTTGTCTCTTGGAAATGGTAGATCATGAAAAGTTATTGAATTTAGACCCAAAAATCACTCCATTTGGTGTTGTACATTAAAAGTTATGTTGTCCGGAAGTTGCTATGTGCATAACAAGTTCCCTCAAAAGTTTTCAATCCTTGCTATAACTCGATTGTGTTTTGATCAAAGATCTTGTTGTGGTTAAACTTCCATGATATTCCCTTGGAACATTTATGTCTTGATTATCAAATGAACCATTGCTTCATTTACCTAATTAAACACGCAACCTCAATTCGTGGAGGAAAATAACACCAAAAAAACTCGATTGTTCGCTTAATTACTTTCTGAACTTGTAAACCCTTGTACCTTTGATCCTTTCAATATTTTTCTATGATGAATACCTACTGTCCTTATATATATTAAGTGTGAAACCTAAACTTTGGCTAAACCCAAGAAGTACAAGTGATCTTTGCATAAAAACCATTGTTCTTTAACACCAAACCGAAAACCATGGGAATTGATATATGTGGTGTTTGTGTGAGATAATATTTCCATATATTAAGAGCTCTTCCATAACCTTTTATATACTGTCATGTCTTGATAATACCACCTTTATCTACCTCAACAAAATCACATTATTCTTCGAAACTTGGTTGTTAAGTCACCTTTCCGAAACCAGTGGAACTTGACATAGCAAGCTTGTTTTCCGGAACTTGTTTTCATAAGTTAAGTATGCTTTAGAAGTTGTTGTGATTGATTACGAATAAGATTTGAGTAAAGTATTTGAGTATGAGAATTTCAGTATAAGTACTGAGCATAAGTATTTCGGTATAAGTATAAATTTTGTTTTATAAGGGGAAGTAGCTGCGTAAGCAGTGATGAACAACACTCACAGAGCGGGTTTGCTCTTTAAGTAATTGGAGCGGGTATTGCTCCGGAGCGGGTATTGCTCCATTATGAAGGGTCATGACCTAGGAAGTCTTGCAAGCAGGAAAATAAGAAAGGTAGGGAGACGTCCCTCAAAAGTTTGGAGATCCGGGTTTGCCTCCATTCGTGTTCCTTCCCTGGAGTTATGTTAAGTTTTGTGATAAGTTTAAGAGTATTGTTGTTCTAAGTATTGAGAATGATATGTGATATTTTGAGATAATTCTTGAAGAATTTCTCCTGTGTATACAATGCAATTTTTATGGAAGTTAAAAGAAAGAATCAACGTATGTATGAGCAAGTATAAACGTATTTCTGAATAAGAACAAAAACCATCTCAGTGCATTAATGAATTTCTGAGCAAAAAGAAAATGAAGCTATGATTGTTATAAGTTTATGTGTGAGTACAAGAAATGACTGAATAATTTCAGCCACCTTAATATTTTGAAATTGGTGGGACTTGTGTACCAGCGTAAGCTGACCTGTTTTGTTCTTTGAACCTGTCCTGGTGGGGACAGATTCATCTGTTTTGCGGGTCTAGAGTAATGTTCGAGTTAGCTTTTGTGTGCAAATGTGAAGTTGTGGTCAATGTGTTAAATCCGCTGCTATGAGATGAATCGAATTATATAATGATTTTGCAAGTTAAGCATATATTTCAGATTTGTAAACTAAGTAATCCAACCTATTGTACTAATTATTTTATTACAACTTATTTACGTATTATGCTTGGATACTATGAGACTTCCTACTTTTCCTAGGGAGGGAAGGTGTGGAAGTCCTCCCTAACAGTCTCTTTGAATGGCAACTTAACTTTGTAATTAGCAGTATTAGGTCTTAATTAAGCTGCTGTCTGGAGCGGGCTGTTACAAGTGGTATCAGAGCAAAGGTTTTCGAAATCCAAAATTAAATATTGCTAATTTGCAAGTTTTGGAAACAATAAGAGTGTTTACACAAGTATTTTCTTAAGAAAGGAAAATTAAAGCCAATTTCATATATATATAAAAGTTTTCAAAACATTTGTGATATGTGTATGATTATGTTTGTGCTATGTGAATTTATGTTTACGAATGTGTATGTGAATGATATGAGATTTGGTATAAATGGTTCTGAGTAGATTCCATTAAAGCGTAAGTGAAAATATGCTTATAAAAGGAGGACTCAACACCTATAATGTTATCGATAAATGGTAAATGACGCGGTTGACCATGCTAGTTAGCCACTAGGTCACAATTTGGGGATAGAAAGAGGTTATGGAGGCTTGTAGGAGCCATTAAAGGAAACCAAGGACTTCAGCCAATGTGATTTGTGAGCCATGGGCTAGTTCTCGTCAAGTCTAATGGAATCTGTTAGAATTGTATAGGTTTACTGAAGCAATTCAAGGTTATGATGTAATTATGAACAATAAGGATAAGAATTTGTTAAGGTTGGAAATGTTGTGGAAGAAACTGAGGTGAGATCAATGATACTCTGGAGTGCCAGAGGCGAGGTTAGCCATACCAGACAATTCTCACCATGGAACGATGTATGAACGTAAAACTCGTGGAGAGAAAGACGGAGTGGATGATAATCGGTGGTACTAAAGCTTTGTGTTAGTATTTCTTTTATGAATGTAATTATAAATAAATTTGTTGTGAAACTATGAGGATAAGTTGGAGCAAAGAGTTGTATATATGAGGATGTAAACTCAAACTAGCTACGTTGGTAGTATCTAAGTAAGCTTTGTTTTTGCATTAAGCTAGTGGTGTAAATGGGGAGCTAGGAAGTAATTGTTATGAGGTTATAAAGGAACGGGAATGAAGCTAGGAGTAATATGGACATGTTCAAACATTGAGACATACTACTGTAAGTTATGGATTAGAGATTAATATGGATAATGAGTGTAAGTAATTGGAGTATAAGTTTCAGGTAGATAGCTAGATCCTGGTATATTTATGTATGATAGGGTGATATGGAGTAAGATTTATTAACATACTATAATAATTGTCATAGACAATTTGTTAGGATGTAATATTTTATACAGGTAGAAGGTATGGGGGCAGTAAACTCCGAACATATGGATATAATTCCGGTAATATAAGAACCAATATGATTGTGAAATAACCTAATCGGAGGCGTTACAGATTGTGATGGGGAATTGACCAGGTTATACTTTTGGAGTCTATATATGTTAGTTACAAGTACTTAGTGATCTGTTCTATAAATAACTTGGATACCTCCAATAACATGTGTTGTAGTTGGCTATGTTATGGGTTTCAATTGTGAAATGAACTTGAATACGAATAAGTTATATGTTTCTCTTATATGTTTTGCAGTACGAAAATCGTTTTGGAATTCAAAATTTTGATATTACTTGTTAGAATGGAATTCGTATTTAATGGATTTGGCATATGATTTCCTCAAATATGTAAGCTGAATATTGTCATGAAAAAAAAAATATAATAACATATTGTAAGTAAAGCCTTAGCTAATATGTTGTGGTTGGGGACTGCGCATGTATGTATCTCCATCACGTTTTTGTTAAACTTCATTATGACAATCTATATGTCTGATAAAGGGTCGAGTTGTTGTAAATGATTTAGAGATTGTGTAGTTAAGATTGCAAGGGTCAAGGTTGCTTGTGGCTTTAATATTCCTCGGTTTAGAGTATTATAATATAATTGTGGAGGATGTCTTGGCTAAGAAAGAACCAAGCAAAGATAGTATTATATAGCAGGGTGTGTCGTTTCGTCAAGCTCGGAAGTCTGGAGTACTATAATGTAATTTTGGGGATGTATTGGCTGAGCAAGAACTGAGCGATCATCAAATGATATTAGGTTGAAATCACCGGGCGAGATAATATTTTGTATACCATGGTGTATCGTCAAGCTAAGAAGAAAAGAGCAAACTAATCAATGGCGAAGGTATTTGTTATAAAACTCATATGCTCGGAAATTAGAAGGAAGTAATTAAGATGGAAGAATTTCGGCGGTTAATGAGTCTTCCGGTAGAGTGGTCGATTTGTGTATAGAATAGGTGCCAATACGCCTGCCTCTAGAGTTGAGATGGCTGAATTAGAGAAGCAGTTAAGAAAAATTGTTGCAGAAATGTTATAGTTGATCCGGTGTTTCACCATAGGGAGAGCACTAGTGATATTTGGAATAAAAAGTGCCGAGTAACGAGACTATGTATAGGTCGTTGGGAGATAAATAAAGTTACAGTTAAGGGATAGGAAATCTTTATATCGAATAGATAATTTACTCGAGTAGTTAAAAGGAGCCGGTATTTTGTTTTTTTTTAAAAAGATCTGAGATCGGGATAACGCTAGAAGCATGTGGTGGATGAAAATATTCCGAGGATGACATTTAGGACGAGATATAGTCATTGTGGGTTTGTAAAAATACTGTGTAAGTTTCATAATACACCCGCACCATTGGTAGACATGATGTAGTGATATTTTAAATTTTTGTGAGATCAAATTATAACAATTTTCATAGATGATATTTTGGTATGCTCGAAGAATCAAGAAGAGCATAAGTATTCGGGATTTTGAGGAAGGAACGAAGGTTTAGTGGACGGAAAAATTTCGAGAAGGCTTAGCTTTCTACAAGTTGTAGAAAAGGTTAACTAATACCCCAGCTATAGTTTTGCCTTCGGGGACAAATAAAGGATTTGAAATATAGAGTGATGTTTCTTAGGAAGGGTTGGACGTGTATTGATGTAGCATTAGTGAATTCTTCTAGGTAGCTAACACTCATAAGAGAAATTATGTTGGGCATGATATATAGTGGAAGTTGAGATGTTTGCTTTAAAATTGTGGAGGTCTTATTAAATTAATATGGCTTATACTGATCATAAAAGCTTAAGGCATATCTTTACTTAGAAAGAGATGAATGTGAAACAGCGAATGTGGCTAGAATTTCTCAAGCATTATAATTTAGACATTTAGTACCGCCTGGGAAAGGCATATGAGGTAGTAGATGATGTGAACGGGATACCTTGGCAGAATGTTGATTCTATCATTTCAAAACCAGAAGAGTTATATAAGTAACTAAGGCAACTAAGTTAAATGTGATTAAGAAAAGAGATTTGCAAGGACGGATTAATGTTTACCTTTTGAGGAAATTTGAGCTAAATAAGTTCAAGCTAAGTTATCAAGAAATTGAGGTTAAAGATAGGGAAAAAAAAAGTCGAGGCAACGGATTTACAAGTATATGTTAGTGAAAGCATACGAATAAATAGGTGGTTGTTGTTTCTGTCAATTCAGAGCTAAATAAAAATAAACAAAAGTTTTGAAGAAAGCACATAAAGGTGTGTACTATGTTTATCCTAGAAGAGATAAAATAATTTAGGATATCAAGAAGTACTCTGATGGAAAAGTTGAAGTGAGATATATCGCAATATGTTATAAAAAATGTTTAATCTGCCAGGAAGTAAAGATTGAGCGGGGGGAAGATACCCGGGTTGTGGCAACTATTGCCTGTACCAGAATATAAATGGGACTAACTTCAATGGATTTAGTACTTAGAAGGCCCAATTCAAGAAGAGGCAATGTATTCATTCGAGTAGTTGAGAATAAGTTGACAAAAATAACTTGATATATTTTCATGGATAGCATGAAGTAAGGAGCAGTTAGCTGATGCATATACTACAGGAATTGTGCGATTGCATGGAGTTCCAATGACTGTTATTCTGATTAGGATACTCGCATTACTAAGAAAAGTGGCATGTGCAAACAAAGTGTTTTATTCAAATGTTGAAAGATATATGTGGCAACCTTGTGTATTGAAGTTTACGGGTTCAAGGAAGGATAAATTAGCATGGACAAAATTCTTCTATACCGATAGTTACCAATTGAGTATGGTTTTGTCTCAACCTCTGTGTGGATGTAATTGTCAAACACTAAATCGTGGGGATGACGGGAACAAGAGTTCCAGTAACTGCATAAGTTATTCCATGAAACTATGGAGCAAATGCGATTAATTAATTTGGGAAAGTATTACCCTTAATTATTCTAACGTATGTGTTGTATTACTCCTAGTTGTTATGATATGTGTCTTTTAAAGTTTCGGGTTCTTTAAGGGGGGTAGAGTGTAATAGCCCCACTTTTTAAGCTAAGATTATTAACATTATTAACGTACTAATCAGTACGTAATCTGTTACGACTTTCACTGAGACTTCCGCTGGAATCAAAATTTCCGAATAGCTTTTTATGTGAAATTTTGCCGAAAATGTGAATATTATGTCTTATTATGTGATTATGAATGCAAATTATGAGTTAAGATAAGTTATTAACGAATTACGTTAATAATGTTGAGCATTATTATGAAATTTGAGACTTTGAGTATATTGTGTTTGAGATACTTTGTGTATATGATTTAACGGTTGAATGAGCCAAAATATATTTACTAAGTTATAAGACATATTTTAAGGATTTAGTTTAAGTATAATGAAGGATTAGAGCTTAATAACAGAGGGTTAAGGATTAAGTAAAACCAGAAAATTCTGGAATGTTCTTAAGCTGTGAAAAGACGATTTTGCCCTCATTACTAAATCGAAAATTACGATTTTGCCCTTACCCATTCTCTATATATATGAGAGGAAGGTCCTCATTCATTATCAATAGATTCAATTCACAAACAAACACAATAAAGCAGCAAAATTCTCTCACCCTCATTCACGCCATTTCTGGCGAGTTGCAGGCAGCTCAATTGCCAGCTTGTTTTCTATGGCTCCTTGCTCTGAAACGTGCATGCAAATACTTCCCTAGGTTCATCAAGGTGTCCTCCATACTGGGCAAGTATTAGTTTTGAAGTTCCATTCCTGTAACCCTAAGAAAAACCAAGGAAGGGTATGGCCAAATTTCAGCATGCATGAGGTATATTAGTTTGAAACTTGATTTCTTTGGGTTAATTCCTAACTTTAAGGTGATGAATGTTTTTCTTAAGATCCTAAAAAGGTTGCTGGAGATGTGGTAAAAGTTACCAAGTAAGATTTGATATCCTAGACACCAAGTTAAGGTACACAAGCTCCACCACCTAAACTCTGTTTCTAGCTTTGATCATGGAATTTGTGAATACTTGGATTATGTTTAAATGTGTATAAAAACTAATTTGCATGTGTTTTCTTATGGAAAGATATTGTGTTAAAAATGTTTTGCATGTCAAGTTCCCTAGGACTCACTGAATAACCGAATAAGAAAGTGATTATCCATTCTCTTGAGTTATGCTGCCGTGACCTTCTCTTCCAAATATCTTTATTTTCCACTCTGTTTTTGGCCTTGTTGTCTCTTGGAAATGGTAGATCATGAAAAATTATTGAATTTAGACCCAAAAATCACTCCATTTGGTGTTGTACATCAAAAGTTATGTTGTCCGGAAGTTGCTATGTGCATAACAAGTTCCCTCAAAAGTTGTCATTCCTTGCTATAACTCGATTGTGTTTTGATCAAAGATCTTGTTGTGGTTAAACTTCCATGATATTCCCTGGGAACATTTATGTCTTGATTATCAAATGAACCATTGCTTCATTTACCTAATTAAACACCCAACCTCAATTCGTGGAGGAAAATAACACCAAAAAAACTCGACTGTTCGCTTAATTACTTTCTGAACTTGTAAACCCTTGTACCTTTGATCCTTTCAATATTTTTCTATGATGAATACCTACTGTCCTTATATATATTAAGGGTGAAACCTAAACTTTGGCTAAACCCAAGAAGTACAAGTGATCTTTGCATAAAAACCATTGTTCTTTAACACCAAACCGAAAACCATGGGAATTGATATATGTGGTGTTTGTGTGAGATAATATTTCCATATATTAAGAGCTCTTCCATAACCTTTTATATACTGTCATGTCTTGATAATACCACCTTTATCTACCTCAACCAAATCACATTATTCTTCGAAACTTGGCTGTTAAGTCACCTTTCCGAAACCAATGGAACTTGACATAGCAAGCTTGTTTTCCGGAACTTGTTTTCATAAGTTAAGTTTGCTTTAGAAGTTGTTGTGATTGATTACGAATAAGATTTGAGTAAAGTATTTGAGTATGAGAATTTCAGTATAAGTACTGAGCATAAGTATTTCGGTATAAGTATAAATTTTGTTTTATAAGGGGAAGTAGCTGCGTAAGCAGTGATGAACAACACTCACAGAGCGGGTTTGCTCTTTAAGTAATTGGAGCGGGTATTGCTCCGGAGCGGGTATTGCTCCATTATGAAGGGTCATGACCTAGGAAGTCTTGCAAGCAGGAAAATAAGAAAGGTAGGGAGACGTCCCTCAAAAGTTTGGAGAGTCGGGTTTGCCTCCATTCGTGTTCCTTCCCTGGAGTTATGTTAAGTTTTGTGATAAGTTTAAGAGTATTGTTGTTCTAAGTATTGAGAATGATATGTGATATTTTGAGATAATTCTTGAAGAATTTCTCCTACGTATACAATGCAATTTTTATGGAAGTTAAAAGAAAGAATCAACGTATGTATGAGCAAGTATAAACGTATTTCTGAATAAGAACAAAAACCATCTCAGTGCATTAATGAATTTCTTAGCAAAAAGAAAATGAAGCTATGATTGTTATAAGTTTATGTTTGAGTATAAGAAATGACTGAATAGTTTCAGCCACCTTAATATTTTGAAATTGGTGGGACTTGTGTACCAGCGTAAGCTGACCTGTTTTGTTCTTTGAACCTGTCCTGGTGGGGGCAGATTCATCTGTTTTGCAGGTCTTGAGAAATGTTCGAGTTAGCTTTTGTGTGCAAATGTGAAGTTGTGGTCAATGTGTTAAATCCGCTGCTATGAGATGAATCGAATTATATAATGATTTTGCAAGTTAAGCATATATTTCAGATTTGTAAACTAAGTAATCCAAACCTATTGTAATAATTATTTTATTATAACTTATTTACGTATTATGCTTGGATACTGTGAGACTTCCTACTTTTCCTAGGGAGGGAAGGTGTGGAAGTCCTCCCTAACAGTCTCTCTGAATGGCAGCTTAACTTTGTAATTAGCAGTATTAGGTCTTAATTAAGCTGCTGTCTGGAGCGGGCTGTTACAGCAGCTATGAGCTAGTAGTGTTAGATCTAAATATTTTAGAAACATAAACATAAGTTTAACTCAGTCATGAGCTTGCTTGATTGTACTTAAATGGTGTTCTAAACTTTGATTTGTAAGTTATATAGCAGCTGGATATAAGTTTGTTCATGAATGAACCAGAAAAGTGATACTTGTTTAGATGGAAGAATTTGTTGTATAAGAAAATATCAATCGTCACATGAGTGGTTTAGTTAAAGATATTACATTATATACTCGTTTATTTGGCATTTCTAAGCTGAACAAAAGAGCGTACATGTTGGCTGATGATAATTTGAGACTATATTATGCTAATGGAACAAGTAAACAAGTTCATATGTCCTACAATGTTGAAAGCTAATATTATATAAACTGCTGAATTTAAATCTAAAAACGTGAATTGGATAAGAGACATAAATCTGTCCATATATGTGATATATCTTAGGAGTTCTGTCTAGCTACTTCATATGCACTTTGAAAGCCAAGGTATGAACTGTTGATGTCAAACTTTTGTCCTTAACTTTAAAATAACAAAAGAAACATGTATTATTGGGCAATATGCAACACGTTCTTTTCATAACATTTTTATATTATGATTTGTACAAATACTCTATAATGGATTCAAGTTCAGTTCTTTTAGTAAACTGCAGCTATGTTTTCTCTTGTTTAATTAATTTATAGTTTAATGGAAATTGATTCTGAAAACCAACTGAACTTAAGAAGATAGATTATGTGATTAAGTTGTGTGAATAATATACTTTGAACATTAAAATTTTATTGAAATTATTGATTACTAAGACAGAGAGCGCTAAAGAACATATGATGAGTGGTGTGATTCTTGATTCCTGTCATAAGAAATGTATATGACTTGCATGAAGATTTTATAGTTTCTTTGTTATCTATTCTTGTGCTAAGAATAATTATAAATATGAAGGAAAGAAATATGGTGTGAAATTTTTTATACACTTTGATGCATATTTACATTGATCTGATAGTATAGGTTTGTGAGTTGAACATCTCATGGGATAAAAATGATTAATTAGAACTATATTCTTATGGATTGTAAGTAACACTTCATGTTAAGAGTTTGTATTCTAGGTTCTTGTTTCTGAATTTATTTGTTCTACGTTACAAGTGTGGCTCTAGATTGTCAGGTTATTGAGGTGTTCTTACTTATTAGATTCCTATTTAGCACTTTTAAAATTTCACAAGGTTTGGGAGTTATGTAAGAAGAGTGATCAACTTCTTATACTCCAATATTTCTATTTTGTGCTAGTTAGTTTGGATCTTTGTCAGATCATGATTATAAAAATAAAGAACAAGCTAATTATTATGAGATTCAAGATTTAAAAAGAAGAAATATCCTCTAGTGGGTCTCGGAAAAAAACATACATGTCTTGCTTACTTATACACTACTTTGCTTAATTCTTGAGCTCGAAGTTAAATAGTCTTTACTCTTTATAGCTAAAGTAGTTTCAAGTTGCTAGTTGCTTTTATATATGCTAAATCCGATATATTGAATGACTTTGACGATCGAAATAAATCAGAAAATTGTAATTGCAAATATAATACTAAGCTAAGGTACAAGCTAGTGTTTGGATTTTTTATTTTATTTTATGTACAACTGTGTTTTCATAATGATCAAGTTAAGGTATTGCAGGTTAAAGAATATATTATGAGGAGCTACATGAATCTTGATCTAGAAGTGGAAATGTCGAGCCAACGACGTAAATCAAGGCGCTGCTTGGGAGGCAACCCAAGAATCAGATTTGCTTTCTTAAACTCTTTGTTTAGTTTGCTTTTATTTAGAGTGTGTTTTTCATTTTATTTTGAACTTGTGAATTGTTTTTGAGAATTTTCATGATATCTTCCACATTTTCAATGTTACATTGAGGACAATGTAAGGTTTAAGTGTGGGGGAGAGGTTATTGTTTGCTGTTACATGAAGTATGTGGAATTTGATGAAATTTTTTTAGTTTGAATTGCTATGGATGATGGAGAATATTGTAGCTGGAGTTTAACGTTGGTATTTTTGAGGAAAATGGTGAATGTTGGTGTTGGAATATTATATGGATAGTATATTATTCTGAAACAGGTTGAATTGGATGCATAAAATTTTTTGTTTGTCCATATTATAGGGGAAATGCTGCCGAAATTTCTGTAGAAATTTCTGAATTTGGACTAAAAATAATTATTGAATTGTTGTTTGCGTTATATAAAAAATCATGAGTATGTAGTTTATAGGTGCATTATAGTTATTTATGTGTTATGCATTAGTTTCTGGTAAATAAAACCAACGTCCTAGTTTCTTTTTGAAAAAAATTGAATAAATGAAGAAGTTCGTCAAGAAACTCTAATCTAACTATGTTTTGAAATAAAATATGTTTTCGAAAATAAAAATTTTGGGAATTGTTAACATTTTTAGTTCAAGAATAGTCAAGTTTGAAGGATTCATAACACGATTAGATAAACAATCTCATGTTTATAGCTAGTTAGTGTAGTCATTCCCTTGGTTGTAATTATGACTAGATGGATAGACCAAAATAACCTGTGAGATTCTGAGCCTAACAAACTGAGATATACATATTAATCTCATATTTTTCTTTCATGTGTAATGTTCTTCCATGGTAATTTCTCTCTAGAACTTGCATTGATACTCTTCAAAATTATATTGACTCATGTTAGCATGAAGAAAAAGGTATTTCTTTTGCTGTTCAAATCTCTTTTCTTTCAGAACCCTCCAATTTAAGAACTTTGCTGGGGTTCGCAAACTACATAGCCAAATAGCCAGCCTACATTATATTACATCCTTTCTGAACCCCTTTGAGCCTAAAACACTATTATTTTGCTTAGCCTTCATTATAAACCATAAAAAAAAACATAAAATACATTCATGACCCAACATTTTGAGCTGATGGAGCATGGTTGTTAATGGCGGAAAAGCTAAGTGTGGGGGTGTAAATGTGTGGTTATAGCAGTTGAAGTGTTGATTGCCCATGTTGTATAATATACTGCAAACTTGATATTCTATGAAAAAAAAAAGGAAAGAAGTGAAAAAAAAAAGAATGAAAAAAAAAATGGGAATATGTGAAGAAAAATAAATCAAATGTGATATGTAGCTACAAATGATGATGTAAATGGGTGTTTGTATATCAAAGTCAAAATACAGGAAATGTGCTTATTTGGAATGACAGAAGGTTGAAGTACAATGTGAGTTATTTTTTATCCCTCTTGTCCGGAAAGGGAGAAGTTATTAAGTTTTTGCTCCACTTGGTTCAAAGTCATCTAGTCCACATATCTTTAACAAATTCTTACCTTTAACCATAGCCCTCAATAACCAAAAAAATGTTCTTTTGATTTATGTCTGACATGTTGTCTAATAATAGTGGAGAATCGAGAAGATATGCAAGCTTATGGCAGAGTTTTGGCCATCGGAATTGAACCTTGAGTGAAATACATAAACCCTTTCAAACACATGAGTGACAAGTGATTATTCATCCTGTGAGGGTCTATTTATTAAAACCATGGTTCTATCAAGTGAATACTCGCTGATGCTCTTCAAATGTCGAGAGAGTATATCTATGATATGTTATGAGTTTTGATTATTTGATTGTTCTAAATTAATAATGTGACATTCCTGTTAACATCTTACTTGAGTTTTTACTAACTAATATAAAACGTTTTAGTTTCTTGTTAGACTTTTCATTGATTCAGTTTTAGAGTTAAGAAATAGAGAGGTGGTGTTATGTGTTATAGTTGCATGTAGTTAGAGTTTGATCGAGGACGATCAAGGACTAAGTGTGGGGGAATTTGATAAGTGCGCAAAATAATATATATATGTTCCCTTTATTTTATTATAATATGTGTGTTTATATAATTATTTTGATGCATTTTAGATACTTTTAATTCTATTAGATCATATGTTAAGTTTTTATTTTTATTACTAATATTACTTAATTATACTATTTTTGTTTAATGATAAATCTTGGTCCAAGGATAGAACTACAAGACAAGCCCAAAAGTACAGCCCAATTTGAAGACAAAAGAAGAAAAGAAAAAAAAATGAAAGAAAACAAAGGCAAAGAAACACGTGAGAATAGAAGAAAAGAAATTAAAAAAAAAGGGAAAAAACAGAAGATAGAAAGAAACGAAGAAGAAAGAACAGAACAGGGGATTCGTTCCTCCTTCCTCTTCGTCGCTCATCCTCCTCCTTCAAAACACCTCATCTTCTCCACTTCATCTCCACCAATCAGAAAGCTTACAACTTGCACATCAATCGACCAATCACGAAGCACAGCCGCAATTCAGCACCGCAAAGAAGGACGAAGAGGCGGTTCAAGGGCAGAAAACTTGGAGGCCACTTCTCTTCCCTAATTGGTCGGAAAATCTCCTCTTGGGCGGCGGAAATTGGGTATAAATACCCAATTAAGGGTTTCGAAAATAGAGGCAAACAATTCCACAGAAAATTGAGTGAAAAATCAGAGAATTTGCGTGAGGCTTCGAGGCTAGTGTGGGGGTGCACGAGTTCGACGGAAGAAAGCTTTGGGTTGGAGTCCTAGCACACAACCGGGGAGGGTGAAGTTCAAGCTCGAAAGTAGGTGCGAAATCCGAAATTCGAAGGCGAATTTCCACGCAATTACATAAGTTCTTTTCTCTTTCTCTTGTACTTTCAAATTAGTTTTGAAATTTCCTGATTATACTTTTGAATTTCATAGTTTGTTTAAAGATTGTATTGTTTGATGTTGTTTGGATTGTATTGCTCATTTTTTAGTTGAATTCAAGATTGTTTGTTGTTAGATACTCAAGTTATATTTGATTGTAATGTTCATATTTCAATGTTATGCTTAATTTGCTATCTTATTAGGTATAAAGTTGAGATTTTTGCTAGTTATATGGTTTAGCCTAGTCTAGATTATATAACAACAAGTGGTAACTAGTTTAATTTAGGCTTGCAAAGATGGTTTTAAGTTCAAACTAGAATATAACTTGGACTAGTTATTTAAACATAAAGATATGATATGTTTAGATTAACTAGGGATTAATGATGTACTTCTAGTTCTATAATGATTCTAGTTTAATCGTCGGAAGTTGCGAAATACTTGTGGTGATTAGATTAGTTTAGAATCGATAGTCGGCTTAGTTCAATGTTGATTAAAAGTATGGAAGTATAGGGGAGTTTGGCTACTTGAATTCCTACAATTAATCTATCTAATTAATCTTGAATTTATGAAATTGAAAGTATAATCAAGGATAGAAGTTTATAAATCTCTAAAAGAATTATGAGCTTAAAAATGGGATTGGTTGTCATCACTTGTAAATACTAGGTTAGTGTATTCCTTGGTTGTTCATTGTTGAAATTTATAGAAATAAATTGTAAAACCCCCAAAAACAAAGTGAATATGTATATATTAGTAAATAACATGTGTATAATAGTTAAATACTTTTAATTAGTTGAACTTGGATTTTAGGAATATATAAACCTCTCCGTGGGATCGACCCTTATTTATCACTAAACTAAACTTAAATTGCTAATGTGGATGAAATAAGGTTTTTTAATTTGTACGCATAACGACACGTACCAGGTTATCTGAGATAATATCCCTAATAATAATAATAATATAATAATAATAATTTTATAATAATAATAATATAAATAATATTATAATAACAATAATAACAATAATAATAATAATAATAATAATAATAATAATAATATAGATAACATAATAATAATAATAATAATAATAATAATTATTATTATTATTATTATTATTATTATTATTATTATTATTATTTTTTAAAAAAAAGCACATTAGTATATGAACATACAATTAAAAATAAAAGACTAAGGACTCTTAGGTCCAATGGGATGGCTTCTTACCTTCCACATGGGAGACCAAGGTTCAAATCTTGGTGGAAGCATATATTTCAATATTATTGTGGGTTGGGGGGGGTTGGGGCTTGTTGGGTCTTTAGGTGAGTGACCCTATGCGAGGGCATCCCTGAGAAAATTCATCTTACCACGGGGTTCCCGAAAGGGGCCCAAAAAAAGTAAAAAAAAGAACACACATTTTAGGTAAAAAAAAAACATATTGTTCATGGTAAAGAAAACATATTATTCATGTTCAAGGTCCGTTAATAATAAGAATTTAGGTAGTAATGAAAAGAACATATAATGATATTAAAAAAAGAACATATATTGAAAGAGCATACAAGATCTATTTAAAGAACACATTTTAAAAATAAAAGATAGATGTTATTTTTATATTGATGACATGAATGGATTTAACTAACAACATGTTCTTTGTTATATCAATAAATTGTTCTTTTTTATTATAAATAAACCTATAAATATATATAATCATATGATCTTGAACAAAATGGTTAAATATTCTTCTTATATCGTTGTCTTGTTCTATATAAACTTTGTTTTTAAAGATAGGTTGAAATCCTTTATAGGGAAATTTTGAACGTGATGACAACACCATTAGGTTATCCCATGCTACTCATGTTTTATATAAACTAGTAATATATAATTTATATTATTCTACCAAAATTATTTGTAAAAAATAAACATCATATACTATTGTCATGTTCGTTACATGTACAACATAAAAAAGAACATCATATATCAAAATTATTAATTAGAATAAATATAAAAAAAACACGTACAAATGCCAAAAGAACATTCTTCTTCTTGAACACAAATAGCTTCAAATAGTGATATCAATGACATTTATAATAATAGCAACGACATTAATAATAATTACCAATATTAATAATGAATAAGTACAACAACGACAATAAGAATAATATTTTTGAACAAATGTACTAGTAAATAATAATAATAATAATAATAATAATAATAATAATAATAATAATAATAATTACAATAACAATAATAGCATTAGTAATACTAATAATCATAATAATTATGATAATAATAACAATAATAATAAGTTTTTAAATATAAGCATAATCTGAACTTATTTGATCTGATCTGACCTGACCTGAACTTATTTTTTCTGATCTGGTCTGATCTAAAATAAGCAAAAATAAGGTGAACTGAACATAGCCTAAATCAATCATTGGTCCATAAGTGTGAAACAATAGAATATAATTATAGGGCCTATGATCTAAGTCCATAATTACCAAATGTAATCAGTGATTCACCTGATTCCTCCACGATGATAGCAACAACCCTTTTGTTGAATATTGAATGAAAATTAAAGCTATATAATTTTTTTTCTTTGGTTTTTTAGAAGCTTATAGCTATATAAATTAAAACAACAGGCTAACTGGCTAAGACATTGTCTACTTCTCAACCATACGTCAGCCAATGCAACATTTAATGTATATATTATTGAAAAAAAAAGAAAAATAGTGCTAATTATCTAAAACCCTGTACATAAAACTATGAGTTGAATTATGATTATAAAAATATCATATGATTGCGTATTTGCTCGCACGACCCAAAATAAAATATGCCCAATTGCCCATCTGTAAACATGACCACTAACCTTAACTTATTTATTTTAAAATCAAGAAAATTAATCCTCCCTCTTTCTTCTATATCCCACCATCTCCATAAACTCTACCTCAATACACTTACTCATATCATATATATCTCTTCCCTCTCTCTTTTTTCTGTATTTTGAGCCAAAAAAATACATATTCTTCACTTTTTACGACAGCCCTTTTAATTAATTTAGGAGCACACAGTTTAATTTTTTTATATTTATTTTTGGGTGCTCCAACTAATTATTAACCATGGTTATGGAAAATAAACATAGAACAAGCTCATATTTTACCAACGAACAAGATGACCCCCAGAGCTCATCAGAAAACGGACCTGATTCGCCACTCTCCGGCGATGACTTGAGAACAACCGCCACTGCGCCTTCTCCTAAGAAAAGGTTAGTCTAAATTGTCATTTTATTATATAAGGATAATCATTAGTTTGTAATCATCAAAACCTTATAGGTTGGTTAGCTCGTTATCTGTTCCCTCGGCCTCATCATGTAAGGCACGAGGAAACTTAATGACGAGCTAACCCAACCCAAAATGATAAGACATGTACAATACATATATAGAAAAATGGACCTAAATAAAAATCATTGTTGATCTCCTCTCCAACCATGAATTTAATTAGGAGATTTTTTGTTGTTAATTTTAGGAATGTAATAATTAAGTGTAAAATTAATCTTGGTAATAATAATAATTAATGATGTTGTTGGGGAAAGTAGCAGGAGGAGCATACAAAAAAGAGTGGTATCAATTCCAATAGGAGATGTAGATGGATCAAGGAGCAAAGGGGAGGCATATCCACCGTCTGATTCATGGGCGTGGAGAAAGTACGGCCAAAAACCAATCAAAGGCTCTCCTTATCCCAGGTGTGTATGATTCTATGCTACACCTTGTTGTATTTGATCAAATCTCTATTTCTTCTTTTTTTTTTTTTTGAGGGAAAAGAAAATCTCTTTCTTTTTCATCTACAAAATACAAATGTTAAGTTTAGCTGCCGGTGCTTTGTTCTGGCATTTGAGCTCACTAGACGGCGTAATTTAGTGTAGATTGTGGCTGGTGCTAACGTACGCTTGCCCATGGAGTGGTTGGAAATCAATCATGGCAGGGACCACGTACCAATTTATGCGCGTGTAACACGCCCCAACTTCCATATGAACAAATGTTTTCAACTTTTTCGGGACTTTGGAGGCAAAAACCCCAATTTTTATTAGATCAAGTATGATGGGGAGGAAATATGAAATTGTTCAACTCTCATGACTCATATTATTCCATTTTAATATCTTAAAAGGATAATATTGTTATATTTTTATTGATATTAGTCTACTATTTATAATAGTTAAGTCAGTTATCATATTATGTTTATTATTGATCGCTTTAGAAAGAGTTTTTTGGAAAAAAAAAAAAGGTGATGAATTGTTAGTATTACTTTAAGGATCATTATAGTATTTTTTTTCTTTTGAAATTTGGAAATATTATATGCAATTATAATTAGTTTTGTAAGGTGAAAGTATTATATTGAGCATTATAAATTTCTAATTTCTCTTATATGAAAAAAAATACTACAATGTCTATAAAATATAATTATTGTTGGTAAGTTAATTTTCACTTGCTTGTGAATAATGGTCTTGCATTTCCAAATTTAAATCATTATCTATCATATACTCCCTCCGTTTCATTTTAATTGTTACACTTTGACATTTTACACTATTCACAAGTTGCACTTTGACCCTCATTTGTGATTTATACATGAATAAAAACATAGTCATGTGGGATCTTGTTAGATTTGTCTTAGTATGTATTTTATTAATATGTACTTTTTATAATTTTTACAAATACAAAACTAGAGATATATATCCTCAAAGTTTTGCATTGGCATGCGTGAAAAGTGTAAGTGTAACCATTAAAAAGAAACGGATGGAGTATTAAAAGTATAAAAAAGGATTAAAAAACAAAGTAATAAGCATTTATTTAATAATTAGTCGTATCCATCAAATTTTACATTTATAAGAGAATTTGTTTGATATTAATTTGTATGCATATAATCCATTCTTTTTGAAATCAATTTGATTTTCTCCTCATAGAATTATTAGATTAGAATTTTTGTGTTTCTCCTATAAAAAATAAGTATCCGTTTGATTTTTTTTCATGTAGAAGAAAGAAAATATTTTGACATATTAATTAAAAATTTCAAGATATTTTGGCATACAATTTAAATAAAGAAGTTACGTCGATCTATAGACCTTATTGTTGACTATAGTTACCAGCTGATGAATTTTCTTTTTATTTCTTTTCTAAGCCATTTTTTCAATCATAATATTAATGTAAATTTTATAGTTAGTATAGTAATTTATTTTATTTTTAAAAAATATTACAATCTTGTCACAAAAATATTATTGAAAATGAAAAAAATCGGTGAAGTATAACATGCGTGCCAACTTTGATAAATTTAGGTGTATTTATCACGCATAATAAAATCAATAACTCTATTTTGAAATTAAGTATTTCCAAATAAATAATTGTTCTAATTAAACCCTATAACATTATGAAATTAAGTACGTAGTTTTTTTTTTCTTTTTCTCAAAGGTACATTTATGGTAGTTGGAAGAAAATGAGAAGATTCTAATATTCAATATCATGCTCTCACGTTATGTGTTGACTATTATTTCATGAAGTACTATATTGGGTTACACATTTACTTTAAAAGTGTAAAACCTTTGCATTATCCAAAAAGTTGTGTATTTGATGAATTTGATAAAGAACAAAAAGAAAATCAATCAAATCAATTACTTAGGAGAGAAACCAATCTTCTTCGCGATGCCCACCATTATCCTAAAAGGCAGGAAAAGAAATAAAAAAGACTTGATAGCTTTTACACGAGCGTTTTAGAAGTTAGAATAAAAGCTTTATTTCTGCAGATTACAATTGTTTTAGCTCTTTATTGTTGTTTTACGTGCGCACCTACTCCTTTGTGCCTTTTTCACCATGTTAAAAATGCTTAAGGCCCTGTTTTTTTGAACTTATTTTGGCTGAACTGAACTGAACTTATTTTATTTTGGCTGAATTGAACTTATTTTTGCTGAACTGAACTTATTTTTACTTATTTCTGCTGAACTGAACTTATTTTTACTTATTTCTGCTGAACTGAACTTATTTTTACTTATTTTTGCTGAACTGAACTTATTTTGGCTGAACTGAACTGTATTAACATAATATTATCAATACTTATAATTATTATTTTATTATTTTATAATAATAAATAATAAATAATAAATAATAATAATAATAATAAATAACAAATAAAAAATAATAATAATAAATAATAAATAATATAACAAATAATAAATAAAAAATAATAATAAATAATAAATCATAAAAAATAATATTAATAATAATAAATAATAAATAAAAAATAAAAATAATAATAATAATAAATAATAAATAATAATAAATAATAAATAATAAATAATAATAATAATAATAATAATAATAATAAATAATAATAATAATAATAATAAATAGTAAATAATAAATAATAAATAATAATAAATATAAATAATAAATAATAATAAATAATAAATAATAATAATAAATAATAAATAATAAATAATAAATAATAAATAATAAATAATAATAATAATAATAATAATAATAATAATAAATAATAAATATAAATAATAATAATAATAATAAATAATAGATAATAAATAATAGATAATAATAATAAATAATAATAATAATAATAATAAAAAATAATAATAATAAATGATAAATAATAAATAATAAAATATTAAAATAATAATAATAATAATAATAAATAATAATAAATAATAAATATTAAATAATAATAATAATTATTTATAATAATAAATAATAAATAATAAATAATAAATAATAAATAATAAATAATAAATAATAAATAATAAATAATAAATAATAAATAATAAATAATAATAATAATAAATAATAAATAATAAATAATAAATAATAAATAATAAATAATAAATAATAAATAATAAATAATAAATAATAAATAATAAATAATAATAATAATAATAATAATAATAATAATAATAATTAATAATAAATAATAAATACTAAATAATAAATTATAAATAAAAAATACAATCTCATCGTTATTTTAATTATAATATTAATAATAATAAAAATAGTAATAGTAATATTGAAAACAAAAATAATAATTACAACATTAGACAAGACTAAACTTATTTTTGCTGAACTGAACTTATTTTTGGCCGAACCGAACTTATTTTTTTTGAACCGAACTTATTTTTTTTGAACCGAACTTATTTTTACTTATTTTTGCTGAACTGAACTTATTTTTACTTATTTTTGCTGAACTGAACTTATTTTTGCTAAACTGAACTTATTTTTACTTATTTTTGCTGAAAATAAGTCCAAAAGAACAGGGCCTAAATAGTAAGATATGCTTCTACTTATAAGGTTTTTTGTTCTTATATGTGATTTCTTTGCAGGGGATATTATCGATGTAGTAGCTCTAAAGGGTGCCCGGCTAGAAAGCAAGTAGAAAGGAGCCGTGTGGACCCCACTATGCTTGTTATTACCTATGCTTGTGAGCATAACCACCCTCTACCAACTACCAAGCACCACCATCACCACCATAACAACAACCATCAAACAGTTGCCACCGCCACCGCACCACCGCCGACCGCTTCTCCAAGCACCCCATCTCCGGCAACTCCTCCTATTTCTACTGCTCCATCTGATTCGGCCGAGGACGGTGGCGAAGAAACGTCGCCGTCGTCGCCATTGCACATTAATCCGTTTGGTGATCCACCCCTTTTGGAGTTTGTTGGTGGTGATTCACTTATGTTAGGGAGTTTGGGGGTAGAATTCAATTGGATATCTGATTTGTCATTTGACACGCCTGCGCTAGTGGGTCCCACATTTGATGATGCTGAAGTGGCAACATTTCCAATGAAAGAGGAAGATGAATCATTGTTTGGGGACTTGGATGAGCTCCCCGAATGCTCTTTAGTTTTCCGGCGCGGCCAAGGAAGCATTGAAAGGTGTACTACTACTGCCACACCCATATGTGGTAGTACATGATTTTTACAACAAAAAAACATTGATTTGTAACTTTTTTTTTTATTACTTCCTTTATTTCAAAATAATTGAAATGCTATCCGATATTGTAAAAAGTTGGATATTCGTGAATCTGAACAAAAATAGCAACACTTATTTTGAAGCAAAGGGAGTAGTATTTTATTTCTAATCCATTTGTTCGGGTTTTTGTGGTGATTGTTTAGTTGTTATATAGACACCAAGACATGTTACTATACTACAAAGAGTTGAAGAATTCAAACGACATTTTTGCTTGACTGTTGGTTCATAACTTTGGTTTAATAGACAATTTCTCCCTTTCATTCTTTTGGAAATCTTTACAAGGTCAAAATAAAATTCTATATAGGGTTGGTGTCCCCTTATTTGCAATTTTTGATGACTTGGGTCATATATATAAGTTTGTCCTTTATTAGGAAAATTTGATGACTTGTTCATCTCACATCAACCAATATATGTACTACGTACCCAGTACCCACTAGATCTTTGTTCATGTTTTTACAAGTTCATTCTTGCACTAATAAGAAATCGCAACTTTGGTTTTAAAAGACGGTACTAACTAAAGTATACAAAATAGAGAAATTCAAAAACCATGGATTTTGGAAACAAGATCTGGCAAGTAGAAGAAGGTTTTGCGTTCAATTTAGTCAAATTCAGTTCAGTTCATTTCAGTTTAAAACAACCTGAGTCTAAGTGGTATATAGTGCTTTAATAGTAACATCAACCTATATAAAAGATCAACACAAATAGATCAGGTTTTGACACAAGTAATGTTTAACAATGTCGAATGTAACACCAATTGAATTCAATTCAATAAGTAGTTATCTTATGTAACACCAATTGAATTCAATTCAATAAGTAGTTATCTTGGATCTTCATTTTACAAATATAAAGGAACAAAGTAGTTGTTATGATGATAATTATCCACAAACTAGATCAATAAAATGTTATTATTCGCATAATTTAGCCGCCTTGGTAATTGAGACACACCAACTACTAAGCTTGTCTAACGCACTACTCCAATTATTGTCTAATAATTATGGACCTATCCTTACGCCCCGTTTGGTTAGTGGTCATAAATAGCGATAATGGCATTGAAATATAGTGTAAATTTGTAAAGAAGTTCTCATGTCAATGACCATGGGAATGAAACTTTATCACAAAATATGGATTTTCCTTTATAAAATTCCATTACTACCCAATACCACCTTCCTAAGTGGTAATGGATAGTAATGAGATTTTAGGAAGAAAATGGATAACTTGGGATAAAGTAGCAATACCATAGGTAATGACATTGGATTTTTAGAACAAATTTACACTATAATGCATTACCATTCCCACCATTTATGACCTTTTACCAAACGGGCCGTTAGTGTTAAGAATATATGGACCTCCTCTAGCGCATGTATACGTACGTAGTAACATAACAATATAACATGCAGGAATGATTATTATAAGAAAATTAAAAATGGATCTCCCCTGTTCGCTAGCCCATTACCTTTTTTTTTTACGGGAAAATATATCAATTTTATTCCAAACTAGCTAAATTAGTTATTACATCACACATAAATTCACTGGGAGCTTCTTCTAACTAAACTCTCATCTCCTTATAGTTCCTACTGGGCCGGGAAAGGCTGTGAGCAACCTTGTTTCCAGTTCTACAGACATGAGAAAAGAAAATTACATGACATTGTTTAGTTGAATGATTCACGTCTGATATAATAGTCCAAAAGCTTGATGCTTCAACTCTTCCATTCTTCAAATGAGTATAAACCTTGAGGTTATCTGTCTCAATTACGATTCTTCTTAGCCCCACTTCCAAAACAGTTGAGAGCACAAAACGCACTGCCATTGCCTCGGCTACATCCACCTCATACTTCCCCTTCAGATTTTTGCACATAGCTGCCATAATATCCCCTTCCCCTTCATGCACAATACCCCCAAGACCTATACTGTTATCTTGAAAAATGGTTGCATCTACATTAGCTTTGTACATCCCAAGCTCTGGTGCTCTCCACACTCTTATCAATTGCGAGCTACTGTTCCAAACCTTTAGGGGCTTCTCATTCGCTTTCTCATATTCACCCACCATCCCTACAACCTTTCGAATCACTTCTATGAGTTCAATCTTCTTTTTGGAAAAAAACAACGTATTTCGTTTCAGCCATATTCCCCACAAAATATTCCAAAAGAGCACCCACCACTCATCTTCAGTTACACTCTTCAAAATCTGCGTACAGTAGTCCCACAGACTGGTTGAATACCAGCAGCCACATCTAGCCTCAGCGGAGATAAGCGCCATATAGAGCGCGCCTCAGAGTATTGCATCATATCATGAGTCAAGGTCTCCTCTTCATCACCACATAATGGGCATGTAGCATCTTTTTTCAATCCTCTTATGTTCATATTCACCATAACAGGAACTCCTCCATTTAACACACACCATCCAAAATGTCTTATTTTAGAAGGGAGTTTCACATTCTATAGTTTAACCTAGATGCTATGACCATGTTTTGTAAGTTTTCATGACCACTGGTCTTCACACGGGTACAGAGATAACAGGATCTTCATAATAGCTTCCCTCTCCCATTCATTGAAATACCTCTCCAGCATCTCCCCATTCCATCTATCATCAATTCGAAGCTCATTCACAAAGCATGACATCTATTCACCCCTATTATAACAAGGAAAGACACTCGAATTCGGGAGTCCGGGGACCCAAGGGTCCTTCCAAATCTCGGTCATTTTACCATCCCCAAAAACCCTTATAACTCCTTTTTTTAGTAGGTCCCTAGAAGAGAGAATGGACTTCCAAGTAAAGCTTGCAATTGAGCTCACTTTCGTATCCAAAAGCTCGAGTTTGGAAAATATTTATTTTTTAAGGTCTTGGTCATCAAAGTATTGTTATTAGATGAGATTCTCCAAGCTTGTTTGGCCAACAATGCCTTGTTGAAAACTTAGAGATTTCTCATACCTAATCCTCCCTCTTTTTTTGAAGCATACATTCTTTCCCATGCCACCCAAGCAGTTCTCCTCTCATTAATTTTTTTGTCCCCAAAAGAAATTCCGGCACATTTTTTCAATATCATCAAGAATACTCACAGAGATTGCAAAACATTGCATCGCATACGTTGGAATAACTTGCGCTATAGCATTGATGAGAACTTCACGCCCCTCATGAGACAAGAAATCCTCTTTCCACCCTTTCAACTTCTTCAAAACTCGTTCCTGAATCAATTGGTAAAAATCACTTTCTTCGAGCCTCCAATGTACGTTGGGAGCCCAAGATATTTATCATGTCCATCAACAACCTTAAACGATAACTTCATATGAAGCAATTGTTTCTTTTCTTGATCGAGCTTTTGGCTACAAGACATTTCAGATTTTTCCATGTTCAGTTTTGACCTGAAGCAGCTTCATAGGTTGATAAGATTTCTAGAACTTGATCAACTTACTCCTCATTTGCCCTAATAAACAGTAGGCTATCATCTGCAAAAAAGAGATGAGAGATAGGGTCCATTTTTTTCCAATCTTTACACCATGGATCTTTTTTGAACGTTCATCATCACGCAGTAAAGCTGACAAGCCTTCAGCACATAAAATGAATATGAATGGGGATATAGGGTCTCCTTGTCGAAGCCCCCGAGTAGGGAGAAACCTTCTCGACGGTTGGCCATTGATGAGAATAGAGAAGGATGCAGAACGGACACACTTCATGATAATATTCACAAAACTATTAGGGAAACGCATTTTTAGCATCAGTTCTTCAAGAAAAATCCACTATACTCTATCATATGCTTTACTTATATCAAGTTTGAGACCAAGATAACCCTCCTTTCCTTTCTATTTCTTTCGTAAGTAATGAAAACACTCATAAGCCACCAGAATGTTATCAGTTATCAATCTACCCGGGACAAAACCACTTTAGGACTCATGTATTACATCAGGGAGCACTTTTTTTAGTCTATTCGCTAAGACAAATTATACATCACATTACACAAACTAATGGGCCTAAGATCAACAGGAGACTCACATTTCTTAATTTTTTGGGATTAAAGTAATATAAGTCTGATTTATAGAGCCAATATCCTCCCCATCATTCAAAATTTTCAGCACTTTATTGATAACATCAGGACCCACAATATTCCATCCCAAGGAATATAATGGATATATCATCCAAGTCGAAGGACTTCATTTTGTCACTTAGTTTTCGTTTTAATTTTTGGGAAAAAAGAGCACACATACCGTTAGGCCCTGGGGCTTTAGTTGGATGCATTTGGTGAAGGGCCTCCACCACTTCTTCACTAGTAAACGATGCACTCAGCATTTGTGCCATGGATTCCGATACTCTAAGATCAATTTTATCAACGACAGGAGCAGGGTCAATATGGTCATTTGCACTAAAGAGGTCCTCAAAATGATGAACAAAAACCTCGGCAATTTGATCTTCCTCCTCAAATAAGTTACATGTTGCATCATGAATGTGGTCGATGGAATTCCTAGTCTTCCCTTGTTTCGCCTTCGAATGAAAAAACCTTGAATTTTTATCACTGTTCCCCAACCACTCCTGTCTACTTCTCTACTTCCAATACATATCTTCTTTAGTTTCGAGCTCATCCATCCTCTCATCTAACGCATGCATCTGGCTTATCACCTCCGAAGTTTGTGTCTCCTCCATTACGTTATGCATTTGTTGCTGACAACTCTGCAATTCTTTCGCAAAATCACCAAATGTGCTCTTACTCTAAGATTGCAGCTCACTAGCCGTGCGTGCTATGTTTCCCTTCACATCTTCCCCTCCTTCCCACACTTTAGCAATAAGATCTTAGTAAGAGTCTTTCATAAGCCACATTTCTTCAAACCTGAAAATTTTTCTTCTCCTCCTTTTATTATGCGTTTGGAACCTCGCTTTCACACATAGAAGGATAGGAAGGTGATCCGACTTCCTCTTATCTAAATGTGATACAAAGGAGCCCCCAAACTTCTCCCTCCATAACTCATTGGCAACAAAAAGATCGAGCCTTTCTTGGACATTCTCAGCACCACCCCTATTATTGGTCCATGTATACGGGTGACCAATAAAAGGTGAATCATCTAGTCTACAGTAGTCCATGGCATTTCTTAAAATAGTTGCCTCCTCAAACATGAAATCACTCCCTCCTTGTTTTTCAGTAGACCACAACATCAAGTTTAGGTCATCTCCACATAGCCAAGGTGTGCTTTGGTTTTCGTACAAGGATCTCATCAATGCTCCCGTTCTGTGCTTATTATCTTCCTCAGGATACCCGTATAATCCTGTGAAGCGCCAAGCTTCATTATTCAAGTCCACCAAGCTAACATCTATATGGTTAATCGAAAAAGATTGGACTGTTACATCCCAATCCTCCCTCCAAAACAACGCAATACCATCACTTCTCTTCCTTCCTTCCCCTTCACAACTCACTGCAATCATATTTTTGAACTTAAGTTTAAGTCGAATACGCTCCATCTCAAACTGATGAAGTTGCATTTCTTGAAGAAATAGCAATTGGGGATTTTCAGTTATAATAACTCGCCGAAGCGCATTAGCTGACGGGATATCCCCCAACCCCCGGCAATTCCATGAGAGGATGTTAATCATTGTTCACCGAGGGCCCATTGAGTGGGGCCCGCCACATTTTCATCAGTTTGCTTATCATATTGGTTATGCACACTCACGGCCCGTTTGGTACTTGGTTATAAATGGTGGTAATGGTAATGAATTTGTATGTAAACTTGTGAAGAAAGTCATTGTTCATTCCCATGGTAATGCTAATTTATCCTAAAGTGTCTATTTTTCTTCTTGAATTTTCATTCCCATTCAATACCACCTTGTTAGGTGGTAATGAGTGGTAATGAAAATTAGGGGTGAGATTGTTTCCCCATGGAGAAAAGACACAAACTTGGGGGTTGAAATTGCCTCCCCATGGAGATTTTAACGATGCTTCCCTTGTAATCTACACTTAAAATTCATTCCCATTACCGCAATTTATTAACGACTACCAAACGGGCCGTCAAAGCTTCAATTACTCTCCTCTTTGTTATACCACCCCCCTCTTCATCAACACAAGCACGATAGCTTCCCACATCTTCTCGAACTTTTCTTCGAGTTTCCACCCTAACACTACCTCCCTCACTATTGCTCTTTCCCTCTCTTGGAATTCGAGTCCAACTCATCTTCTTGGATGCTGCAAGCACGACCTCTTCCCTCTTCTGTTCAAGTTGCTGAGTTGGTTTACTTACACCTTCAGAGCCTTCGCTAGCTATAACTTCGGTGTCAACAATAGTGATAGTCGGGGAACTTTTGATCAACTCCCCCCTGCTAGGAACAAGCAGTGGCTCATTCCTTCCGATTTCATCTACATTATCCTTCGTCCCCTTAATGGAACACTCAGGGGCGATTCTTGGCCCATGCAACGAGGGCGACCGCATAGGGCCCCCTACAGATAGGGGCCCCTAATATATTTATTTTGTTGATTGTACAACAAATGGAAAAGGTATGGAGTAGTGGTAGTACCGTGCGTGTATTATGCATCAGGTACGCAGATCAAATCTGCTTAACCCATGAAATTTTGCATTTCGACTTTTTTGGGAATTGAAAAGTTGTGGATGATAGCTGTAAGCGTGATTGCACGCATACTTATTCACTTATTTTTTTTATTTTACTTTTGTTAGTCTTAATTACTCTTTATGAAACACATATTCCTCTCTTTACCTCTTCACATCCTTCTACCAGAATTCCAAGAAGCTTCACCCCATTCATTAATGGCTCTTGTTCTCCCAAATTGTAAAATGTCAATTGGCGCATTTACATTTTCTTTCCCCATAATTATAATTCCAAATTTCGAATTAAACCACCATTCCAAGAGAGGTTGAAGAGATGGGTCAATTTTAATTCCAATAAAATGCTTTAATCTTCAATTATTTTTAATATAATGTAACTTGACCTTCTTAAGTTAAATACAAAAGTACTTTTTTAATTAAGATTGAGAATCTTATATTTACTTTAAACTACAAATCAAGGGCCCAATTTTTAAAAATTGTATAGGGCCCCCGTTACATTTGCCCCGCCCCTGGGAACACTCATTAAGTTCGCTAGCCCATTACAAAGCATAAATGAAACAATTTTTTAAAAAAGAGAGAAGACAACCTAGATTACTATTGAATTTGAAGCCACTACTCGCTCCCTCCATCTTATAATATAATGTTTGTTTATGTTCTTTTTTGGAAATTTAAAAGAATTACTCTCTTTTAATATCAATCTACTTTACTTATTTACTTCGTCATAGTTCTATTGATTATTTAAGTTAATTTTATTGGTTGAAACATTCAGCACAATTTACCAAAAGTTCCAATAGATATTGTTTTATATATTTTGAATTAAAAAAAGAAAAGGATTTTTTCTACGTAATACCCTTGTTTTTTTTCTCAGGTTCTACATTTTAAAATTTCACACAGTATCCTCATACAAACCTTTTTTTAATGCACACTGACCCTACCACTAATTATATACATCATTGATTTTAATTTGTTTCCTTTTTGTGATCAACTATAACTAATCTAATTTGTTTATACTCCCTCCAAGGCTTAAACTATGTATAAGTTAGATTATAAAATTAAACGAAATAATGATATTTGTTACAATTGTGCATTAAAAATTGTAAGTTTAAGGGTACTGCGTAGAATGTTAAAAAGGTTGAGGTTTGACAAATCTCTAACAGTTAGATATATCTAACACAAGTTTTCATGTAACAAATATTGTTTGTGTATATAACAAATATTGTCTGTGTATGTAAAAATATTGTTTTTGTTTCGCATAACAAATAAGAGGAAAACAACACAAACAATATTTGTTATATACACAAACAATATTTGTTACACGAAAACTTGTATCTAACACAGTACATCTACCTGTTAGATGTTTATCATCCTCAAAAAGGTTAGGGTACAACATAGAAAATGCAAAATCACAATGGTATAACATAGAAAAACCCAAAAGGAAAAAAATCATTATATTGGCTATCCAATACAAGTACTAGTATTAAATGCAAACCATGATATGTTCCACTTTCTTTAATTTCCATGAAAAATGGTAAACAAACGCTATATTATTTGAACGGATGGAGTATAGTAAGTTGAATAATTATATCATGCGTACATTTCATATGAATGGATGGAGTACAGTAATGTTGGAGATTTAGAGTATAAGGTTAGTTTAATTCATGATGTGTTTATTTAAGTTGCTCGGATACGGTGTCGTAACTTAAATAACATATATAATAACATGCTATATATATGAGCCTTGCTTAGTATTCATCATGCGAAGTAGCAATAGGACATCAATGGCATTGCACCCCTCGCGAGCAGCTATGTTGTAGCCAACCAGCAGCACGCTGGCTTGGTGGGAGGCAGGGAACTGGTCGCGACTCGCGACCAGTGTCGCACCTCGCGACCTGCTGGGTTCTGCCCAGCTCGCGACTCGCGATGCTCGTCGCGACTCGCGACGAGGCTCCTGACTTGTTTGTTCTTTGTGTTATTTCGCGTAGTTTGACGGTTTGTCAATGTATCGTTTCGGATTTCCTGAAACAGTATAGCATTGTTATATATATGAGGGTCTCTCATATGATGAAGGGGTTGGAAAAACTACTTCTCTCTTGCATACAAATTCTAAAGATCAAAAATCAGAAATTCTTCATCTCTACAAAATATCACAAACTCATTTTTCATTGAATAGTGTTCATAATAAGCGTGACCACTATTGTTTCTTCTTTGTATCTCGAAGGTGAATTCCGTGAACCCGTGCTTTACGATTAGGGTCGGAATATTACTTTTGGGAAAGTGATCCACGCCTAGAAGATTGTTATCTTGTGACCCTTGTTAATTTCTTATTTACTCTAACAAGTAAGTTGAATAATTATATCATGCGTACATTTCATTGATAAGGCTACGTGTCCTTGGGGATGTGGTGAATTTGAGACCACATCACACGCCATTTTCAGTTGTCCCCGGGTTTTAGCTCTTTGGGAAGCTTGCGGTTGTGAGATGATGTGTGTTCAAGCCCCCGCCATGCAGATGTGCGAACTCATTGTTAGCTGGCAGCAGATTGATCCAAAAGCTCGCAAATTGGGCCTCTTCCTTGCTTGGGTGATTTGGGGTGAAAGAAACAAAAAGGTATTTCAAGATCAATCCTCTCCCCTTCATGTGATTGTGAACCAAGTACGTAGACTTGCTGAGGACCGTGACAAGTATGGAGCCTGCATTTATTCTCATCTTCAGCCCAAAGCCGTGGCAAGCTCTTTGAACACATGGGTGCCCCCTCCCCTTGGTGTGGTGAAAGTCAACACCGATGCCTCTCTTGCTGTTGAGGGCTGGGTGGGGCTTGGAGTCATAGCCCGAAATTCATCTGGGGATGTACTATTTGCTGCTTCCAGGCGTGTCAAAGCCTATTGGGCTCCAGAGGTGGCTGAGGCCAAGGCCATTGCACTAGGCGTGAAGCTGAGCAAGCGCTATGGGCTCTCGAACATAGTGGTGGAATCGGATTGCCAACTTGTTATTAACTGGCTCTCTAAGAATGCTCTCTTCCTCTCGGATTTAGACCTAGTGCTTCATGATATTTTATCTATTTGTGTTTTCTTTAATTATCTCTCTTGGTCTCATGTTAAGAGGGATGGTAACTATATGTTGCACATCATCTAGCTAAACTTGTTCCATTTGGTGTTGAGCAAGTGTGGGAGAACCACTATCCCATAGAAGTGGCTCCCTATGTTCTTGTTGACAATTTGGTGATTAATTAATGAAAGCTAGTTGATTTCCCCCTTAAAAAAATTATCATGCATACATTACTGCTTTTGCGGCTTTCTACAAAAGATATGATAGTTCAAAACTAATTTAGGTTGCCTGCAACTTTACCAACTAAGTTTGTTGGCATAATATTACACACCTAGATTATTTTCATAAATCCTGAAATGAAGCACAACAATACAATCATCAGTTGAATGTTCATCTGCACCCAAAAAAATTAGTTGAATTGTTCATCAAATGTCTTTCAGGTACCTGTTTTGAGGCCAACAGTAACTTCTAGTAAAGAGATCAATTTGTTGACAAATTCATAGTAATCTATCCCAAATCACAGCAAAACAAAAACACCAGAAATTTCTGGTATGAAATGGCAGAAATGCAGATTCATTTAAAAGAGGTGACACAGTAACCTGCTGCATCATCCAGGTGATGTTCTAATAACAATTCTGAACATTAATCATAGTCCATGCTTAAAAACAAAAAGAAATTTTTCCAAATCGTTTTTACTAAATGTGTAAGCATCTAGAACATTTACTAATATATAGACATTAAAAATCCCTATTCTTTCTTTCTTTTTAATCAAGGCGGCCTGCTGAAATTCAACCAGTAAGAATTTTTCCCAAGGGAAACAAAAAAGTATAGCAGCAAAGACTTGCTAACAATAACAACTAGTTAGAGCAACAGCCCATCTTCTTCCAAGCTGAGCCCTCATTTTTTATGTTGATATTCTCTCCTTGGGATGGAACAACTGATGCAGAAGCATCACCAGCCTCGACAGCCTTCTTGCTCACAATACGATGAATCTGAGTGAGAACCTCGGTAAAAGCTAATTCCACATTGGTTGCCTCAAGAGCAGAAGTTTCCATGAAAAAAAGCCCCTCTTGCTCAGCAACAGCCTTCCCTTCGTCAGTTGTAACCGCCACAAGATGACGAAGATCTGACTTGTTACCAATTAGCATGACTACAACATTTGGATCAGTGTGCTCTCTTAACTCTCTTAGCCACCTTAAAGCATTCTCAAAAGTAGCTTTTCGGGTGACATCATATACGAGTAAAGCACCAACAGCTCCTCGATAGTAGGCACTGGTTATGGCCCGGTACCTATTTTAAACATAAATAAGAGCACAAAGCTGTGAATACTGTCATAAGAACATTGGGTACCAGAGATAATTTACTCAACAAGCAGCAAGTACAATGACCAGTAGAGTTCCACACTTCCATAGTTCCATTACCAATCTACCATCATGGCCTTGTGGTAACTGAATAATAACGATATTCTGCCATCAAGGCATGAACCAATAATTATTGGATAATCACAGCAATGATTATTTCTGTATCCCAAGGATAATTAACCACGAAATACAGTAGGTCTGAGGGTCGACCCCCACTTTTTTGTGCTGCATTTGCTGATGTAGTGCAAACGGATAATGGTGGACCCTGACACCTATTGGATCTTCTATTGCCGTCCATCAGTTATTATATATATATATATATATAGAAGTGAGTTCATATGAGAATGCATACTTACATGAGAAATGAGAATGAATTTTACACGCTATAACTCTAATGAACAAGTGATGTAACTCTAATGAAAAAGTGATGTAACTCTAAAAAACAAAAATTTTAAAAAAAAAATTCGAAAAAAAATTTATTTTTTTTGGGCTCGAAATTTTTTCGGGGTTATAACTCTAATGAACAAGTGTTGTAACTCTAATCCAATCGTGTGGTTGATATTCATTCTCATTTCTCATTCAAGGAGCATTCTCATGTGATCCTTCCCCTATATATATATATATATATATATATATGTACATGTATATATATACATATACATATACACATATATACATATAGCGTTCAGAAATTTAGTAGTGAGTGAATGTTAATGGGTCCAGGAATAGGTTCAGAAATGCAGTCAATTCTAACTTATATGCGAGCAGCAAAAGAAAATAAAATATTCATCTCAGTAATACACTGTTGCAAGTATGACGAGTTCTAACACAAAATTGGGGGATAATCGATCAGCTGAAGTTGCTGCAATGATTCACACAGTAGGGTCTGAGAAATTGGAAAGCATTTTTGAAAAACTGAATCAGACTTCAGCGTATCTTCTGAGGCAAAATATACTCTTGCATACAGTATGACGTTTATCTTCATGTAAGAGGAGTTAATTCAAGACTTCAAGGCAAAAATGGTGCCTTACTGATTTATTTCTCTTTCACTTTGGGCACAGAGTTGCAATTAACACAAGGGATACAGAAAATTAAATGGGAAACCAAAAAAGCACCAGAGGACAAGGGAAATCCGTTCTTAGGATAAGGGGAAATACAAAGGGTCAATCACCCTCTATATAAGAAACTATAGAATTCAATGGATACTCGAGACATTTACCCACTTTTGTCCTTGAGCATTTGTTCCCTCTTCATACTCGCTCTTTTCTTCCTTCTATCACACAGAAAGAATTGGAGAGTCAAACTCATTAACAACCTCCTAAAACCCACTTAGAACTTTTTTGTTAATTATCAAGTGGTTTGATGATACTCATCCCTCAAAACATGTAGACAACATGTCGCCCCTCTAGACATACGTGCACAAAGATACATACTCCTCTCTGACAATAAAAGCCTATTCAATTTCCACATATATGTGATTACATGATGAGTCATGTTCACCCTCAACAAATAAGCCATTGTTTTTCGAGCTCCGAAATTTCCATATAAATCCCCCCTTCAAATTGGCAAGGCTGAATTCCCAGCATCAACCTATCATTTCGTTTCAAAAGTTCTCATGCAAATTCTTTCCAGCATCTTGTTTTTGTCATGACTTGTATCTTCTAAAGTCACACCTATCATATGCATAACTATAGAAAGATAATTTTTCTTTTTCAAGTATCTTATTATGCTTTTTACTCACAAATTATAATATATTGGCAAATTCTAATATGAGACAGAAATATTGTACAAGATGGAGTAAATGTCACCTCGTTATCTAGTATACGTCACAATATCGATAAGCAAAACTGCAAAAGACATCACGTTTATCGACTATTATTAAAACACCATAATGGTAATAAAAGTCATCCAGTCAATAACTAGAAGGCCCCCCACAATTAGTCTTAAACTGTACACCCCATATATCTGAGATTTCCTTAAATCCACATTATGTGGGAAGTACATCAACATATTTAGGTATTACAGTTTCTGGGACAAACCAAATTAGACATATGACGAACACAATTGAATGTAAGGAATAGTTGCCAATTACAGTAGATGTTGCAATTATTTACCTCCCATTTCCCAACAAAAAATCAGCCACCCTTCATTCCAGGAAAGTACGAAGTAGCCAAGACAAACCTAATGGAACATGCAAGGTGACCATTTGCCTTTCAGTACCAATGAATAAAGGCCACAGCCCAAGGAACATGCAACTAATAGTTCATTTGACATGGTACAGAAACACAGCCAAGCACTTGCTAAGCTGCTATAACAAGAGTGGCTAGGCAAAGCGTTAGACAAAGTGTTGTCGGACAATCTCTCCCAATTTATAAAATCTCTCTTAAGTTATTTGGCTGTGAAAAATCAAGTACAGTTGATACTTAATAGGCAATGTAAAGTGATAACAGGATAAGTCCACTTATCACACAACCGCAAAATTATACTCATCTTCCATTATTTCTCCCCCTTTACTAACAGTATAGTTGGTTGCCATAGGTGTCTTAAACTACAGTATGACCACTTTCTGATAGCAAAGAGACTGTCAACATCACCATTCACCAGCCTCTCATCTTAGATTAAATCACTCATGGCAACGCACAACTAGTAGCTATTACAATCATCTTCTCTTCTCCCTGCCTACTCTGCCATAGCCATACCGCTGGTCATTACACATTACTGCCTATTGTTGCTATATGGCAGTTATCATGGACAAATAAAGGTTGTACCCTATCATTTGACATCTTTGACATTTCTAGCACTAGATGCAATTTTCATGATTCCCTTGTCCCATTTGCAGGTAAGTCATTTACCAAGAGAGTACCCAATTTGACTTTGTCATGATGGTTCATCTGCCATCCCCGTCTATTGCTTATTAACTGTCTTACTAGACTAGTACTACAAAGTTAAGCTGTGGAGGAGCACGCACCAAAGAAAATATCTTGTTCTTTGGGTATATTACCAAATCTTGTTCCTTGGGTAAGTAGTGATTGTGTGCACCGTGTAAAAAATGAACTAAACACATTGTTTCTATCAGCATTTTTCAGAAGGCAAGACTAGGAAACTACCAACAATGCAGTATAATCCACATTTATTACTGTGTATTAATGTTTCAGCTATAAGACTATTGTGCGAGACATCAAAACAACACCAAAGGAGTACTCAGATATATCGGTTGCAAAAAAAAGAATGCAAATGAGCAGAAACAAGCCAACAGTGTAGCGAAGCATCTTCGAAGGTATATCATTGTTGTTCACCCAAACAGCTCCATTGGGATTGAGAGCAAGTATGGGCCATAAAAGAGACCAGAAGATCGCTCCCCCCTCAAGCTTGTCCAATTGAAGCTTGAGATCCCCATTCCCGATTAAGATTCCCCATTCCCAATTGAAGCTTGTCCAATTGAAGCTTGAGCAAGCACATTGCTATCTACCATTCAATACTGATCCCTGCCTAGTCTTCCTCTAGACCTTGTCTTTCTTTTGCCACAAAGAAGAATCCAACTAAATTGTGAGGACACAAGACCAGAAGTTAAACATAATTGCAAATCAACGAGAAATGCATACATTTCGCAAGATTGCAATGCACAACATTTAGCTTAGGCCTTCACCTTCTAAAGCTTGCTTCACTGATTCTTCCGAAAATTGACAATTAACTAGAAGCTGGACAATCTTTATAAAAGAAAGAAGTGATGCAGAAGGCAAAATCCAGCACAGAGTAAGAAAGGTACCAACCAAAACAGCAAAGTGTGCAAGAAGGGAGCCATGATAACAAAATCAAGAAGCAATTATAATGAGATACCACGTGCTACAATTGTATATTGGAAGGGTCAGAAATCTTAATGGAATTTCGTAAGTTCTACGAGTATCTTATGCAGATGCCAGATAGAAATACTAGCAAAAGACACGAGACAAATTATGCTGCTTACTAAGTACTTGGTGTGTCAAACTCAAACACCAAAGCTAAATAAGTAGGGCCCAAAATCTTGCTCCGATTGAGTTGTATCTCAAAGTTACAACCAGCATTTGCATAAAAATAAGAGTTAGAAGAATCCTCGTGAAGCTAAGGAAGCAGTTGCATTTACAAGCTGCCGACGCTGCACAATACTCGAAGTAACTCGGCATGTACTTGTCTTGGGTGTTATAACTTATAAGACAACTCCACGCACTTGGGTGCTACGTACAATGTCGCGCAGACCTGGCTTATCATCTTAGCAACCACCAATGGAATATTGTAGTTCATGCTATCACTTATACCCCTACTCCTCCAACCCCCCAAAAAAAACCTTGTCCTCAACAAAAAAAAAAAAAAAAGAAAAAAGAAGTCCTACAAATCCTTTGTCCTTAAGTCAGTGGAGTCATTCTAGGTCTGCCCCTTTCTTTCCTTCACAAGGACCCCTCACTAAAAGTAACTGTCATATTTCAGTCATGAAGTACAACAGAGCTACAACAGCAAAGACAACCATCACCCTAGTATGTATCCTATCACAGACAGCATCTAATTCTAAGGAGGTCTCTAAGTACACACTTTTACCCCTAAGGCCCTAATAAGTGAAAATCCGGCAAGAGACTGTCAAAGACATCCTCCAGTATACGTGGTCTACAAATCATTATGATCTACTCCAAATAGTATCAGACCTTAACTAAAAATTTCTGTCATACGACCATTCATCAGAGGCATTGCCCAAAGTAGCTAAGACACTACTCTGGCACCTTAATATTTCTAAATTAATTCAAACAGTGTCAAAATATTGGCATTCTATATTTCTACCACACATTTTCTTCATGCATTTAATCTTTGCAATGCCCATTAGTTGCTCTTTGAGGAATCCTTTCACAGCCCAACACATTCAAATTAATCCGAATGTGCTATACATTTAACTCTTAATTCATTCAATCAACCAAGTTCAAGTCCATTAACCATCAATCCTGCTTGGTTATTCAGGGCGCTTAAAGGTAACAAGGGTCTTAAGAGAGGAAACGAGGCACGTGTAATTCTTCCCTCATGTCCATTTCTTGAAGCATTTCCATGCTTGTTTGCCAATTTTTTGGTAAAAGTTATGGCATGGTTCCAGGCTTGCAGCTACAATTAGCAGATCTGAAAAGGAAGAACCGGAGAAGGCCAAAGAAGGGAGAAGCCCCATCCCCATTCTAAGTAGATATCTTTTATCAAAAAGGGAAGAAAACGCCATAGTGTAAGTTCATTCAACAATCGATATCAAATTATGAAGATCCCAATTCCATTACTTAACGCCACCAGACTTGTGATAATCTTTTTAAGATCTTAGCAAGTATTGTGATCGATGAACTCCTTGTTGCATGCATTCAAATCTTGCTCAAGAAAATGAGAGCATGATGTAATAGACTAGCCTAGGGTGCCAGGGCACTTTTGGTAATGCAGATTAGTTGTTATGTTATAGCTTGGGAGGAAGGCAGCTAATTAGTTAGATGAGAGAGTTGGAAAATCTGATATAAATAGAGGAGAATAGGAAAGAGAAAGATACGCTGAAAATATTTGAGAGTTTATTGGTTAGTTTTGAGAGAGAAACAAGCTTCTTGAAAGCTTGTTACGAAGCTTGTTACTATCTTTGTTTTGCTCTAAATTTCCAGATAACAATCAAATATCAGTTTTAGTCTTTGATCTGCATCTTTAATCTGCCCCAATAATGTCAGTTCATTACACAGGATGAGTATCAATGCTAAGCATCAACATTTAAGGGGAATTACCTATCTTATCTCCAAGCTACTAACAAGTTAGTTATAATTCCACTATCTAAAGTGCCACTCCCCCTATATATTGATGCTTAGCAATCAACTGCAACTACTAATGCTAATGGAAGCTCCTTTCCTTAAAGCGTTATGAAATTCACACTAGTCACAGTGGCCTATACCACTATACTAGTTGCGAGATAATAGAAATTCTTTGAAACTGCAGTGATCACGCATCTGAACCTATTCTAACATATGGTTAATACCTAGCTGCCCTCTGCCTGTAAGCATGAAATGCCATCCCAAGTCAAGAAGTTCCAAATTCATCAACCACTCTGCGTTTCTTTCTACTAACCACAGCCATCAATTTGCAAGATGGTTTGCAGATCCTACATAAATCTAAGTTGCTCGGAGATGCTTTTAGGCTATTCAGAAGATGGCAAAAGACTAAGGGAAGGAGGTTTAGACTTTAGAGAGCAAAGGGTTTCACGAAAATCAGATGAGTAGCTATTTGTGCAAGCTGCAAGTCTCCTTATATCTGGAGATGAGGTCATCAGCACTTGCTCTAACATGTCTAAGTTTTCTCTATCTCCCAACTAAATTACAAATGTGCAGCACCAGGAGCCTTATTAGAGGTGGCCTGAGGCATAGACTCAATGCACCTCACCAACCTCCCTTGGACCAGAGTGCTCTGATGTAACGAGGCCATCAAGTCTCTGGGCCTTAGACCTAGTAGTGCCTCAGGTTCACTTTTGACAAGTAATTGGCTTTAATTTAGAATAAGAGGCCCAAGAAGAGCAAATATGGATTTTAATTTTTAACTCCATATCCTTTCAAAATTGAGTGATAAAATTCACATAGAAATAACTACAGCTTCACCAGGAGACACAAGCATATCATGAGGACTACAGCCATTGAAGAAACAGGGATTATAGATCATCATCAACAATACATTATCAGCTAAGTCCACAAGTAGGCTATATGACAAAATGATGAACAACCTGCATAATGTAAGTCTTTTGCAACTGCAAATCACCTTTCTTCCCTCAACCAGCAGCCAAGTACCTTAAACAGACGTAGGACAGAATCCAAAACAACCAACTCCTCTTTGCAGTTACACTTATGACTAGACCATGAAGCATGTAAGCATCCAGATATCTAACTTTTTAATCAGATTTTTTCTAGAGCAAAGTACTCAATAGGAAAATTGATGACACATACAAAAGACATCTACATGGCCATCTATGAAGTTTATCCTTGTATATACTTAATACATGATATCTATCAAGCATAATGAACTCATGAAATCAACAGCTAGTCACACCATAATATATAGGTTGAACTGAACGCAGAGACGTTTTTGCACAAAAGCTATATGGGTGGTGAATGAAGAGTGCACTAAAAAAAGTGGTTTGTTTTGGAAAGAGGAATTTTACAAGGTGGGTCGTTTTGGGGTGGGGGGGGGAAAGGGGTTACTCACGTAAACTAAGGGAAATTATTTATACAACTGTGTGTGGGAATCTCTCACTCAGGACAATGACCTTGAGACAATTTCTAAATTCTAACTCACAGCTGTGATCCTGCCACACCACTTCAAATTTCTAAATAAATTTCATGTATTTATAGAGGGTCGTCTAATAAGGTGTCAAAATATTCCACAATTCTCAAAAAGAAAAAGTTAAAACGGTCGAGCAAAACCATCAAATTTATCTCCCCGTGTCATAATGTCTGCTGCGTGTAAATTAAACCTTTTTACTAGAATTTGGCATGAATTATATGGTATATATCTATTACATTTTGTGTCATTCCTCATTTTTGAGGGTCCAATTATCAAAATTAGCCAGGGTCACCGAACATTTTAAGACGGCCCTGCAATTATACAAGCGTAAATTTCCAATAGTTCCTCCAATATGGTACACATCCAAGACATACTTCCAAAAGGAACAACATATCTCCCTTAGCTTGCGGGTTTGAATTGCCGATAAGGCCAGAAGTGCAACCCTAAATTCCCTTTTGTTTTCGTTTTGGGGAGGGCCATGCTAATCTTCTATAGTATATCATTGCAAATCAAATTGATTGTCTCTTAAGAGACATAAGACCCACCTAAACCTCCTCTATGATAACCAAAACCATCACCAACATCCTTTGAAAGCACGCAATCCTTCAATCCGAAATAAACCCACAAAACAAAAGGTACAACACCTACCAATCATCAATCATAGCCTTGTAAATCGCAAAATCATCAAAATTTCAACCCAATAAAGAAACACCCACATCATAAAAACTAACCAAATCATTAGTTCTTTGAAAACCCAACTCCCAAAAACTATAACAGAACATTATCAGCAAAGATTCACCATTAATAAACTAGTAAACTAAAAACCCACACAAAAAAAAAAAACTCAAAAAATAACCAAATAAAAACATGATTATTACCTTTCCTGGCCAGCAGTGTCCCAAATCTGAGCTTTAATGACCTTACCATCAACAGTCAAACTCCGAGTTGCAAACTCAACCCCAATAGTAGATTTAGACTCCAGATTAAACTCATTCTTTGTGAATCTCGATAGTAAATTTGACTTACCCACTCCTGAATCTCCAATCAAGACAAGCTTAAACAAGTAATCATAATCATCATCTGCTCTATACCCTGCCATTTCTGAACCTTTTTTAGAAGTTTTTTTTAACAAATTCGACCGTTTAAGAGTGATGGGTTTTTGCCCAAAATTGATTGAGGAGAGAGAAAGTGAGAGAAGTGAGTAGTGGAATTGCTTGTTGATGGATTTGAGTGCTTCCCCCTTTTTTTTTTTACCCTTTTTTATTATGTTTTTCTGTACTGGGCTTTTTGGTAATGGAGGTGGAGTGGAGGGTGGACAGTGGACTATACTTTGATGCTTTGCTGAAATTTGAGAGAGTAAGTTTGTCTGAATTTTGACTTCTTTTGTCTTTGCTTTTTCTTCTTTAGAGTTTTAGGCTTTTGTATATTATAGGTGATGGGTTTTTAGGTTATTTGATTAGCCAGCCCAAATTGGTGCACTGAGATGAGAATCATGGTTTATGATCATATGAGGTCTAATGTTACTATGTTAGTGTGCCGCCCTCGCCTTATAGTGAGAACCATTTTTTCATCATAGGATTGCTTAACTTCAAGGTTTTTATCATCTCCTTTTATTAGTGGTATATAGGGGTGCTAATGAGTCAGAGTGGCTCATAAATTATTCGAGTTCGGCTCGGTCAAAACTCGGCTCGAGAGGGATTGATTCGAGTTCGGGATCGGCTCGAGACCTTAACGAGCCTGAGCCTGAGCCTGAGCCTAGTAGAGTTCGACTCGAAAGCTCGCAAACATGTTCAACAAATTTTAAAGTACTATTTTATACATTGATTTTTAATCCAACTTGGATCTTAAGTGTACTCTACTAAAAAAACATAGGGCTCAGTTTCCAACCTACTTAAAAAATACAAACCAAATACAAAATTTTCAGGCCACTTAAAAATTACAAACTAAATAAATAATAACAATAGAAAAGAGTGACAGCTTTTCGGCTTTTCCTAGCCGTTCAAGGGTTTTCAATTCGGTTTCAACCCTGCATCTCTGATAAAAAAAAGTGTGGCCCTTGGCGGGCAGCAACAGCAGGCAACTAAGATGACATATTAACAACTTTGTTTTGGTTTTTGTTATCTCATGTATTGCTTCTTTTTCTTTTTCGATTTTTTATTCGTCTGACTTTCTCCCCCCTTGTTTATTTTCATTTTTCTCGTAATTTCTCTTCCTTTGACATATATGGAGTCAGGCCGGTAACCATTCGTATGGAGATGTATGCAATAGTTTTTTTATTTCGTCTTTTGGTATATATGCAGTAGCCAGTAGGTGAATAATGCAGTAGATGTACAAAGACCAGCTTTTTTCGAGCCGAATAATTCACAAACATTTTCGAGCCGAGCCGAATTTTTTTTTCCAGCTCGAGCCGAGCCCATATTTTCGAGCTCGGTCCTTCCCATTCTCGAGCCGAGCCGAGCCAGACTCGGTCTCGGTTCGGCTCGTTAACACCCCTAGTGGTATATTGGCAAAAAAAAAGAACTTCCACAATTCTACATAGAATGAGTGGAGCGTTGGATCGGTTAAATCCAATAGTTGTGATTCCTTCCATGTAATAATAGAATTATAATACATGCTTGCATAGTAATATCTTTCTCAATTCATGGTTTAGCCTATAAAATTGACAATGAAGCCTTAATAAAATGACATAAAAGGCTCAAGAAAATGAAACCTATAAATATTGGACGTAGAAATGTTGGAAATAAACAATTAAGGGCTTGTGTCATTTCTCTAATTGTTCATTTCTTTTTAGTGAGCAGCTAAATGTCACCCTACTTTTTCCAAAATTGACATTTGTCACCCTTACTCCTCTTACTCTTCTCTCTCAACTCTCTTCTCTCTCAACTCTCTTCTCTCTCTTAAACATTCCAAACACTACTTGCTTGCTGGAAAATGCTCACCTAAAAATTATGTGAACGATACATGGTCACCGACAAAGCACTAGATCAGTAATAATAAAACAAGTTAAGTGTGTTGAAGTATCAGTCATGCTCATATATCATCAATAATATTAAAGTGGTTGTGTTACAATATAAAGTGTTTTAAAGTTTTTAAATTATTATTAAGGTTCAATTTAATCGGAAATCAGTTTAAAAAGGTCTAAGAAAACCTTATTGTTGGTTTTGAATTTCACATAATTGCCAAAAATTAGGTTTTTAGCTAGAAGGTACTAATAAACCGTTTTTCTGTACATTGGTGGGTCCCATCCTATTTACCTCGGGAAATTTGGGGGATCAACTGCCCTAAGAGCATGGGCATTGGAGAGGATTTCACCTCTTTTTAATTCTTTTTCATCTCAAAGAGGAGCTCCTCTCCATTATTGAGTAAAGTGTGAAGATCCTCTTACAAAGAGGATGGAAGGGAATCCTCTCTCCGTAGAGGAACTATTGCCTCGTCCCGCGTGCCGAAGAGGAAGCTTGGCTTTGGCAAAATGCAGCACCCAAGTTCAATTTACTTCAGGCAAACCCCAAAATGTATCGTTTTGAAAATTAATGGAGCCCTGTAGGCGTGTCTTTTTTTGCCTACGCGGGATGAACGCGTATTTCACTACCTCATTTTAAATGTTTTGTTGAAATATATTTTTGAAATAAAGAAGTCGCCAACAAGTCTTTAAAGGAAGACTCACTAATCTAATTGGATATTGGGAAATCTTTGGGACAACTTAAAGAATTATCCAATATAGATTTCCCCGTCATGACTCATGAATGGTCAATGAACCAAAAATTGATTTTCGAGGTGAGGGTACGAATATGATCAGGAATCAAATTCGCCCATTGATGACCTCTACTTAATAACGATTCATGTCAAGTGTTATGCAATTAAATAACCAAATAATAAGTTAATGCAACGTAAAAATTAATCTATCTCGGTTCATTATTAAACACGCAAAAGACTAATTTTCGGTGACATGTTATTATGCAATCAAATTACAGGAAACCTAATGCAATCGTCCAAATTATTTGAATTTAGCATTGGAACATCTATTTAGGTCTTTTATTAACAAAAATAAACATGTAAGGTGATGAAAGAATTAAATCATATAAGCATGCATATGAATATCAATAATATATAAAAAAACAAAAATAGAAGATTAGAGATTAGAATATACAAGAACACGTGAGTTCGTTTAAGATCTACATTATGACCAATAGATTGTTAGTACAAAAAGAATTAAATTGGAATTGACCCCCAGGAATAATACTTTTGTTGTCTGGGTCTTGTATGACGGTTAGCCAGAGGAGCAATCTTAAAACTTGAAATATGAAGTTCGAATGTATGAATGTGGTTGAATGAGTGTTTAAGTGTTTGAGTGTTTAATTATTGGGTACTTAATGGGACGACACAATTTTGTGTCTAGAGGCCCACAACACACTTATTGATGTCTTTTTTTGAATACATTTGCTAGCCAACGGATAGAAGTATATGCCCAACTATTACCATTCATATTTTCATAGTATAACTGTATAATGACTATAAGATGAAAGAGTTTTACAAATTGTTCTTTTTTAAATTGACCATTTGTTATATTTTAATTTTTTCTATAAATAGAAACTAAAATGTACCATAGTTTCATACACTTCACATAAACCTTATTTTCTCTCCCTATCACTACTCCATAATATTACTATATTCACTAGTGGAAATAACGCTATATGTCACAACACAACCGTTGCGGTCCTTAAGAGAAGCGAATCGGTAAATCCTCGAAATTTTGGGTAGGAAACCTGGGAACACAACCACTGCGGTCCTTAAGAGAACCATATCGGTTAACAAAATACCGCTCCGGTTTTCTGTTAACCGCTGCGGTTCCCTTAACCACAGCAGTTAATCAGCCTCAAAATTCCTTTTGTGAACCCGCGTTTCCTTTAGGGAACACTCATCAACCCCGCCACTTCTCTTCTCTATCCTCATAATCCTTCCTCACTCCTCTCTCAACCCTAATCCCTCCTCTCTCTCCTCTTCACCTACGAACACCCTACGACGAATTTCACTATCACAACGCCACCAGATCTTCGAACACGAACCCTAAAACACCAATACTTTAATAACGAACACGAACCCTGAGCCACCAGATCTTCGAACACGAACCCTAAAGCACCAACCACCAGATCTTCGAACACTAAAACACCAATCACCAGATCTTCGACGGCCGCGGATGTAATTACTTCTCTTCTTCGACGGCCATGGACGCGGTAACATCTCCCTTTCTTCGACGGCTCTCATGTAATCTTCAATTATACGCTTTAACAACGAAATCATCCTCCGACGATTCTTGCTGGCAAAACTTCAACGACGGCAACGAAAAACTACTTAATTTTCGGTAATTTGTACTTTTTAATTTAATTTCCTTTTCCCCTAATAGATTAATTCCTCGATTGTATCTGATTTATTGCTAATAATTTAAGATTATTTCTTTCTCAATTTTTGCCTAAAGTTATTGCTAATAATTCAAGATTATTTCTTTCTCAATCTTTACTTAAAGTTGTTGTAAAGTAATTAATATGTGTTATATGTACTGTATCATGTAGCAATTTCTTTGTTATTGAATAATAGTTGTTTTCATATGATTGAATCTTAGGTTTCATGCAAATTGGCCGATCACCTGCTACTGCATGTACTCATTTGTGTTAGTTTTAGTAGTTTGTAGCTTTGCCTATATTTCCTTTGTGAATTTCTCACTCTAGGTCATCTCTATTATTGAAGTAAAGTTAGTTTTGGTTTATGAGTGTTAATTGTTAAATTTGATTGAGCTGAAAAGCTTGCCGATTAATGCTTGAAACTCGATGACCGATATTTTAATTAATATTAATGTTATATGAACAAAGTAACAAACTAATGATTCTGCTTTGAAAATTCCCTTTTGAAGGTTGAAGTTAGGTATTTTTTATTGCAAAGATGGAGTTAAGCATGAAGACACATGAGCCCCCTTCCATTGTTGCTTACACTAAGACGAGGTTCAACTGTAGCATATGTAGGTTACGAACGAAATTCGTCATATGTCGAACTTGCTATCTGATATTGAAAATAATGTGACTTTGATAGTTAACTATAAAACCATATGCTTGTCATTCTTGATGGAAAAATCTCTTATCGAAGTCTTGAGGTTGTCTTTGAGATATCTGTTTCGATAATGTCAATTGTCAACTGAACTTCTTTAGATTGTGAACTTTTAAGATGTTCAAGGCACACGTGTTATGCTTTGTCATCAGTGTGGGGCTGGGATTACAACTGCTTCTCACACGATTTTTAAGTGCTCATAATATCCTCTATTCCTCCAAAATGTCGTTTGTTGCTTCACAACGAGTTTTCCTTGTTTGGTAATTAATGGGCAAGCTTTATTTTTCATTCAGTTCTTGTATCATGTAATAAAGTGGTGAATAAAGTGACTCTCTCCTTGTGCCCCATTCCTTTATCTCTCTGCCAATGGGAAGCTTTTTCATGAGCTTTTGAACATACTTTAATGGATGATTTATAGTGCACGACTCTTCAGTTTGGCTACTGTTTCTCCTGCATTAGTCTGACATCATTTAGTAGATTTGCATGGGCTTTGAACTTGTTGTAGCTTGTGACTTAGATCGTGAAATCATCTTCGCTATATTTACTGCTGTTTGCTACCAGGTATTCTACTGGCTGTAAGGAGCATCATCATCACCTTGCTCTCTGACTGCGTCCGCTCTTATGTCAATGATGATAATTCTGGTAAGTGTGCTAGAATTATAATTGAATTTTTCTCCTGTGTTCAGTGTTATGCCTCATCTGATTATTGATATTTTGGTCACCTTTCCGCCTTTTAGGCTTCCCATGTACAGTGAGGCTAAATTGGCTTTCATGATTCCTTTTTCAAACCATATGTTTCAAAGCACGAGACAGAGATTGATCGCAATTTGGTGGAGTTAAGAATTAGAGCTGGGGATATGGCCTTCATGTACTGCCAGAAGGCTGCAAGCTATGGTCAGACAAGAGTCTTTGAGATTTTGCTGTATGTTGCTGCACAATCAACCCCAAGGCATTGTCCAGCTGCTACCGAGGTACATAATTTTTGAAAATTAGCCTTGTCTTGAGTGCTATGAATTCATTTTGGCTTGATGTCCTTGGTGTGTGTTTGGGTTACTAGGAGTTAAGATTTGCTAGATGAATAGGTAAAGATCGTGTTGAGCATTCAGGGATGCCAATAGCTACTTATGCTATATCTTGTGATTGGTCATCTCACCATCATATGATTTCTACCTGCCCTATTTGAATGATGAGTGTCGATCAAATTGGTACTGCTGTCGATTGATCATCAAACTACTCAATATGGAGTCTTATGGACTCTTGACAGCACTCGAATATCATGATCTAGGGTCATTAGCTGTCTATTGTATTGAACTCTCACTGTGGTTAATGATATATGGATTTCTCAATCGTAAGGTGACATAAAAGTAAATTGTGTTTCTACTGCACAATATTGCTGATGGTATATTAAATAGGCAATTTTCTGGTTATGTGACGACATTTGTAATGGGCAATGCTTTGGTCTCGATATCAAGAAGTTGCTAGTCTCGTTTGTGATGATTTTTAATATGTAGGGCATATATGGAGATATTTGTTTATGTGCATTTTTAACTAACAATATCTGCTTAATTTTTTTGCTGAGTTGAAGAAAAAGCGCATCTTATAGTGTAATCCTTGTCAGCAATTCGATGCTGGCTCTTCTTTTTTTACTTGCTTTATTTTTATACTGCTCAACCACATAAAATTGGACCTCTTTCCGAACATGCATTCCGCTTGAATTGCAGCCACAACAACCAGCTCCAAGAAACCGCCAACCTTATGTAGCTGCTGCTGCAGCCGCCGCTGCTGCTACTGTTGCTGCTATTACAGCTATCCCTGCTGCTGCTCGCTAACCGTCTGCAAGATTGCAAACTACTACTCAGCTGCAGGATGAAGAGCCATTCTCTACTTCAAGTACATCTTCCAGTCAAAATTTGCCAGGGCTTATCTACGAGGTCTGATTTGTGCCCACCTGAGTACCTTGAGGAACTCTCGTAGCTTCAGGTATCTTGCCCTTTACACGAAAGATGATATCAGATTTGACTTTGGAATTCTCTGGATATTCAATTTCATATTGCTAGACCTTTTGTTTTCATCTCAGTCTGTTTAAATGAATGGAATTCTTATGATTGTGTGTGATTGATTAGGATGCTTTGCCTACATTTCCAAATGCAGATGCTTTCACATGCATCGAAAAAGAGTTAGGGTTCCCACTTGAAGCCATTTACTCATCCATATCTCCGTATCCAATTGCGGCTGTCAGTTTGGGCCAGGTGTACAAAGCTTAGTTGAAGTATTCTGGTCAGACTGTTGCCGTGAAGGTGCAGAGGCCTGATATTGAGTTACTGTTCAAAGATGGGAAGTTCAGGTTCATCCTGATCCTTGCTATAAATGATTGCAAAAAATTGAGGGACAAGATTTCTTATGTAATGGTCATTTGCAGCATCATCTACTGTCATCAAGTGAAATTATAATTGTTGATTATGATGTTGGAATTATAGTTAATTTTTCTATGTATCTAATTATTTATGCTCAATTAAGCGTAATAAAATGAGTATTGATATATACTATTGATTTTATATCGATTAATAATGAAAAAATGCAAAAAAAAACATTTTTTTTTGGTTTTAGGGGTGGTCAACCGTTGCGGTTTTGACCCAAAACCGCAGCGGTAAATGATTAACTGATCCGGTTTAGGACCGAATCAGTTAATATTTTCGGACTGCTGCGAGTCCAACCGATGCGGCCCAAAACCGGAGTGGTAAAGCCCGATTTTGACCGCACCAGTTGAAATTTTTTCCACTAGTGATTCTTTCCTTGTTTGCTCACTTTTAATTTTTATTCATTACCTTTAAAAGTTCGATAATTATGGATCATAATGATCCAAATTACGGAAATAATCCGAACTCCCAAAATGATCTAAAGTCTCACAAATCACAATAATCCAAATAATATTCAATTTGATCCAAGCATTCTCAACAATCCTCAATTTCAGATGGCGTTGCAATTTTTTAACAATAATTGAGGCAAAATTATTTTCAAATAACACCACAAAATCATCATTGCTCTTTCTCAAACCAAAATGAACCCCTTTACTTTCCGAAATTTTCCAATATTTCTCATACTCAACATTTTAGTGAACCAATTAAGCATTCTCCAGGAGGGGATTGTAGTAGTAATAGAACTCCAACTGAAGCTATAATGGGAGCACAACATCCTAGAAGATATTGACGAAGTTGTTGTTCAATTATTTCCCGAAGGAAACACTATTTTGGGGGGAAAGGAACTAATCAATCAAAGAAAGATTTATGGAAAACTATTTTGGAACTAGACTAGGCTGCACGATGTACTAATCCAACTGAGATCAATGAAAGAAATATAAAATCTTTGCAAAATCGTTGGGATCACATTAGTGGCATTGTTTCAAAATGGGTCGGTGTGTATGGTGAGTGTCTAAGAAACAAAAAAGTGAATACACAGAAAAAGATGGGGAGAACAATACTCATGAGAGTTATTCTAGATTGTATTATGGTAATAGATTTATTTTAATGCATGCATGGAAAATCATTAAGGCAAAAACAAAATGGCAACCCGCCAGTGGCATGCAATTTTCGTCAGAGAGCGGGGGAAGCTCTAAGAGGTCGGAACCAGATATACACACTGATGAAGTTGGAAATAGTAGACCAGATGGACAGAAAAAAGCAAACAGGAAAGCAAAGGAAACGAAGGAAGATGCTACTTCCATTACCATAAACCTTTACTCCTTTCAAGCCTCTAGAAGACATAAATGATAGAATGAACACTATAGGAGAACATTAAAAACAGCAAGAGGCAAAGATGCGTATGTTAAATATGTGAATGATTAAACCCTTTCTCGATGAAGATGACCAATAATTGTACTTGAAACTGAAGAAGGAGTTTAAGAATATGTATTATTATTGTTGAGGTCTTTTAGATGTGTTGTAATATGTTAAGTATCTTAGGTTTGTGAGTTGTTGTCAACTTTTTAAATTAATGTAAGTGTGTTGTTGCATTAATTATTTTGGATATTTTATATTTCAAATTGTCAAGTTGGATAATATAATTTACTATTGGAGTACCATGCAATTTTTTCTCTTGCCAAGTTATGTCCTATAGCTAAATGATGGTGTCCCATACACTTTTTTCCATTCTTTAGTCATATCATATAATTTATTGACAGTGTACCAATAATGTTTATTTTCCATTGTAAATCAGTTATCTAAAGTGTTCCTGAATCATTTCAGATTATGTCCAAAATCTTATCTTCTTAATCATTCAAGATTTTTTTTATTGTATGGCTAGAAAAAGAGGCATGTCAATTGTTGACAATGAATTGAAGTTGTCTATATATTCTAAGCTCTATAATCAGCAATATCCACACCAACAATCTACTAAAAAGCTAGTATATTTTACTAGTTTACTTACAAATTCAAGTTCCAAAATTTTAAATTTATAAATGGATCTTGACAATAATTCTTCTAGTTCAAGTGATGAAATCTATGATTACATGATATTGGATTGGGTTAAAGAGAGTAAGAGTTTGCGACTTACAGAGCAAGAGATAACTTACACTGTTGCCTCAACCATTCAACAACATATCACTAACAGGTCAAGTAAGAAGAAACGAAGTTGTTCCTAGAGATCGTGAGGGGGCAAACGAGAGATTAATTAAGGACTACTTTTGTAACCACCCGCTGTGTGATGAAGGCCATTTTCAACGAATGTTTTGCATGCGGAAGGAGGTTTTCCTTCATATTGTTAATGCTTTAGCTGCTAATGATCCCTTTTTCGAACACAAGCAAGTTTCTACTAGGCGAGTAGGTGCATCAACTCTACAAAAATGTACTACGGCAATACGAAAGGTAGTATATGGTACTTCAACTGACCAAGTTGAGGAATATCTAATGTTGGGTGCAAGTACGACAAGAGAATGTCTTACCCACTTTGTTGACGTAGTGACTACTCAATTCTCGAGCTTACCTAAGAAAGCCCACTGATTAAGATCTTCACCGTTATTTAAGTGAAGGAGAACATTGTGGATTTCTTGTGATGATATGAAGCAACGATTGCATGCATTGGCAGTGGAAAAATTATCCAGTTCGATGGAAAGGAATGTACCCAGGTAGATCTCGAACGGCTACTATAATTTTAGAAGTTGTTGCTTCTAGAGATCTTTGGATTTGGCATGCATTTTTCGGAATACCTTGGTCGTGCAACGATATCAACGTACCGCAATGTTTTCATGTGTTTGATATATTCTTAATCATTGAGCACTAAATGTTACTTATACAGTTAATGGAAATACCTATCGTATGGCTTATTATCTCACAGACGGGATATATCCAAAGTGAGTAGCATTTGTTGACGCGATAACCACTCCTCAAACTCTTAAATAAACGGTGTTCACCCAACGACAAGAGAGGGCTAGAAAAGATGTGGAGCATGCCTTTGGGGTGTTACAGGCTCGATTTGCAATAATACGTCAACCAACACTAGCATGGAGTATCGACCTACTATGGAAAATCATGATGACATGTATTATCATGCACGATATGATAGTGGAAGATGAACGAGAGACTTATGCAAAATATCAGGACCGTACCCAAACGGATTTGCCCAAGATCAACCTACAAATCAAGGTGCATCATCCAACACCGTTGTTGAGCCATTTATCATCACGATCGGACGGTATAAGGACAGAAAACTTCAAAACTTTTTCACTTGGAGGGAAGATATCTTCATGATAGGATTATTCATATGTCTCTATAGAACGATTTGGTTAATCACATATGGAACAAGTTCGAGGTTCGACATTGAATAGTAATATGTATGCCAACATTGTTGGTATTCTTATGTTTAATGATAATTTGTTGCTTAACATCGATTTTAAATTTCATGTATTTTAATTATTTAAATATTAATGTACCTGTACATCGTGTGTTATTTTACTGTTCATCAATCGCAATCTATGTTTTTTCATTAATTATGTTACTTTTTTTTGCAGATTACAAATTTATCTAATCGGTAGTAGTTAAAGATAGCATCAAATTTAATTCCACACGGATTAATGATATGAAACATACAATTAAAATTGTAAATATAAAAATAAAATAGAGAATATATTGTGGTGGTTTATGTAAAGTAGGAAAGAGGATGTGAAAGAGGATGTGACAGAGGATTATCTATGTTGGAGAAAAATATTTGTGTAGATGTTAAAAGGAAGATGAGGGGTTAGTGGGGAATGAGGTGGAGGAAAGAGAATGAGGTGTCCAAAAGAGAAAAGGAGAGAGGAAATATTAGAAGAAGAGGTCCTCTCCATTCCATATGCTCTAAGAAATCGGAGGGGGGTTGATCGAACCAGGGTGTGATTGGTGGAAGCCAACAACCTTACCAACTCATCCAACTAAGAAGCTCATTTATACTTTAACTAGTATATATGTGTGTGTGTGTGTGTGTGTGTGTGTGTGTGTGTGTGTGTGTGTGTGTGTGTGTGTGTGTGTGTGTGTGTGTGTGTGTGTGTGTGTGTGTATTTAAGTATATATGTGGGCATGCAATATTATTAGGATCGGGATCCTACTCTAGATCGCAACGGTTGGTAGGATCTAATCGGCAGCATCGAATCGTAGGATTGTAAGACCCTATAAAATTGGGTAAATAGTGATAATTATGCTACAATAAGGTAAAAGACTCATGTTAAAATTTATACACACATTAATAATGACTTTTTCCCTTTGCAAATAGTGATAGTAGTTCACTATTTTAAAATTGATGTAACATGCAACCAAAATCTAGCTAATAGGAGAAAGATAATATGTGAAATTACTTTATGAATCTTTTATGATAGGATTGGATTGTAGAATCGTATTAAAATCCTACCATGTGAATTTTTGTTGTTGGGTAGGATCTAAAATCCTACAAAATTAAGATTCTATATAGGATCGTAAGATCCAAATCGGGATTTTAATAACAATGTGCACATGATATTATGATATTGAAATTATGTCCTAATTTTTAGAATTCTTGCAAGGGGTTGAAAGTTCATAAATAACAATGTGCACATGTATTGGGATCCGAGTAGTGATATTATGATATTGAAATTATGATTATGGAGGTAAAATACATATTTTTTTAGTGTTTGATGATTTATAACTGTAATAATCATATGAGTATTATTTGGTGAAAAAGCATAAGAATTATTGATATGATTATAATAAGAGTTTTGTGCATACATATTATTACGAAAATAAAATACTTTTATAAAAAGCTGATTATATAAAGTTTCTAAAAACATGATTTTTATTAATTGCATGGCCTAGTTAGTGTATTTAATTGTTAAGTAGTGTTATTATTTATATACATATTTTAGTGCAAAAAAAAAAAATGTCTTATGATATAACTAAGTTTGCAGGGTTATTTGGTGATTATTTGAGGTTGTATATTATTATATGAATGCGTTTATTGAATTAATGTTTTTAGCATATATAAATTATTGGTTTCAACTATGTTTTGAAAATAATTCATGAATGAAGTGTGCAATTTTTATTTAAAGGTTTGATTTTATTATCATATATAAATATTTTAAATATGGAAAAAGGATGTTTTGGCATGGTTTGTAATGCTATTTATATTAATATTTTCATGGTTTAACATGCTTAAAAATAAAGTTTAGAAAGACTAAAAGGTTTAGGTTTTAAATATTCATAGCAAGGTATTCAAGGAAGATTTTAGTTGATTTATTACAAATTAAATTAATGAGGAGGTTCTTATTGTGTATTTTATGTGAATGAGTGCGTCTTATGTTGGTTTTGACCTTTTTAATCACATGATATAAGCGTAATTGGCAATACAATTTGTAGGAAGGATTAGGGTCGGTCTTGACAATTCATAGGCCTTGGCGACATAATAAATAATGGCCTCTGATTTTTAGTTGTACGTCAGATTTCGTTATAAATCGCAATAGAAAATAAACAAGTTATTTACACGAGAATCAACCTATTTAAGTTAGGGCTAAGCACGAACCATATATCTGATTCGAAATGCTACCAAGCATTTATCAAATACTAATTTGTAATTTTCACCAAGTCTTGTTAACATATTCTCTTTTTTTCCTATTTCACTTCCATATAAGTGTTTTTTGCAAAAAACAATAGAATATGAAAAAATAAGTAGAATAATATAGCGCTTCTTTCCTTTTTCGGTGTCCCAAATTATATTTTTTATTTTTGTAAAAGAGAGTGGTATTGCCATCATTTATTCGATTCTTGGGATGAGTTTTTTTGCTTTGTTTATTGAACCCAAGGGTTGAGTTAGTACAAAATTATAGGTTATAACTGAAAGTAGCTTCACCTTATACCAGCAACAAAAAATTTTATTCACCATACACCCTCGCACTTTTCAGACTTTACCATATACCCCTCATTTTTATTTTGTAAATACATCAAATTCCCTTAATAGCTAACGGAGTTAAACTCCGTTAGTTACTGTTCCCTAACAAAACTAATTTGCCCATTAACCCTTAATTACCCCTGCCCTAATCTCTATCTTCCCTTATTTCTCCCTGTAGGCGTGTTTTTATTTCGCCTACGCGGTGTGAGCGCGTATTAGATTTGACTACCCCACTGTTAAGGTTTTATTGAAAATTGTTTTGAAAGAAGTCGCCAACAATTCTTTTTAGGAAGAATCATAAACCTAATTGGATATGGGAAAACCGTAGGGACTAATTATCCAATGTAGATTTACCCGTCATGACTCCATAGATGGTCAAAAGGAACCAGAGATTGAGTTCGAGGGTGAGGGTACGAATATAGTCATAATGAACCACATTCGCCCAAAGTTAGCCTCTACTAAATATTGATTCATTGCAGATTTTATGCCAAAGAATAATCAAATAATGTTTTAAACACCCTAAAAATATTTAGTCTAAATTGGTTCAGAAAACACATAAAAAGACTATATTTAGTGACATGTTATTAAGCAATCAATTTACAGGGAACCTAATAGGTTGTCCAAATTAATCTGATTACTGTTAGAACATTTATTTAGGTCTTTGATTAGCAAAAATAACATGTGGGCGATGAAAGCATTAAAGCAGGACAATCATAATAGCATGCATATAATGATCAAGCAGGCATTTAATATACAAAGGTATGAATAAATATAATATAAAATAAAGTATAGAAAAGAGGTTAGAATATACAGTAGAGCGATTTTACATTAAAGATCTACATCAGGAAAGAAAACTGTTAGTAACTTCAATATAAAAATAATTTATTTAAGGACCCTCAGGATTATACCGTGGCTTGGGTCTGCGAGATTGACCACCTTCGGGACGAGCAATCGTGAAGCCTGAAAATTTGGATGTCTGAAAGTATGTATATTGAATGTATTTGTGTTTAAAAGTATGAGTTTTGTAGAGAAGTTTTGTAGTTTGTAGAGAGATTCGTAAAGTATTCGTCGAGTGTTATGTGAGAAATCCATTTTTAAATCTGTAAGGAAATCAGGCCTATTTATAGGGAAAAAGGCAATGCGCCTCACGCGCTGGCTGCGCGAGGCGCAACTGACGTGGCAAGCGCATGGCGCGGCATGACCAGTAAAAAGCGTACACGTGGTACGCGCTTTGAAAAAGATAAGAAAGAAAACTGTGCTTCACGCAGAGCTGTGCTCCAAGCGCACGACACAGTGCGTGGCACAGTGCAAGGTGCGCCAGGCGCATCAGCCTGACTATTGACACGCCTTTGCTAGCCTTTTTTAAAACGCATTTTAAAAGATTATCTTTTATCCTTTAATTCCGGTATTTGATTTTACGGGATGAAATCTGATTTTAACTGTAACAATTATCTTTGAAAAAATTTATTTATTAAAATAAATTAATTAATTATCAATTAATTGGGCTTTTCAAACAATTGGGCTCAAAATACAATTAATGACCACGGTATGTTTCATCATCGGATCCTTAAATGGGGAGACACGATTATGTTTCTACAGAAGCCCCCACTTTGACTGAGGTTCAGGAAACCGATAGTCAAAGTATACGGTGTTGGGACGGAGAACGATTCTAAACGCTCTGCAGTTTAGAACTGATCTGTAACCGCCGGTCTCTGCAAAACAAAGTTAGTATGCAGGACAATAACTACAAGTAATCTGATTACCTGCAAGGAAAGATGTTAGCAGATAGATGCAAACAACTCACATAAGCACATAGTGATGCAATAATGCAAACTTAGACTCTCTAAGGATGCATGAGACGTAATGCAAGGATTAAGGTTATGCAAAGCTAAAGGGTGACATGTCATGCAGGGTCAGGGTTATGCAGGACTAGAATGTATGAAATGCAATGCAAGGTCAGGGTTTTGCAAAGCTGTAATGCAAGGTCAGGATTTTGCAAGGTTAGAAGATGTATAGAATGATAAAATGATTAGAAATAGATTGAATGATTTTCGAAAATCGTTTTTAGTAAATAATCGGGGTTCGTAAACGAGGTCCGTGGATTACAACTTCTCGGGAGTTTGATTTGAATTGGAAGAACCACCACACATAGGAAGCCCCCACTTTGGGTGAGCCTGCCTTGAAATAGGCTTGAGCCTTAATTGAAATGTACTTGATCTGATATTGGAATGTAGTTGCTATGCCTTGAACATTGAAAGTTTTCACTAGGGATTGTACTTGGGATTCTTCTTTGGGAAGTTGACATAGGCAAAGTCAAATATCGCCAGAAACCATGGAATTGTCGGAGAGTCCTTCACGGACAAGGAGAGCTTGGATTGAAAATAAAAAGGTTTAAATTTGTGACTTAAATGAATGTAGGTGGGAAAAGGCTTTAACGAGGCTAGGTGCAGACTCGAGTTTATGTCGGGATCTAGAAAGAGTATGCTCCTAAATTCTAGAAAGTCAAATCATTAGACCATGACTAATTTTATTTTGTTGAAGCGGTCGGACCTCGGGATGAGGATTCCTACGTATCCTTGCGGAATCAGACCATTCGTAGTTCTTGATCTGATTTTTTTTTGTGCCCTAACTTTTGCCTAGGCCACCCTTTCGGGTTTTCAGCCTAGCGGGCTTGGACATACCTTGAAAGAGGAGTTAAGGAAGGGTTAATGGAAGGGTGAAAGATTTACGGATTGAAGCTTTGATGACTGTTTAATTGGTTTGGCAAATGTAAGGATCATGGATTTGGATTATATAGGCTAAGCTTTTGATGGATTGAAGGATTTGACTAAAGGGGTAGAATATGTGTGCAAGCCTCCTAGCTTGACTTTTTATTTCTTTGCCTTTGGCTCTTTCTCTTTTTTTTTTTGCATTTTTTTCTTTTTTTCATGTGCGTTTCTTTTGCTTTTGCTTTTTCGCATTTTGAATTTGTTCCACTTTTTTGTTTTTGCCTGGCATTGATCTTTTTTATTTTTTATGTAGTAAGGCTTGCACACCAGTTTGGTTGAGGGTTTTGGAAGGCTTGAAGGCTATTTGTGGAGCTTTGATGTTGAAGGGATTGTTTGGTTAATGGAGATGATGGTTTAAAGGATTTTTGTTTTCCTTGGTTGTATGAGGATGGCTTATGAAAGGTAATGGAAGAGAGAGGGGAATAACTCTTGATCCAAAGTATGTCCTTTTTTATTTTTCTCTTTCTTTTTTTAATTTCAGATCTCTTATTATTATTGTTAGTCAAGTTCATTAGGTGATTTAAGTTTCATCATTGAATTGGAAGCATATATAAAATGATGGAAGGCCAATGAAAATGAAATTCTTTTATTAATCAGAAATAAATAGAACAAGCCTTATTGGAAATAAAAACCTAAATGACATAAACTTGACAAGAAGGGAAATGAAGGAGTTAGGGGAGGGACTCTCCGACTCAACCTAGAAAACTAGCATTAAATGACTAAGCCCTGGCGTTATTCAGGTGCTGCCCAAGGGGTTGCTGCTATTGCTGACCTTTGCTGCAGGTGGAATTGGCAATCTACTGTCTTCAACCATATTCTGCAGGTGATTCTTTAAGGTCTAACACGCAAATGTTGGGTGTCCATTCCCTTGGTGGTACTTGCAGTAGGCATTAGGATCCCACCTCTTAGATCTATTTTCAGGAGCAGGATCTAGAGTAGGGACAATAGGCTGAAGTGCTCCCTTTCCATGAAGTCTAGTGAAGGCTTCTTCTAAGGACATGCCTAAAGGTGCGAATGTTTTTCGAGGTTTTTGATAGCCTATCTTTTCAGCAACTATGGCATTGACCCCATTGCTTTTGAAGCTAGAAGGGCCATTGTTACTCTTCTTGAAAGAGTTGTTGTTGTTGTTGGTACCCTTATTTTTGTTGGCCTGTACCTCTTCTTCAATCAGCAGGCCTACCTTATAGAGCTTCGTAAAAGACTCTATAGGTTGGAACTTGATATGATCCCCATACTTCGGCTGCAGGTTACAGATCACCAGTCGGACTTGATCCTTCTGAGTTGGCCTGTTAATCATCTGTGCAGCTTTATCCCTCCATCTGTTAAGGAAGGTGACTAAGTCTTCGTTGGAACTTTGTTTAGTTAACTCCAACTCACGAAGGCCAACGGGAAGCTGAGTATTGTATATGTATTATTTATGGAACTCTTCTCTGATGTAGTCCCAGTCATTCAGCTTGGCCTTGTTCAGTGACCTGAACCACTTGGATGGATGTGCATCCAAGGTTAAAGGAAAGACATAAGAAAACAAGTCCTTGCTCATGCCCTTGAGAGCCATAAAGATGGAAAACGCTCTCAAGTGGTCATCTGGGTCTTCGACCCCCTTGAATTTTGGGAGGTCACCCAGTGTTACCTTTTTAGGGAGTTTCTCCCTTAGTTTAGGATCAATGTGTCATGGTCATGAGCCTGCCCCTCGAGCGCAGGAATTGACTGGATCAATTGCTCGAGTTTTTCAAACCCCAAATCTGTGTTGGTCGTGATTGGTGATGGAGTGTCGCCTTGCTCGTCCTCTTCAGTTAGCTTCTCCCTCAGTGCCTTAGTCTCTTTGTCTTGGTCCTCAAGACGTGAGTTCATCAGTTGAAGTTGGGCCATAACGGCACTGAGCTGTTCATTAGTGTCCCCCATTTCAGATGATGATTCAGAAGAGTTGGAGGATTCGTCTGAAAAAGTGAGGATGCTTTTGACGAGTCTAGGAGTAGGTCGACCTTGTATCCTCTTTGGCTCCCAAGTTATAATCTCACGATCAGTCCTGAACAGTAATCGAATGGACCTCGTAAATTTTTAGGAATGATGCTTTCGAAGTGAGAAATGGAAATGAGGGATGGAAAAACGGAGATGAGAAATGAAGATGAAAGTGGAAATGGGGATGAAAAGAATGGAAGGTGAAATGGAAACGGGAACTGATTAGAGATGGGTATGATTATGGTTATGATGGTGACATGGGCCTAACTATATGCAGATGCAAATGAATGGACTGGACTGGACTATGCAAGCAGACTGGACTAGACTTGGCAAATAGACTAGGCTAAATCAATGGGTGCCGTTATGGTTTTACGGGTGACTAGCTTAGCAAAGTCAAAGGGGTGCCGTTATGGTCTCATAGGGGTGACTAGCTTAGCTAGGTCAAAGGGGTGCCGTTATGGTCTCATAGGGATGATTAGCTTAGCTAGGTCAAAGGGGTGCCGCCGTTATGGTTTCACAGGGATGACTAGCTTAGCTAGGTCAAAGGGGTGCCGTTATGGTCTCAAAGGGATGACTAGCTTAGCTAAGTCAAAGGGGTGCCGTTATTGTCTTACAGGGATGCTAGCTTCGCTAGACTTAATGGTTTGGACTTCGTCCTATATGGATTTGGAATTGGACTGGATTGACTTTGGAATGAGTTGGGCCTTATGTGGACCTAATTCTGGACTTAGTCTTATATGTTTGAAGTTAGACTTGAAAATGCACATGGGCTTGACATTGGATTGGAGTAGAGTTGGATTAGACTTGGACTAGGATTGATATAGACTAGGGTTCACATAAAGATGCAAATGGGCCTAGGTTTTGACAGGAGCTAGACTTATATGGGCCTAAGATGGACTCTAACGCTAGCGGGACTAATATGAATGCATGGACTTGAATTAGATGGACCCTATATGAATGCAAAATAGACTCTAATGCATATGGGCCTAGAATGAATGCAAGTGAATTGAGTCGATTGGATTGAATTGAATCGAAGATGTTTGGAATGGGCTTAGAATTTTCGAAATTCATTTTTGAAAGGAACCCCTTGTTTTATCTTTTGTTAGGAAAAGATGATGGATTGATTTGAAATTTTTTTTTTTTTGAAATGTCGTGGTATAATGATGATTAGTAAATGCTTTCGAAAAAAGGTAGAATGGAAGAGGGTGTAGGATTGATTTTGAAAAATGTAAGTTTTTGAAATTGATGAATATGGAAAGGTAAGATTGACGGGGATAGCAGGGATGAAATGGGAAGAGGTAGACATGCATGACAACTCTAACTCTACAATGACTCTTTGGATGCATTTTTTTTAGGACAGACTTGACCGTGCATGAAAAGACTGATTTTTATATGTTGAATTAGGTGATAAGCCTAAATGACCAAATTACGCGAATGCAGATAAACAGACGCATATAGGACTGAACATACGATCGACAATTACGACGACTAAATTGACGAAAAACACGCACAGTCGTGCGTCTGGCGCGGGGTGGTGCGCCAGGCGCAACTTAATGTGCTTGGCGCACTACTCCCCGACACGTTTTTCATGGATTTAGGCGACGAATTAGCCGATTGAAGAATTTTCTTGTTTGTTAGACGCGATTTTAGGCACGACGCATAATAATGACAAATTGACAAAATAATAGCAGGCAAGAATTGCAATCACAGGCAAATGTCATATAACATGGATGCAAAAGTTCTCAACCTGAAGTCCAGTTCTATGTTTGAAACTATTGGCCAGGTTTAGGTTCAGTCTGAAAAGGATCCATGACTAAGAGATTGATCCCACGCTTCGTACCCCTACTTAAAGAGGTGGCCACGTGTAAGACGCACTCCAGTCTCAAGTCAGGAACAAGAGAACAATGCCATGGTTGGGTAGGTTTGCTTATGACTAAGATCCAACACTATCGCTCATGAAGCTTTTTGGAAGGACAAAGCGCAAACCCCCGGGGGTGACCTCACACATAGAACATGTGCTAATGAGGCAAGGTAGATTGTCCTTATGGTGGCTGAACAATAGCCATGCATAAGCAAAATTGTATATTATTCAAAGGTTTAAAAATAAGAACTAGTTTTTAGGCCCGGGCTATGCCACGGGTAAGGAAAATTTTCATTTATCAATATTGTAATTTAAAATGATAACACTAAATACAACTTGGTCTAGTGGTTAAAACTTTTGTATATGAACTTGAGGTCACGGGGTCGAAACCTATACTATGCAATTTCTATTTTTTTATTGTACATGGATTACATGAAGTAAAACTCACTTAGGGAGAGCGCCACGTGGCACCGTTCCTTGTTTAGGAACGCCTTTTAATATATGTATATAGATGAATCGTATTTTTCAAGTTTCACCCACTCTTTTAATTTTTTTTTTCACAATCCTCCCCAGTGGAGTAGCCAAATTGTAGGCGTGTTTATATTTCGCCTAAACGGTGTGAGCGCGTATTAGATTTGACTACCCCACTGTTAAGGTTTTATTAAAAATAGTTTTGAAAGAAGTCGCCAACAATTATTTTTAGGAAGAATCATAAACCTAATTGGATATGGGAAAACAGTAGGGACAAATTATCCAATGTAGATTTCCCCGTCATGACCCCATAGATGGTCAAAAGGAACCTTAGATTGAGTTTGGGGGTGAGGGTACGAATATAATCATAATTAACAATGGCCCAAAGTTGGCCTCTACTAAATATCGATTCATTGCAGATTTTATGCCAAAGTATAATCAAATAATGTTTTAAACACCCTAAAAATATTTAGTCTAAATTGGTTCTGGAAACACATAAAAAGACTATATTTAGTGACATGTTATTAGGCAATCAATTTACAGGGAACCTAACAGGTTGTCCAAATTAATCTGATTACTGTTAGAACATTTATTTAGGTCTTTGATTAGCAAAAACAACATGTGGGCCATGAAAGCATTAAAGCAGGACAATCATAATAGCATGCATATAATGATCAGGCAGACATATAATATACAAAGGCATGAATAAATATAATATAAAATAAAGTATAGAAAAGAGGTTAGAATATATACAGTAGAGTGATTTTATATTAAAGATCTACATCAGGAAAGAAAACTATTAGTAACTTCAATATAAAAATAATTTATTTAAGGACCCTCAGGATAATACCATGGCTTGGGTCTGCGAGATTGACAACCTTCGGGACGAGCAATCGTGAAGCCTGAAAATCTGGATGTATGAAATTATGTAGATTGAATGTATTTGTGTTTGATAGTATGAGTTTTGTAGAGAAGTTTTGTAGTTTGTAGAGAGATTCATAAAGTATTCGTCGAGTGTTATGTGAGAAATCCGTTTTTAAATCTGTACGGAAATCAGGTCTATTTATAGGTAAAAAGGCACTGCGCCTCACGCGCTGGCTGCGTTAAGCGCAGCTGATGTGGCAAGCGCATGACGCGGCATGACTAGTAAAAAGTGTACACATGGTACGCACTTTGAAAAAGATAAGAAAGAAAACTGCGCTTCACGCAGAGCTGTGCGCCAGGCGCACGACACAGTGCGTGGCACAGTGTGTGGCACAGTGCCACGTGTCAGGAAAAGTTGCGCCTGACGCAGCAAGGTGCACCAGGCGCAAGGCTGTGTGCCAAGCGCAAGGTGGTGCGCCAGGCGCACCAGCCTGGCTTTTGACACGCCTTTGCCAGCCTTTTTTTAAACACGTTTTAAAAGATTTTATTTTATCCTTTAATTCCGGAATTTGATTTTACGGGATAAAATCTGATTTTAACTATACAAATTATCTTTGAAAATATTTATTTATTAAAATAAATCAATTAATTATCAATTAATTGGGCTTTTCAAAGAATTAGGCTCAAAATACAATTAATTATCATGAATAAATAATTGGGCTTTAAAATAGGACTTTAACACTTTTCGAAATAGTTTTGAATAGCTTTTTAGACTGCTCTGCCCTTGGATCAGACTAATTAAGAGCACATTATGTTTCATCATCGGATCCTTGAATGGGGAGACACGATTATGTGTCTACACTCCCCTAATCCTATTAACTCACTTCTCCTCCTCCTCTCTCTCTCCTCTTTACCATTATCACCACCATCACTCCACCACCTCTGCGTTAGTTTACCACCTTCACAAGAAAAACAAGTCAACAATGGTGGGTTTCTTCCCCATATACAAATTCCACAATTAAAACGTAAGCACCCTAAATAAATTTATTAAAAAAACTCCCAAATCCCCAAATATAAAAAAAAAAATCCCATTAAAAATTTCGTAATGGAAAAACTGAACAACACTAGAAGAACAAAATTTTTAGGATCTTGTATGGAAGAGGCTTCCCATTTTCATGGAAGATTCTTGGTGGAGCAAAATTCGAGATAGGCAAACTCTCCACCATGGCGACAACAACAAGAAGCAGAAAAATCCCAATAAAGTTGTTGTCAAGCCAAATGGAACCCCCCCCCCCAATCCAAACCCTTCCTTTCCACAATGCCTCCATCAACACCACCACATTCCCTCTCCTCCTCTAACTCCGCCGCCGCCTAAAGGACACCATTAATATTGAAGAGATTTAGCGCCACCAGCTCTGTCATACTGACTTCGGTGCCGCCACCACGTTCGCCTAAGCTTCGATTGGTTTTCGGCCTTCCTTTGTCTCACTCAGCTTGCTCGAAATTTCTCTCTCCTCGAATCTGCGCCATCTCTGTTTCACTGAGTCCGCTCTCTCACTCTCTTTATTCTCTATCCCCTCAGATTTGTTGCCTTTGGGCTTCCTCGAACAGAGTCAAGGGGGAGGGGATTTCCAAACGGGAAGGGAAGCTGAAGAATGACTGGTGATGATCGATGTCTGAATGTGAAAAGGAAAAAGAGGGGTGGCCGAAAAATGTCTGGTGGTGGAGGGTTAAGGGTTTGTGGTTTGGGGTGGAGAGAGAAAAGGAGGATAGGTATGGGGAAGAGTGGAAAATGAGTGGAAAAGGATAAATTAGAGGTTAATAGGGATTAGGAGCTAATTAAGGGTTAATGACTAACAGAGTTAACACCCATTAGTCATTAAGGGCATTTAATGTATTTTAAAAAATGTTGAGGGATATATATACTGTTATATCTAGAAAGTGCGAGGGTATATGGTGAATAAAAAAATTATCGGGGGTATATGCTTTTGATAATAATTGTAATCTCGAGTCTAGAGTCTATTCGTTTTGAAACTTGAAATTGGAAAAATGAAGAAATGTAATGGAAATGCTGAAAGCAGTGAAAATGAAAGGTGAGATAAGGAGGATGAAGATACAATTTTGATTTTTCTTACATGTTTTTCACAGTTGGTTTGTAAGAGTTATATAGGGAAGAAAAACTTTACTATTAGTCATTTAATTTATTTTTTATTAAAAAATTTTCTTTGACAGCTATAGTGGCTGCTGCCTACTGGCTAGAGTGAAATAGGAAAAGCAAGTTAAATTTTAGTTTGATTACTTTGATGACTCCGCGTGAACGCTTAACCTCCAACCTTCTCTTTTTTTTGTAAACAAAATAAAATGGAGAAGGCTGATTTTTTAATATGAGCCCCTTCAAGCTTGGGCCATGGGCGGTGGTCCTCTTTGCCAACCCTCAGGGCAAGGCCTGGGAAGGATTCATGCAAGTATTGAACAAATCGAAAGGATTTTTCCTCAGTTGTATATTTGTGCTAAGGTCATTGTGATGACAACCAACCATTATCTATTGCTTATTGTTTACTCTGCTTTTTTTTATGACATATTACTTACTCAACTAGGCGACACTACTAAATGTGTATATATACATAAAAGTCATGAGAGAGAAAGTCCTAGTGAGAGAAGTTTTGCAGCAAAAAAAAGACCCAAATGAAAAAGCACCCCACCCCCTAAACCCTCGAAAAAAATCCTCAATACACTGGAGAACCCTAGATATCAAATCCCGCATCGAATTAAGATACTGATTGCTCTATGTTTGTTGAATTTCATCATAAGAGTAGCATTTCCGCATAAATTCCAGTTGTTTAACCCAATTGTTGGGTTTCCCCAGAATCATTATCAGCCTACAAATTTAGCTTATTTAACTGGGATTTTACCCCAAAAACTACTAGAGCCACCTAATTGTTCTGTGGAGTGTAGGTGGAAGTCGGGCAGTTTCCATAAAGTTTCTCAACATGCTTTTAATAGGAGTAAAGGGTTTAATTTATTGCAATTTAAGTACAAAAAAGGGGGTTTCTTGGGGTTTTAGGCTGCAAAGCATTTAATGTGATTGAGGGTTCAATGCGTTTTGGTGAGGAGTGCTATTATGGTGGCGTGCGAGGTATGATACAACGGCTATTGCTTGTGCCTAGAGGGTACTCCAGTTCTTTTTTAGACTACTCTACTCTTGGTGGTAGATACAACAAAAATCTTCAGCATTTATTGCGATGGAATGTTTCAGTGGTAGTTTGGTAAGCTTAGATTCTGATGTTTCCCTCCTCTTTTTCTATAATAGAGGAGACCAGGTAACAAATTTATTCACATCTCTTTCTCCTTCTTCTCTTCAAGCAAATTATATGTTAAGGTTTATTCTCTCTGCAAATTGGTTAGCATTAAAGATGGATAAGTCCAAAAATTTTAAGGAAGCTTTAGTGTCAAATCCTCACCCTATTAATGGTGAAACTGGAAGTTCTTCTTCCACTTCACCTATCCCTATTGCTGTTGTTCCATTAAATTCTGAAGTCCCTTCACCCCTGCAAATGTGGTTCCTAATTCTAATGAGTTTACTACTGATATGAATGCTAAAGACCCCCCTTCGTGTTTTCTTGAGTTTATTATCCTAGATAAACTTCCTCAGGTTTAAAAAGATATTCTTGAGCTTTCAAAGTCATGTCTCTCATAGGCAAAATGATGTATGTTCCTCTAGACTTACGTACAATAATTGCTAGAACAAAGGTAGATTGGAAATTTGTTAAGGGGCATGTGGATTACATGGAAATGGGGAATCATTGGATTATGTTGAGATTCGCCAATCCTCAAGATTTGGCTTTGGTTTGGTCTGAAAGACCTTGGCATGTCCAAGGTGATCTGTTTGTTCTTTATCCATGGAAACCATCTTTTGATCCCTATTTAGAAGAGGTCAAACGGGTGGATTTGTGGGTTAGAATCCCAAGACTTCCTGCTGAACTGTTAAATTTCTGTTCAATTGCTAATCTGTTGTGTGATAATGATATTGGAGCCCTAATTAAGCTTGATCCAAGATCCTTATTAAGGAACAAGATTAGGTTTGCTAGGGCTTGCATTAGGGTTGATATTCAAGCTCCCCTCTTGGAGTTTGCTGAAGTGAGTAGAGTTGGTGAATTGATTCAAGGCTATATAATATGGTATGAGGATTTTTCCACACGGTGTTCTTTTTGTGGTGAATCTATGCATGCTATTGATGTTTGTCCTCTTCTTACCTCTCCTAAAAAAGAGGTAACTATCAAGCTCATTAAGAACCCTAAGCAGAAATGTATCTATAATGCTCTTGCTAAAGCTGATGGATAAGAAAACCATGCCACCATAGTTGAGCACTGATGTGGTGCATGTTGCTAAACACAAACCCCATCCTCTCCCTATCAAAATAAAAAACCTGTCAAAAATGTTACTTTAACCTCAAACCCTCCTGGTAAAGGAATTGTTATTAAAGATGTTGTTAATACCACTCAGAAAGAATCTGCTATAGTCAAATTTCCTCCTATTGATCATGTTGGCAAAGGTAAAGGTAAAGTTTTATATGCTGCTACTCCTATCTCTGATGAGTCCTCTAATGATGAGGCTATCATGCACATTTCTCCTATACTGTCTCTAAGGCTTATGTAGAACTTGTGTCTGAGAGGATTGAAGGTGCTGATGTGCTGGTGCCACCTTTGGTGCAGTTAGCTCCCACTAGAGTTTTTGTCTCCTCAGCTCTCATTGATGCCAGTAAGTATATTCCTCTTACTCCTTCTGATGGCACTCCTATTCTCATGTATGATGAGAATGAGTTTGAAGATGAAACTCTTATGATGGAGCATTAAGTGGAGGAGATGTTTGAGAAGTTAAACTCCCTTGTGGAAAATTGTTTTGACTCACTCCACTCGGACAACTGCATTATCAAACAAATTGAAAACATGGGTATGGACCCAGCACTCCCAGTGGAACTTTCCTCTCAGACTGGCTCTACCAAGCGTATATATCTTGTGCTCGAAAGTGTGGCTTTCAATACTTTGATTATGTTCCAACTTTTGGATTCTTAGGAGGGGTTTTGTTATTTTGGAAAGATTGCAATGTTAATCCATTTAATCTTGTTGTAATATATAAATCCACGAGATTTATTTATGGCTTGCTCTATTAACTTTCTAAGAATTAATTCGCCTTTTATTGCTACTTTTATATATGCTCTTGCAAATAACAATCATAAGTCTGAGTTTTGGGATGAGTTAATTTGTTATATATCATCTTTAACTTCTCCTTTTATAATTCTAGGGGATTTTAATGAATTAAGTAATGAGCAAGACAAGTTAGGAGGATCAGTTTATAAGGCTAGCAGAAGCAATATTATGCAGAACTTATTGAGTCAAACGGCTACGACTGAAATTCCTTTTACAGGAGCTAGATTTACTTGGCGCAAGAAAATTTCTAGTCCTGATAATGTTTATGAGAGGCTGGATAAGGGTGTTGCTAGTATTTCATGAGTCCATTCATGGTACACTCGGGTGTACCATGATCATGGTACACCCAGGTGTACCATGCTCATGATACACCCAGGGACTTTTTATAATAAATTAAAAGATCAAAAGCATATTAGTAATTACACAGAGTAAAAGACAAAAAGAAGGATAAGCTTCTTCCTCATTCAGCAGTAATCGCTCATTTCTCTCACTTCTTTCTCTTCTCTCTCAAACTTGCAAAATCAACAATGGCGTATTCAAGTGGAAAATGTGAATCAGTAATGGAATTGCATAATTCATCAATGGCAACATTAATTAATGTTGAGGATTAATCGATAATAACTTAATTCATTCAGGTAAATTCTGCCTTACATTTATGTGATTATTAATGCAATTCAGATTTTTTTTTCGATTTCAATACAATTTAGGTTTAGTGAACTCATCAATGACAGACTTTTAATGCACATGATTAGAATTTAGAGATAAATAAGTGTCATTGATTGAATTAAGCTTAGCATGAATTTTCAAAAAATCAAATAGTTTTTCCTAAATTAACGTGAATTTTCTTTTGCTTTAATTTGCTCATTTAGAAATTTGTATGCTTATTTCAAATACATGTTCATATTGAGCATAATTCAAACCAAAAGAATTATTCAATTGTATTCCACTTGATGTGTTATGCCAAAAAACCTGCTGATATTCATATGCTCAATTGATAATAGGAGTAGTTTGCATATTTTTGTTGTTATAAAATTTTATTTTGATATTAAATCATCTAATTGTGTTTTTGCTCATTTGGTCTATTGTTGTTGTTTTTCTCATTTCCTCTCAGTTATTCGTTTTTATAACCAGATGTTTTTGCTTGTTTTACATGATCAGGACATGAGCAAATTATGGGTGCTGATTTTGAGTATTATTGTGGGAATGAGCAAATGTATTCAAAAAAAATTTTGAATTATAATGTTCAAATGAGTCAAGCATCTATGCTCATTTAGAATGATTGAAGATTATGTGCTCATTTACATAACTTGTGTTGGATGATTGGTGCGTAGTCAACTCTTTTGTATTTGCTCTCGTCTTTTTTTTTTCTATTCATTCCATCTCTTTATTCATTTGCTTGTTTGCTCACTTGTAAATTTGTAATTAGTTCGTTTTCCTATACTCCTAAATGCTCATTTGACACCAAATTTGTTCATTTGGATTATTGGTTCTTAGTCTAGTCTTATTCATTTATAGCTCTCATTTTCTTTCCATTTGCTACCATTTTTTCACTGATCATTCTCTCTCTTTCTTCATTTGCTCGTTTCTTCCTCCACCTTTTCTAATTTTTCTCCTATTCCTAACTGCCTATTTGACCCTAGATTTGCTCATTTGTCTATGGCCACGAATCAAATATCCAAAAGGAGCATAATAACAAAGAAAAATCGAGGTTCAAGCACGTAAATTTGGAAGTTGTAAGTTGTTAAGAAGAACATAGAGCAGTAGAGTGAGAAAAGAAATGAAAATGAGGAGAGAAGAAATACAGGAGAGAGATTTGGATTCCTTTCTTGAATCCACACTTTAGTTTTGATAAGGGGCTTTTGTGTCGGAAAGGTTAATCCAAGATAATATTTTGATAACTCATGAAGTTTTCCACTCTTTTAAGAAAAAAACAGGTAAGCAAGGTTGGATAGCTATTAAGCTGGATATGGAAGAAGCCTATGATAGGCTGGAATAGAACTATATTCAGATAACTTTAGAGAAGCTAGGTTTCTCTCTTCAATGGAGAAATTAGATTAAGAGTTGCATTGAATCTGTTTCTTTTTCGGTTCTAGTTAATGGTATTCCGGGTGATAGAATTTTCCCTTCTAGGGGTATTAGACAAGGGGATCCGTTATCTCCCTATTTGTTTATCCTTTGTGCTGAACTGTGCTAGAGAAACTGCAGCTAGTTACCATTCTAACAAACTTATTGGTGTTTCGGTTTGGAAAGTCAGGAATTAAAGTTCCTTTTTTAACATTTGCAGATAATATAATGTTGTTTGCTAAAGCTAGTGATCAGAGTTGTTATATAATTAACAATATTTTAGACAAGTTGATGTGGATTCAAAGTGCTTAGTCTCCCTGCCAAGTAGTCCTAGTTCTGTTAAGACTCTCTATGTAGTTCCCTAGTTCTGTTAGGAAACTATGTATATTAATTGTTTTATAACTCTTATTTTAGGCGTGCGAATGATGAAGGGGATCCTATTATGTTTAGGAGTCTAATTCCCTTAAACATAGGAGTCTTGCTAGTTGTTTTAGTTTGTTTAGAGTTTCACTTGCATTAGGACTTTGATTTACTTAGCCATGTGGTTTGATAGTTGGCGTATGATAACATGCTTAGTTGAGTTCTATTAGAACTCTTCATATCTTAATTGCTTTATGTTTATCTTATTCGTTTTTAATTATCTTTGGGAGTTTTCTTTGAAGTATGACTTAGGGACTTGTCCTAAGTATATTAGGAGAATTGCTAGAGTATATATAGCATAGGTTGTATTCATTTTCAGTTATGTTATGCAAAAGTTTTATTTCGTGAGTTTATACTTGCATGTGAGTTAATTGCTTACAAACCATTGAATTTAATTCAGGAGTGAATTGAGTTTAGTGCTTGATTAGTTAAGTTAGGAGTGACTTAATTGAATCAAAACCCTATTTGAGAGTTTAGGAGTGTTCAATCAAATAGTCTATCGTTCGAGTGTTTGAGTGTTCATAAAGAATTCAACCAAGAAACCATAAAGAACCCATCATTCTTTCAAGACTCGTGGGATTTTGAAAACTTCACTAAAGTGTGGATTCACGTCCACATCAAATTGGCATTAGAGCTTGAAGAAATAAAGGCGGAGAAGAAGGCTTGTTTTCGTTCCAGATTCACCCATAATGTGGTGCGTTTTGTTCTGTATCATTCTCCTACTAGGAAACAAATTTTTTGGAGTTTCTTAATTCTATACTGGACTACTTTGAGTCTAGTTTGCTTTCCTAAAATTTCACCCAATTTGGAGATATTTTGATACACTTTTGAGACGGTTCTTGTTCGTTGTGTCAGTTTCACTAGAATTTGGCATAGGTGACTTCTGTTGACTACTGGGAGCGTTCTAGATCGAATTTTTGAGTAATTCCAATCCAAGGGGTCTTATAACATCTAGAAATTTGTCGTGTGAAAATTTCTTGGATTTTCATCATGAATTGAAGGAGTTGTGAACTAGAGAAGTAAGGGGTTGTGCGCGAGTGTTTTTCTAATTTTAAGCAATAATTTGGAGTTCGAAATCATGGAGGAGCAATCTGAAATCATGAAGGCTATTAAGAAACTAAGTCTTTAGGTTGGCTAGGTGAAGGAGATAAACACTAGACTCGATGTACTCACGAGTATAATGATGAAGAAGAAAAACAATATGTGGCCCGAAGGAGAAGAGGAATCTGATGAAGATTCAGGAGGGTGGAGTGTCAATACCCACAACTATGATGAAGATAGGGGATTAAAGTTGGACCTTCTGGAATTTAATGGAGATTCAGATCCTGAAGATTTCCTTGAGTGGATTAGACAAATATAAAAGGTGTTTGAGTACAAGGGGTACAACTACCACAAAAGGTACAAATTTGCAACTATGAGACTGACCAAGTATGCATCTTTATGGCTAGAGGGGTTTAAGACTCAAAGGAGACGAGATGGGAAGGAACCTATAGACACTTGGTCGAGTTTAAAGAAGAAATTGAAGGCTAAGTTTCTACCTAGAGAATATGAGCAAGAACAATACATTAAACTCACCTCTTTGATGTAAGATAACATGAGTGTGGCTGAGTACACGAGGGAGTTTGATAGGATTTGCTTAGTTTGTGATATGCAAAAGAGGGAGCCCTTGAAGATTGCGAGACACATTAGGCGATTGTCGAGGCATATAGCAAAACAAGTCGATGTAGCTCATTACATAACCTTTGAGGATGTGTGCAAACTAGCATTGAAGTTCGAAAGTAGAGGTAAAGAGCAACAAAAACTTAACTTTGGTGAGGGATTCAAGGCTGGTTCGAATAGTTCTTACAAAGGGAATTCTTTCCAAAACACTTAAGAAACCACTTCTTATATGTTTGGAGGAGGGAGCAAAGGTTCGAGTTCTCAAACTAAAGAGGACAAGAAGGGAGAAAAACGGAAGGTGTTTGTACCGAAAGAAGAATTTGATAGTAGAAGGAAATGTTTTAAGTGTCAAGGTAAGGGACATATTGCAAGTGAATGTCCAACTGAGAGAGCTCTTACATTGAGGCAGTATGAGGAGACGTTGGCGGAGGAGGATTTGTATGAGTTTATTCCCGAAGAGATGAATGAAGAGGAGGAGGAACAAGAAGCTTTTGCTGAGGATGAGGGTAAGATGCTTGGCGTGATAAGGAGATCTCTTGTAATCCCCCATAATTTTATGAATTTTATAAATATATTTTAGAATTTAAAAAATTATTTCTTAGAATGTTGACTATTTGAAAGTCAAAAGGATTATATAATGATTTTAAGTAATCAAATATTTTATTTTGTCATACTTTGAAAATTATTTAATAGTTTAAACATCTTTGAATTGTAGTGTAAAGGATTATAAATGGGTTAGAGGAACCCAACTCAACTCAAGTACCCAATCATTAAATGATTATTAAAATCCCAAACACATTTCCCTAAACCCACAAGGGGTTACCTATATAAACACAATAAAACCCAAAATTCCCACACATTAAACGCTCACCCTAAATTTTCTCTCCTCTCTTTATTTTCTCTCTCCTCCCCCACGGTTCTCTCTCTCTCTCTCTCTCTTTTTCTTCTCTTCTCTCGGCCAGCCACGTCGGCTGCCACCACCGCCAAACCGCCGGCCAGCAGCAGCAGCGCGCCACCGCCGGCATCCCAACCGCATCTCTCTCTCGGCCGTGCTTCCCCTCCTTCCTCTCTTTGGTTTATTTCTCTTCCTCCTCTATTTTATTTAATGTTAAGTTTATGTTTTTTTAAGGATTGATTTAATGATTTCATGATTAAAGTTTATAGTTTGATGATTTAAATATAAATTTTAGATTATGTAATTTGTATAATAAAGTAATTAAATTTCAGATTTATTAATTGTGTTTAAACTATGGTTTTAAGTATCCAAGTATGGATTTTTAGGGTTTTATGAGTTAGAAATTGTAGTACTATATTATAGTTTATGAAAATTGAACACTCTTATGTTTAGGATTATGTTTAAGCATGTTTTAAAGGGTTTTATACACATTATAAGTTGCTGGAATTTTTATTAGTATGCTTATGATGGAGTTTTAATTGTCAAAGTATGGGTTTTTGAGAGTTTTAAATGACTAGTATGGTAGTACTATACTAGGAGACATTAATAGTTGGAGTTTTAATGATTAAAAAGGATTTTAAACACTTTTAAAGAGGGTTTAAAATATTTTAAAATTGCTGGAATTTTATTTGAGTATTGATTTGTGGTTGTATTGATATTTGGTAGGCGGAGAATTCTCTTTAGGCGACTTCTAAGGTTGTTAAAGTGGCCTCGCATATTTTCTACACAAGGTACGTACATACCTATGTGTTAGTAGACTAGTATCATGTCCTAAGATTAGGATTGATGTAGTATCATGTATAGGAAACTATTTATCGTTCATATGTGATTTATATTCAAGTGGAATTGCATGTTTTATGCTGTTATGTGAAGCATGTTGCTTATGTTGGTTATACAATGTTTGTATGGATGATTGATGCAAGCATATGGGATTGGAAACTTTATTTTATTAATTCACAGGAGGGATTAATATTTATGTTGTTATTGGATCATGAATTGGATCATATTGTTCCTTTTGGATTATTTTATTTACTTTATGAGGGCCGATGGCCTTATTTGGTAAGTTGGTTATTCACCTATGAAAGGTTGGCTGATTGTTGACTTAGATCAACAAATAAATAATGGTTATGGAACTAATAATGGATTTATTCTTGGATTGTTAAGTTGTTGATCACCTTACGTAATTCAAAGATAAAAATGGAAGTATCATGTATCCTTGATGATTATATTGTTTGTTGAACCCTAGTTTTGATGATGACAAAGGAACAAAGATGCAAACTAAGTATTGGACTAACAAGTTGTTTAAGTGAATGAATTTCAAGGTATCAATGAAAGGAACAAAGAGACTACTAAGTCAAAGAAGAAATCAAGTTGGGATTTTGAAGACTAAGTACAGATGTTTCAAGATTTGGTACTGGAGAAGCATTGGAGCAAGAAGACTAAAGCGAGGCTTTTTGTTTCTAGTTCCATTGTAAAGGAACGAGTAAAAATGGTAAGGAACTATGGCAATTTAGAATGATAATGAGCGCTTGTTCCTTTGTAAGGAACAGACGAACTGGCGCTTAACTAATAAGTTAAAGGATCTAACTATTAAAAGGAACTAGACCTAGGATGAAGCAGTGCAACGGTTTAATTATGTCTGTTGAGTAATTTATGCCTAGATTCTAGGTAACAGTTTTATTTAAGGAAAAATCTGATTTTAAGGAAAATCTTTTTAAGAAAAAGATTTTATTTTTATAAAGATAATAAATATCCTTTTCGGTTTTTATGGAAAATATTTTAAAGATAATATTTTTGGTAAAAGGATTTTATTTTGGTTTTAATAATTAAAATACTTTTTAATTAAATGAGGTTTTAGAATTACTGCTTTATGTGGTTGCTCAAATTAAGGAAGCAGTAACACAATTATCTCCCACGTTTAACAGTGATCATGGAGATCATGGGTTGAATGAGGAACGTGTTCCTCTAAGTAAAGAACATCATGGGATAATTGTTTTATCACTAACACATGTTTTAATCCCACGTTTTGAGTTATTACAACTGTAAATACTAGTGTCTAATGAGGTTCTAATTTGTGTCTGACCAAGTGAATTAGTGAGTTTAACTAAGTAAAGTGTCAGTGCCTTCATTCTGTCATAAAAGTCATTTGTTCTTTGCCTTCTTACTCTAATTCCACTAAGTATATTTGATCTATTGTATTTTTGTTTATGGGGTAAGGGGACTTTGAGTGAAGTTCTGCAAGAGAGAAGCTTTCAGTGAAGCGAGTTAAAGTGAGAAAACTTCAAGTGAAGTTGAGAGGAACAATTGTTAAGGGAACAGTTGTTCAGGAACTTGAGTTTAGGAACTCAAGGTGTGGTCCGTGAGTAGAATTAGGTTGTAACAAAGTTGTTTGGCCTAATTAGTGAAAGAGTTGAGTTTAAAATCCCTAGTGGTCGAGGTTGTTTCTTCTTGTTGGGCCCAAGAAGTTTTTCCTCGTAAAAATCCCTTGTGTTCCTTTAGCTTGTTTCTTTGTTCAAGTTTAAAATTCCGCAAAAAGTTACGTTTATTTCTACACATACAATTCACCCCCCGCTTGTATTGCTCCTAGTGAAATAACAATTGTTATCAGAGCTAGAACTCACGAAAGATAGGATACCCTATTGAGAAAAAGATCCAAGGAACAATGAATACCACCGAGAAACTTGAGGAAGGTTACTCTCCGCAAAGGCCTTCTATGTTCAATGGGAAGTTCTATTCCTACTGGAAGAACAGAATGGAGATATTCATCAAGGCCGAAAACTACCAAGTATGGAGAGTCATTGAAGTTGGTGATTTTGAGGTCACAACTACTAATGACAAAAAAGAGGTAATTCCTAAACCCTTCTCTGAATATGACAAAGCTGATTTCGAAAAAATGGAAGTAAATGCAATGGCTGTTAAACTGTTGCATTGTGGACTTGGACCCCATGAACACAATAGGATCATGGGAAGCAAATCCGCAACGCAAATATGGGATTTACTAGAAGTAACCCATGAAGGAACTAATGAAGTCAAGAGATCTAAAATTGATTTACTAATGAATCAATATGAACTGTTCTCCATGAAGACTAAGGAAAGCATACAAGAGATGTTTACTCGTTTTACTAACATTATTAATGAGTTAGCTTCACTTAGTAAGTTTTTTTCATCAGAGGAACAGGTTCGAAAAGTCCTTAGGAGTCTTCCTAAGGATAGATGGATGGCTAAGGTCACTGCTTTACAAGAAACAAAAGACTTCACTAAGTTCAACTTGGAACAGCTTGCTGGATCACTTATGACTCATGAACTCCACCTTGATACTGAGTATGGTGAAAGTTATAAGTCAAAGTCCTTTGCCCTCAAAGCAGATGATGAAGATGACTATGACTCAGAAGAAGAGGAAGCAGCACTCATGGTCCGAAATTTTCGAAAGATGTATAGGAACATGAAGAATAGGAACTTCAAAGGTAAAACTAAAAGGTTTTTTAACAAAGCTGCTTGTCATAAATGTGGTAGTACAAATCACTTCATCAAGGAATGTCCACTTTGGGAAAATGATAAGACCAAAGAAAGGAAAAAGGAACGCTTCACTGAAAGGAACAAGGAATCTAAAGCACCTTTCTCTAAAGCGTACGTTCGAAAGGCTATGATAGCAGCTTGGGGAGATTCTGAGACTGAAGAGGAAGAAGAACAACAAACTGAAGAAACTGCAAATCTTTGCCTCATGGCAAACACTGACGAAAAAGAAGATGAAGAAAATGTTGAGGTAAGTCAACATGGACTTGAATTAGACTTAGATGGAAAAAGTAGGCCTGAAATTTATGATCTTCTTTATGATGCAATTCTTGAATGTAGAGATGAACGTGAAAAACGTGAACAAACTGAACAAGCTGTTAAAATTTGTAAAGAACATATAGAATGGCTTAAGAAAATGAGAACGGATGTTGAAACTAGGTTCTTTGATTAATTTGATAAGAATTTAAAAATCAAGGAATTATATGAGAGTGTGAAGAATGAAAATTATCTAATCAATTTAGAAATTTCACACTTAAAGGAATTTGTCCCTGTTCTAAGTTCCTTTTGATATTAGATCAACTCCTTTGAAAGGTTACAGATTTGAGATTGAAAATTTGAATAAAGAGAAAAATGTTTTAAAGGAATAGATCTGTAATCTCAAGAAGGAACTGATTGTTGCCAGGAACAGAGGCAAAGTGATGGTTGTTCCTAAATAGATTGAGAGATCACAGACTAAAAGAAGAGAAGGTCTTGGTTTTGAAAACTACAAGAAGAGGAACAACCATAAGATATATGTTAACCTACCTAGTGATAAAATTTGCATGTACTATGGAAAGATAGGTCATTACATTAATCAATGTCAACTAAGAACTTGAATGATTGGAAAAAATGTGAAGTTGAGCAACATGAAATGGGTTGCCAAATCAAATGCTAGTCAAGAACAGGAACCCACGAAACAAGCAAGGGGTTCCTACAACTAACAACTAGTTGATTTTAGCAGGTTGGAGTGAGGGGGAACAACACTTGGTATCTTGATAGTGGTTGTTTTAAGCATATGACAGGAGACAAATCTAAGTTTCTCTCACTCTCAACCTATGAAGGTGGAAGTGTGACTTTTGGAGACAATAAGAAAGATAACATAGTTGCCATGGGTAAGGTTGGTAAGTCACCATTACATTCCAATGATAATGTATTTCTAGTTGAAGGTTTAAAGCACAATCTTTTAAGTATTTCCCAATTCTGTGACAAGGGAAATGTTGTTAAATTTAATAGTGAAAAATGCTTGATCGTTAACATTAACTCTAAGAATGTCATCTTGGAAGGAATAAGGAAAGGGAACACATATATTGTGGATCTTGATCTTGTTCCTAAAAATAATTTGACATGCCTTAGTGTTATTGAAGATGATCCACTTTTATGGCATAAGCGTCTAGGACATGCTAGCTTTTCATTACTTGACAAACTTCGATCAAAAGATCTTGTTTTGGGATTACCATCTATAAAATTTCATATTGATCAAGTTTGTGATGCATGTGCCAAAGGAAAGCATATTAGATCTTTTTTTAAATCTAAAACTGTTGTGAGCACCACAAAACCTTTAGAATTAATTCATATGGATTTGTGTGGCCCTATGAGAATTCAAAGTAGAAGTGGAAAGAGGTATGTGTTAGTTATTGTTGGTGACTACTCTAGGTATACTTGGGTTATTTTTCTCTCTAGTAAGGATGAGACTTATGATGAGTTCCTTGTCTTTGCTAAAAGAGTTCAAAATTTGAGTGGTCACAAATTGATGAATATTAGATCCGATCATGGTAAAGAATTTGAAAATTATAAATTTGATGACTTAAACAGAAACCATAGCCTAGATCATAATTTTTCTGTCCCTAGGACACCACAACAAAATAGGGTTGTAGAAAGGAAAAGTAGAACTTTGGAAGAAATGGCTAGGACCATGCTAATTGCTAGTGAACTTCCAAGGAACTTTTGGGCTGAGGCTGTTAATACTGCTTGTCACATAATAAATCTTGTCATGATGAGACCTATCATTAACAAAACTCCTTATGAGCTTTATATTGCAAAGAAACCCAATAATACTCATTTCAGAACATTTGGTTGCAAATGTTTTGTTCATAACAATGGGAAAGATAATCTTGGAAATTTTGATGCTAGGAGTGATGAAGCAATATTCTTAGGATATTCATCACATAGTAAGGCTTATAGAGTTTACTATAAAAGAAAAATGTGTGTTGAAGAAAGTATCCATATAATCTTTGATGAATTGGACAATTTTAATCCAAGGAAACAGGTTGATGACTTTGAGATTAGCTTGGTACGACCAAATGAGAAAGATGCAGATTTAATTGAGGAAGAAGAAATAAAAGAGGAAAGGAATGAAGTATATGAAAACATTCATAACAATGATGTTCTTGTTCCTCAAGATGATGGAGTTGTTCCTGTTCCTACTAAGAACGAAAATGTTGACGGAATTGATTCAACAATTGCTGAAAGAGGAACAAATGAACAAAGCTCCGCATCCTCTCATGAAACTCAAGAGGAACAACTTGTTCCTATAAGGGAGTTTCAACCAAAACCTTGGAGACATCAAAAATCACATCCAGTGGAACTCATAATAAGTGACATATCCAAAGGTACGCAAACTAGATCTCAGTTAAGGAATTTATGTGCATTTCATGCTTTCTTATCAATGATAGAACCAAAAATCATGAAGAAGCCCTAACTGATTCTGATTGGATCACTGCTATGCAAGCTGTATTAAATGAGTTTGAAAGAAACAAGGTATGGCATCTAGTTCCCTCTTCTAAACAACAAAAAGTGACTGGCTTAAAATGGGTGTTTAGAAATAAACTAGATGAGTATGGAACAATTGTAAGGAACAAAGCTAGACTTGTAGTAAAAGGTTATTATTAACAAGAAGGAATTGACTATGAAGAAACCTTTGCTCCTGTTGCTAGACTTGAAGCCATTAGAATACTAATTGCATTTGCTGCTTATATGGGATTTAAACTGTATCAAATGGATGTCAAGTTTGCGTTTCTAAAAGGCTTTTTAAATGAAGATGTATATGTTGAACAACCCCTTGGATTTGAAAGCAATGATCTCCCAAACCATGTCTACAAGCTTGACAAGGCTCTTTATGGGTTAAAGCAAGCGCCTAGGTCATGGTATGAGAGATTATCTAAGTTCCTTTTAGAAAACAACTTTAAAAGAGGAAAGGTGGATAAAACTTTATTTCTAAAATCGAAAGGAACTGACATACTACTTGTTCAAATATATGTTGATGACATTATTTTCGGAGCAACTAATGAATCATTATACAAAGAATTCTCAAACCTTATGAGTAATGAATTTGAGATGAGTATGATGGGTGAGTTAAATTTCTTTCTTGGGTTACAAATTAAGCAAACTGAAAAAGGAATAATTATTCACCAACAAAAGTACATAAAGGAACTGTTAAAGAAATATGGCCTCTAAAATTCAAAGATAAATCACACTCCTATGGGAACTTCAACTAGATTAGATGAAGATTCCATACGGACAAGTGTTGATCAAACAAAATATAGAGGCATGATTGGTTCACTTTTGTATCTAACTGCTAGCCGTCCAGACATAGCTTTTAGTGGTGGTTTGTGTGCTAGATTTCAAGCAAATCCCAAGGAGTCTCATCTAACTGCTGTGAAGAGAATTCTTAGATATCTTAAAGGAACATATGATCTTGGACTTTTCTATCCAAGAAGTCATACATTTAAGTTAAGAGGATATGCTGATGTTGACTATGCTGGAGATCTTGTAAATAGGAATAGTACCTCAGGTATAGTTCAATTTCTTAGTCATAGTTTAGTTTCTTGGAGCACCAAGCAAAACACAGTTGCTTTATCCACTGCTGAAGCAGAATATGTAGCTGCTGCTGCATGTTGCTCTCAAATACTTTGGATAAAACAACAACTTTGTGACTATGGAATAATCTTTAATTGTGTTCCTATTTATTGTGATAATACTAGTGCCATTAGTATTTCAAAAGATCCAGTGCATCATTCAAGAGTTAAGCATAAACATATCAGACATCACTTTCTAAAAGAAAATGTGGAAAAAGGTTTGATTAAACTTGAGTTTTGTCAAACTGAAAATCAGATTGCTGATATACTAACCAAGCCTCTACAAAGAGATAGATATGAAAAATTAAGGCTTGAGTTAGGTTTAATAAAACTTAAGTAATTGTTCCTATTCTAATCCCCCGTGTCTGAATTGACTTGTCTTACTCTATGTGATATTAAGTGACTGTGATTAATTGCCTAAGACCATTGCAAATTAAGATGTTGAAAACATATACATGGATTCAAAGGAATAAAACTACTCACAAATGTCATATAATACTCCCCTTCTTGTTCCTAAGTTAAAGAAACATGCATGATATGAAGAATGTTGACATTTAGCATAAATTGTTCCTATAGCACAAGTTCCTTAGAATTTATTTTCTTTCCATAAATTAAAAAGTCCATAAAAAATCAAAAATTCAAAAAATCTCAAAAATATAGGAATAAGATTTAATCAAGTCATGATTTCCATTATTATCTTTTCTTTTACTTTTATCTTTTATTTTTGTTTTTATCCTTTTAATTTTTAAGCGTGTAACTCTTCATTTACTGTTACATGCATCTTCTTCCTTCTTCCCTTCCAAAATCGTGTTCCTTAAATGCGTCAACTTCACCATTGTTCATCTCCTACACATCTCTTCGCACCACATAAAACCACAATTTCTTTTCACCAAATGGCAAAAACCTCTCTCAATTCACCTTTACTAAAAGCAAAAACTCCCAAAACCTCTAAAATGGAAAACCCCTCTTCTCCATCCAAAACCCTAAAAGCCGAAAATTCTCAAGAAACAACAATGGCGGTAGAAGAGCAAAAATTGGAGTCACCAAGGAGAAGTGTGAGAAGAAGAAAACTGATTGGGGAAGATGATGAGGAAGAAACCCCGGAACTAGTTGAGGGTGAAGAAGAAGCTACACTTGTTCCTTCCAAAGGAACTTCTACTTCTTCCTCCAAGAAAAGAGTGGAGCGAAGTGATTCAAGGTATGTTTTAGGATTTTGTGCCGATTTGGAGTAGGCGAAGAAAGTTAGATTCAATGAATTAACCGATATACTAAAGGAATAGGGTATGGAATACCTGTTTGAAGCCGCATATAATAATGCCTTAGTTCCTTTAGATATGGATGAATTTTGTGCAAACTTCATCAACACTGATGGAGTATGTACTATAGAAGTTAGGGGAAAGAAAAGTAAATTTTCCTAAGAAACTTTAGCAAAAATATGGGAAGTTCCTTGCAAAGGAACTGATCTATATTTTAAGAGGAAAGGAACTGTCGCCTTTCCCAGTTTCTCCCAAGATGATATTGTTGAATCCTTTGGGGGAACTGCTGGCCAAAACAAAATAAATCACTATCTTCTCTCTCCTGTCCACAAAATTTTGTTTAATCTTGTTTGGAGAGCACTCATTCCTAGAACTGAAAAGAGGAATGAGGTGGGTCTCTTGTATATGTGTTATATGCTTTGCCTTGACCACCACATTCAAATTAATTTCCCTTATCTCTTTATCCAACATCTAACTCGTTGCAGTGAGAATCACTGTGTTGTTGGCTATGGTGCATTGATCACCTCTCTTCTTTTTCACTTTAAGATCAAGACTACTAGTTGGCCTACCTTGGGTATAAAACAAGGTAATATTTTAAATGAAAAGATTTTGTATGGATTGGACCTTTCTGTCCAAGATGGCGTGTTGACTCAAGGGAGGATTGCTACTAGTTCCTCTCACAAGAGAAAATCGCCTAAGGCAGTGGAAGAGGAACCAGTGGAAGTAATACTAAAGGAACAAGTTCCTGCCCCTACAGAACCAAAGGAACAGAAACCAAAGAGGCGCAAAACTATTGCCAAAAAACCTTCCCCTCCTGTTCCTAAAAGAGTTAGACATAGCACTAGGTTGAAAACTGCTAAAACTGCACCTGTTCCTTCAAATACGAACTCTCCATTAGTCCTATCTGATGCAGAGGAATAGGATAACAATTCACCTAAGGAACCTACTCCTCCATCCTCACCAAAAATACCAGTAACCCTCACAACCATCCCTTTCATCTCTCCCTCATCCTTCTCTGTTCCTTCCAGTATTGAACAGTTGAAGGTTGAGATGAGAGAACCAAATCCTTTCTCCTCTACATCTACTGACCTTCCACCACAACCACCTTTCCTTCCTTCTATTTACACCACCACCTCACCTTCTGTTTCTCTCAAAGGAACAGAAGGTCCATCCCAAGCAAACACTCTAGTTCCTCCACCTAAACCATCCACTGCCTCTGGTTCTAAGGGAAAGGAACAAGTTCCTTCGGATGAATTTGGTTGGGTCAATGAAGTCTGTCTCCCTGGTCAACAGATGATTAAGTTTTACAATCACCTTCACTGGACTTTAGATGCTAAAACAGATAAGATGATGGGTTTAATGAAAGTCCTTAGTGATACTATGATAGAACAACAAAAGAACATGGAGATGATGGCCCAAGCCATTAACAGATTGAAGCAGCAACTTGATGGGAACCATGGAGAGGTGATGAAGAAGTTGGAAGAATTGGTTGAGGAAGAAGTCGTAGAGGAACACAACTCCCTTTCCATTCCTAATGTCTAGTTCTTGTTTCTCTTACAGGAACAGGAACTCTTAGCTTTTGTTTCTTTTCTTTTCTTTTCTCCTTTTTCTCTTTTGTACTTTAATGGAACAAGTGCTATAATTATAAATGACTTTTGCTATATTTGTCTTCGTCTGTGATTTGAGTGCATAATTTCTTACTTGGAATGGCTAGTATTATGTGATTGATGTTTGAGCAAGTCTAACCTTTAAAATTCCTAACTTAACCATTTTTTTGGTGCTTGTTAAAAGTCTCAACGTAAATATCAGTCTTACTAAAATCACCAAGCGTTTGATCTTTTTGACGATGACAAAGGGGGAAAAGATGAGGAACAAACTAAGTTGAAAAATGAAAAAATTGAAAAAATGAACATGAAAAAAATTTAATCTTGAATCTGCCTTAATTAAATTATATAACTTATTATTTTATCTTTTTCATTCTCTTATGTTATTTGTTGTATTCCTTAGTTTGTAACTTTTTTGTCATCATCAAAAAGGGGGAAATTGTTCAACCCTAGTTTTGATGATGACAAAGGAACAAAGATGCAAACTAAGTATTGGACTAACAAGTTGTTTAAGTGAATAAATTTCAAGGTATCAATGAAAGGAACAAAGATAATACTAAATCAAGGAAGAAATCAAGTTGGGATTTTGAAGACTAAGTAAATATGTTTCAAGATTTGGTACTGGAGAAGCATTGGAGCAAGAAGACTAAAGCGAGGCTTTTTTGTTTCTAGTTCCATTGTAAAGGAACGAGTAAGAATGGTAAGGAACTATGGCAATTTAGAATGAGAATGAGCGTTTGTTCCTTTGTAAGGAACAGACGAACTGGCGCTTAACTAATAAGTTAAAGGAACTAACTATTAAAAGGAACTAGTCCTAGGATGAAGCAGTACAACGGTTTAATTATGTCTGTTGAATAATTTATGCCTAGATTCTAGGTAACCGTTTTATTTAAGGAAAAATCTGATTTTAAGGAAAATATTTTTAAGAAAAAGATTTTATTTTTATAAAGATAATAAATATCCTTTTCGGTTTTTATGGAAAATATTTTAAAGATAATACTTTTGGTAACAGGATTTTATTTTGGTTTTAATAATTAAAATACTTTTTAATTAAATCAGGTTTTAGAATTACTGCTTTATGTGGTTGCTAAAATTAAGGGAGCAGTAACACAATTATCTCCCACGTTTAACAGTGATAATGGGTTGAATGAGGAACGTGTTCCTCTAAGTAAGGAACATCATGGGATAATAGTTTTATCACTAACACATGTTTTAATCCCACGTTTTGAGTTATTACTACTGTAAATACTAGTAGCTAATGAGGTTCCAATTTTTTTCTAACCAAGTGAATTAGTGAGTTTAACTAAGTAAAGTGTTAATGCCTTCATTCTCTCATAAAAGCCATTTGTTCTTTGCCTTCTTACTCTAATTCCATTAAGTTTATTTGAACTATTGTATTTTGGTTTTTGGGGTAAGGGGACTTTGAGTGAAGTTCTGTAAGAGAGGAGCTTTGAGTGAAGCGAGTTAAAGTGAGAAAACTTTAAGTGAAGTTGAGAGGAACATCTGTTAAGGGAACAGTTGTTCAGGAACTTGAGTTTAGGAACTCAAGGTGTGGTCCGTGAGTAGAATTAGGTTGTAAGAAAGTTGTTTGGCCTAATTAGTGAAAGAGTTGAGATTAAAATCCTTAGTGGTCGAGGTTGTTTCTTCTTGTTGGGCCCAAGAAGTTTTTTCTCGTAAAAATCCCTTGTGTTCCTTTAGCTTGTTTCTTTGTTCAAGTTTTAAATTCCGCAAAAAGTTACGTTCTACACATACAATTCACTCCCCCCGGCGCTTGTATTGTTCCTAGTGAAATAACATTGTTTGTTTTACTATGTGAGTCATAACAAGTAAATAATTTAATAATCACTTAAAGTGGAAAGTGAATAGCAATAAGCTTTAGACTTGTTCACGTTTGAAGTGTTGGACTAGTATGAGTTGGAGTACATGTTGGTAGCCCATGGCCTTTCTTGGGACCGGATTGATCACCATATATGTCCTATTTTATTTAATTAGTACCTCGATATCATTGGTCATGGGAGTACGGAGTCGAGCCCGTACTTCGTCTTCTAAGTTGAAAACTGGTTTGGTTTGGACAACTCTTTCCATTCCCTATTCAATCTAAATTTAATTAACTTATTGGTTGTGGAGTCAAGTTCAGTAAAGTTAGTCTGTCATGTTATGATATTATTGTTTAACTTTGCCTAAATGTTCATTAGTATAATGTTAGGATTTATTTATTATTATATAGTACTCAGCTTTGCTGATTACGTGCTTTTGTGTGTATGTCGATCATGGATGTGCCTTATTGATCATGTAATGACCCATTTGGTGAGCGGTTTCTCGGGATCAATAGTGCATCGTCCATTTCAGGTTTGAAGATAATGCATCATGGGTTCGTGATTCGTGGAGAGCTTGTGTTAGCTTAATACTTTAGTTTACTTTTAATTATGGTTTGAGTTTGACTTTATGTTGGTTTGACTTTTAGTTTGGTTTTGGAGTTGACTTATGGTTGACTAAGTTAATGTTTTCAAAGTTATTTATTGTTTTCCGCTGCAAAATTCTGAATAAGCCGATATGCTATCACACGGGCGATAATACCTTGATAATTCTCTAAGTTTAATATTTAAAAGGTATTTTGGAAAATAGAGGATTGTCGGGGTGTTACATCTCTACACATTGAGAGTGCTCCTAAGACGGAACAAAGGGAGAACCTTTTTCACACAAGGTACAAGATTAGAGATCATACGTGCAATGTCATAGTGGATAGTGGATCATGCACCAATGTAGCTTCTTCGGACATGGTATGTGAACTGAAACTTCCTACTAGAGATCACCCTAGACCCTATAAACTAAATTGCCTCGATGATAGTGCCGGAATTAGGGTTAAGAAGCAAGCACTTCTAGCTTTCTCAATTGGAAGTTATGTGGATGAACTATGGTGTGATGTAGTACCTATAAGTGCGTGTCATTTGTTGTTGGGGAGGCCATGGCAGTTTGATAGGACGGTTAGCCATGAGGGAGATACTAATGTTTATACTGTAACGAGCCAAAGAAAGAAGTTTAGATTACATACATTACCACCCAAAGTGGCGTCAAAACCTACTGATGGGGCTACTATAGTTTCATTGGTACGAGATGAAGATATTATGAAGGGCATGAACCGCAAGCAACGCAAGGAAAAGAAAAGGGAGCAGCATGTGTTACAAGTATGGCAAAAGCCACCACTCGAAATAGGTGATTATGTGTGGTTGTCATTGAGTGCTCAAAAGCTTCATAGCAATGCAAAGGGAAAAACCAAGCCTATTGAAGAAGGTCCATTCAATATTGTGCATAGGGAGAATTATGACACTTTCCAAGTCTTGCTTGGAGATGGTGTGTGTGCATCCTTGAGTGTTGCAGATTTGGTTCCATATTATGACTATGGAACTTGAGGACAAGTTCTTTTCTAAGAGGGAGGGAATGATGTGGATTCAAAGTGCTTAGTTTCTCTTAGGAATGAAGGTTGTCAAGTACTCCTAGTTATGTTAGGACTCTCTATGTAGTTCCCTAGTTCTGTTAGGAAACTATATATTTTAATTGCTTTATAACTCTTATTTTAGGCGTGTGAATGATGAAGGGGATCCTATTATTTTTAGGAGTCTAATTCCCTTAATCATAGGAGTCTTGCTAGTTGTTTTAGTTTATTTAGAGTTTCACTTGCATTAGGACTTTGATTTACTTAGCCGCGTGCTTAGTTAAGTTCTATTAGGACTCTTCATATCTTAATTGCTTTATGTTTATCTTATTCGTTTTTAATTATCTTTGAGAGTTTTATTTGAAATATGACTTAGGGACTTGTCCTAAGCATAGTAGGAGAATTGCTAGAGTATATATAGCATAGTAGGAGAATTGCTAGAGTATATATAGCATAGGTTGTATTCATTTTCAGTTATGTTATGCAAAAGTTTTATTTCGTGAGTTTATACTTGCATGTGAGTTAATTGCTTACAAACTATTGAATTTAATTCAGGAGTGAATTGAGTTTAGTTCTTGATTAGTTAAGTTAGGAGTAACTTAATTGAATCAAAACCCTATTTGAGAGTTCAGGAGTGTTCAATCAAATAGTCTATCGTTCGAGTGTTTGAGTGTTCATAAAGAATTCAACCAAGAAACCATAAAGAACCCATCTTTCTTTCAAGATTCTTGGGATTTTGAAAACTTCACGAAAATGTGGATTCACGTCCACATCACAAGTACTGTACTATGTCAGGACAATTGGTCAATTTCAATAAATCGGCTTTTCAAGTAACTGACAATGTTTCTGAGGACGAAAAGTGGAATTTTGCTAGTATTTTACAAATGACTGATTCTTCTGATCTTGGGCAATACTTAGGTTGTCCAATTATTAAAGATAGGGTTACTAAAGAAATTTTCTCTACAATTGTCTCTAGAGCTAAAAACCAGCTTTATAAATGGAAAGATAATTATCTGTCGTAGGCAGGCAAAAAAGTTCTTATTCAAGCTAATCTGACTACAAAAGCAAATTTTCAAATGCAAAGTTTTTTGCTTTCTGAGCCAAGTTTATCTAGTCGAGATAAAGTTTATAGGAATTTTTTCCGGAGTAAAGATGTTAGTAATAAAACGGCTAATCTTATAGGTTGGGATAGGGTGTGTCGCCCAAAGATTTTTGGGGGAATTGGTTTCCGAAAGGCAGAGCCTAATAATATTGCATGAAATTAATTTGGAAAATTATTCAGAATGATAGTAATATTTGGGTCATGTTGGTTAAAAAATGAATATTTTAAACATAAAAGTTTTTTTATCATAAGTCGTCAGTTGTGGCCTCTTGGCAATAGAAGAATCTTATGGGGATCTGATAAATTTTTAATAAAGGGTTGAGGTGGCAACTTGGTTATGGTACTAAAATTAGCTTTTGGCATGATAACTGGGTATTTCAGTATCCTCTTAACGAAATTATTCAGCTTCATGATTACCCTACTCAATTTAAAGTTAGTAATTGTATTTTTCCTAATCATCAATGGGATACCTCGCTTGTTTATTTGCTTGTGTCTTCGAGTGTAGCAAAGGTTATTTGTTCTTTGTTTATTCCTTTCAATATCCAGCCGGATAACTAGATTTGGGGTTTGACTACGGATGGGGCTTACTCTGTTAAGTCCGGTGCGTTGCTGGCTCAAGGTTTGATCCTTTCCCCTCCGGAAATTGCCAATTTTCATTTGATTTGAAAGTTAAAGATCTCTCCTAAAATTAAGAATTTTTTGTGGAAGGCTTGTAATGACGGTCATCCTACAAAGGAGAGACTAGAAAAAAGTCATGTGTTCCTTCCTCAACAATGTGTGTTCTAAAATAACCATTGTGAGTCAGCTTCCTACCTTTTCTTCTTATGTACGTTCACGTTAGATATTTTCCAACACCTTCATGCAAGTTTTGATTGGCCGCTTCTTCCTACCTTGCCCAATGTTTCCTTTTATAACCCGTTTCATGATATTCTAGTTCGGATTCGTCTTTTCTCCTCTAATGATGATTTGGGCTTATACTCCTCTATTTGATGGTTTGATGGTTTTTTCGTAATAAACTCATTTTTAATGATGAGCAAATATCGTCTAGAAAAGCTAGCTTTGCTATTTTTTCGTTTGGTAATAAGGATTGGGTCAATCCTAAGAAGATGATGGATGAGGTTGTGGATAATCGCCCTCCTACTAGAAATGTCAGACGTAGTAGGGATATTTTTTGGTCTCCTCCTTCTAGTAATTTTTTAAAAGTCAATTTTGATGGTTCGAAGATAAGTAGTGGGAGCAGTTCCTTTGGTTTTGTTATTTGTGATAATACAGGCGAAGTTCTTCTTGCGGATGCTAAATCGCTTGGAGAGCATACGAGCATTCTCCAAGCTAAAGCTTGGGGCCTCCTTGAAGCCATTAGGGGGGATCTTTTCCCGAATCTTCCTAATATTGTTGTTGAGGGTGACAACTTAGCTGTTATTAATGCTATTAAAAATAGTTAGCAAATTTCTTGGGGAGATTAACAATATTATCTGTTATGCAGGGAAGGAGCTTTTGAAGTTCAGTTCTGTTTCGATGGCCCATTGCTTCAGGGAAACTAGTCATGCGGCGGACTTCATGGCCCATAGGGGTCATTATGCAGTTTCACTTTTATATTGTTTTCCTCCTTTTGATGTTGATTTTTCTCTCCTCATCTGCAAAAAGGTTTTAGGTTGGCCTCCGGATTAGGGGCCAATTCTAAGTTGTTTCATTCCTTTCAAAAAAAAAAACTAGGTGACACTACTGTTCGACCTTGGGTGTATATACCAAGGTTTATATTGAAAATAAATCAATATGGCTTGTTCTAGTTCTCTTGGTTTCTCTCATTAAACTACTTCCTCCGTTTCTTAAATCTGATGCATCATATTAATTTTTGACATTATTTCGATTTCAGTTTTGACCATTTTTAATTATAAATTTATAAACATAAATGTTATAATTTTAATTGTTGGTGGGTTAATCTAAATGTATATTTTCAAAATATCATTATTCTATAATTTATAATAATATATAATAGAAGATATACATTGATGGTCAAAGATGTGCACAAGTGTGTCTGGTCAATAGATGCATATATTAAGAAACAGACGAAGTATGTCTTACAATAGTATTATCCAAGGGATGGCCATGGACCTACAACCCACCCATATCCAGTTCGACCCCACCCATTTTTAAGGGTCTAGGTCTAGAATTTTAAGTCGGATCGGGATACGGTTGCTAAATTTTGGGTGAAGGTTCGGGTCGATAGTTGAGACTCGGACCGGACCCAGACCCGCTCCACATACCTTCTTTTTAAATATACATATACACGAATTTTTTCAGAACAAACCTTTTATATACCACTTTTTGCAACAACAACCTTTTGTAATATTTCTGGCAAGTTAGCACTTAAAATTATTACTTTTTGCAATAAATAACCTTACCTTATAGTAGTAGTAGTAGTAGTGTTGTAGCCTAACATCTACGGCTGCTTTAGAGACACTTGGGCTCATCAGGGCCGCACACGTGTCCTCCCCTAGTTAATATAGAAAGAAGTCTTAATCTTTGGGCTATACTCAGTTGGGTTAAAAGATTAATTTTCTGGCCCAACAATCAGAACCCAGCACTGTGAGGTGGCTGCATGAGAGTGATAAATAAACCCTCACAAATCATGGCCTGCCACGTGTCATGATCTGATTCCTCAGCCAATCAGAGGCCACTATTGTAGGGCAGATTTTAAGGATAGCTGTCATCTTGCTATCACTATAAATACCCCAGAAATCAGGAGAAAAGGCATTCAATGCAAACAGTGTAAAGTTACTCTGATAAAATACTCTCTCACTTTCTCTCTCACTTTCTCTCTCTATCTCTACTTTCTCTTACAACTCCTGATATCTGACTTAAGCTTCGGAGGGGGAACCACCACCCAAACCTCCAGGATGGCTCCCTTTCTTGCAGGTTCGGGAACGAAGCCCATGCCAAGGACCAAGCTGACTCAGGCATTGCTGCACAAGTCTCCATCTGAAGAACATCTAAGGGATACCCTTTTACTTGCTAGACAAGAAAGCTCAGCCTACAGCTTACTTGTTGGACAAGTAGAGGACAAAACATTTGGCGGCGTCTGTGGGGAGACGCAGCAATGACTGACTGTCAATCGTCCAACATTGCCAGAAACCGAAGTCTTCAGGTTCATGTAGAAGACACAGTTGAGCACGAGAGACCGCCTAGAGGAAGGGATAGACCTCCAACCATCGTCCATGTTCCTGGACCAAGCCAGCAGCCGGTCATTCAGCAAAATCTTGAACGTCCCGTGACGGCTGCCCATCTAGACAACGTCCTGAATGACTTTCAGACTAAAATGGCAGCAGTCGTCCAGGAACAGATTAGGAGCAACATGTTGTTCTTCCATCATAACCCTGAGCCAGCCGTCAACAATCAAGCTCCTCCTAGGGGACGTTCCCAAGAAAATCGTCCAGGTCCTAGTCGACCTGTTTGTCAGGAATCCTCTAAGAGGACGGCAAGAGGAAAGCAGCCCGAGGATAGTGATCAGCGAAGGAAGATGGACTGGAATCTGGTGGTGAGGACTCTAGATCAAGCTCGTCCTAGTGGACATCGAATGGAAACTGACGCCAGGGATTACCTAGAGGCAAAGAGGGCTGCAGCTTTGCAACGGTCGGCTACTGGCTCTACCCCGTATTTGAGGGACCCTCCTTTAAGGATGCCCTCTAGAACAGAAGGAAGAAGTCTGGGTCCTTCGATGGTTCGTCCGAGACAAGAGAGGATGGTGGTTCAACCAATGGTCTATAAGCGACCAGTACCCGCAAACACTTCTCTAATCCAGTGTTGAAGGAATATCGCAAGGAGTTCATACCCATCGAGGGACAGCTGGGAGCCCTCCGGATCAATTGGCCTACTCCATTCTCGGCCAGGATCATGGAGGCGCCCCCCTTCCCAAAGGTAAAACTCCCAACCATTGAGTCTTTTGATGGAACAACTGACCCTGATGATCACCTGTCTGCTTACAATACTCTTACTGAGGCTTTAAAGGAAGCTGAAGCCTTTATACATGCCACTGAAGTATGTGCGGAGGCAAAGCATCCCGAGTCCAAGAAGCCTGAAGAGGTTGCTCCGCTGAAGAAGAGCAACCCCAAAAAGGCCGAGACTTGGGCTATAACCTCTACCACTACTTCATCCAGAGGAAGAAACAAGAGGAAAGAATCTGAGCCTTCTTCATCCAACCCCATCGAATTCAGCAAGGACCAATACTCCATTCTCATGGAGATAAAGGACCAATATGAGCTGAAGGCTCCGGCTGAGATAAAGACACCTTATAGGAATAGGGACAAGAGCAAGTATTATCATTTTCACAAGGATTGCGGTCATGAAACCAATGAATGTAAGCACCTTAAGAGGGATTTGGAAGATCTAGCCCGAAAAGGAAAGATGAATTCATACTTACCCCAAGGGGGAAAGAAGTTTCAGAGGAGAGACGATCGTCAAAGCAAGAAAAAGGAGAATGAAAGCACTGACGAGGATGTAGTCCTGGTTATTTCAGGAGGATTTGCTGCCGCAGGGCCAACCAATAGAGGGCATAAAAACTACCTCAGGGAACTCGGCCAAGTCTTGTTGACTAATCCGTCCAAGGCCGAGCCTTTCCCAAAAGTGGTGGTTAGTGAGCAGGACCGGGGCAAATTGAGGACCCCCCATGATGACCCTTTGGTTGTAGAAATGAAAATAGCAAACTTGAGAGTAAGAAGAATTTTGATTGATACTGGAAGCTCGACGGACATCATTAGTGTTGATTGCTTGTCCATATTGAAATTTGATGAAAAAGACTTGGTCCTAGTCCATCATCCCATCATAGGGTTTGGGGGAGGAGTCATCCATCCCATGGGAACAGTCACGTTGCCCGTCCGAGTTGGTGAGAAGGACGCCTCAAGGACTTTGTTCATCAAGTTCTTGGTTGTCCGAGATTTGACAGCATACATTGTCATACTCGGACGACCAACTTTGAATCATGTTAAAGCTGTAATAGTAACTCACTTGATGCTTATGAAGTATGAGTGTGATGATGGCAAGATTGGCTCCATATATGGAGACCAGCAGGCGGCTAGGGAATGCTACCTAACCACCCTCAAGCCGTCATCATGGAAAGCATGCAATGAAGATCAGACGAAGATAGGTGGAGAACGGAAAACGTATGAAAATGGGAAAGATAAGACGAAGGTGGCTGGAGAAAGGAAGGTGGCTGGAGAAAGGAAGGCGTCCGAAAAAGTAAAGGAGCCTAGGATGGCTATTAAGAGTCCTCAGACGCCAATTGCCCCTCAAGGAAAACGTCTGAGCATCTTCCCAGCAAGAAAAGAAAGTATGAGCCCATAAAGGAAGAGTCTCCCTCATCTGAAGAGGTGATGGCCATCATGGGACTGGCTTTAGAACGTCCAGAGCCTGTGGAAGCTCCTGAAGAGGTATTGTTGGATGAAGCTCGTCCAGAAAGAACCCTCAAGATTGGGTCTTCACTCAGTCCTGGTTTAAGAGGTCTTCTAATTAGCTTGCTGAAAGAATTTCAAGACGTGTTCGCTTATTGTGTTGAAGAAATGCCTGGAATTGATCCAGAGATAGCCGTCCACAGACTGAATGTTGATCCAAATTTAAAACATGTCCGTCAGAAGAAAAGGCATTTAGGACCGGCCAGAAATCAGGCGGTTGACCAAGAAGTTCAGAAGTTGTTGGAATCAAAGTTCATGAGAGAAACTTATTATCCAGAATGGATAGCAAATGTGGTCATGGTGCCAAAGCCAAATGGCACTTGAAGGATGTGTGTGGACTACACTGATCTCAACAAGGCTTGTCCTAAGGACAGTTTCCCTTTGCCTAAGTTGGATCGTCTGGTAGATTCCACGGTCGGCCATGCTTTACTGAGCTTCATGAACGCCTATTCAGGTTTTCATCAAATCCCCATGTGGTCAGAAGATCAGGACAAAACGTCCTTTATTACTGAGAAGGGACTGTATGGCTGGTTGAGAATGTCATTCGGCCTACGCAATGCTCCGGCCACATTTCAAAGATTGATCAATACCGTCTTTCAGCCACAGTTGGGAAGAAACATGGAGGCATATATTGATGATATGATAATCAAGAGCCAGCAAGAGGAAGGTCGTGTTGGTGATTTGAGAGAGACTTTCGAAACTCTCAGGAAATACAAGTTAAAATTAAACCCCGGCAAATGTGTATTTGGAGACTTGTCTGGGAAGTTCTTAGGCTTCTTGGTAGATCAGAGGGGAATAGAAGTCAACCCAGAGAAGATCCAAGCCATTTTAGATATGAAATCCCCGTCAAAGATAAAGGAAGTCCAGCGACTGACGGGTTGCTTGGCTGCCCTTGGACGTTTCTTGTCCAAGTCAGGTGACAAGTGCCATCACTTCTTCGCCACGATCAAGAAAAAGGCCAAGTTTGAATGGACAGCAGAGGCAGAGCAAGCCCTTCAGCAAGTCAAAGATCACCTTCGTCAGCTTCCTAGGTTGTCCAGCTGAGGGGGAGAAACTGTTTGTATACCTGGCCGTGTCCACTCAGGCTGTGAGTGCCGTCCTATTGGCTGAAAGAGAGTCCGTCCAAGTCCCCATATACTTTGTGAGTCATGTGCTCAAGGATGCGGAAAATAGGTATACTCCAGTTGAGAAGTTTGGATTAGCCCTCTTCATGGCCAGCCGAAAGTTAAGACCCTATTTCTTGGCGCACAGCATACTCGTCTATACTGACCAACCACTGAAGCAAGTTCTGCAAAAGATGGAAGCTTTCGGACGAATGCTAAAATGGGCTGTTGAGCTTAACATGTTAGATATATCATTTGAGCCAAGGAAAGCCATTAAGGGGCAAGCCTTGGCAGACTTTATAGTTTGAACTTACTCGGTCAACCATAGAGCCAATATCTGATCCAACTAAAGGAAGGAAGCATTGGACGCTCATGGTTGATGGGTCGTCCACTGTCAATGGATGTGGGGCAGGAATTATTTGCCAATCTCCAGAAGGAGACAAGTTTGAATATGCGCTAAGGTTCCAATTCCAAGCGTCCAATAACGAAGCTGAATATGAAGCACTTCTAACTGAAATCAAAATGTGTAAAGCGGCCGGAGCTCTGGAAATTGAGGCCAAATCGGACTCGCTCTTGGTCGTCAGTCAAGTCAATGGGGATTTTGAATGTAAAGAAGCATCGATGAGCAAATATATGCGTCTGATCAAAGATGAGATTGAGCCTTTGAAACGATTGGTTCTCGACCAAGTGCCAAGGTCAGAAAATCATCAAGCAGATGCTCTCTCTAAATTGGCCAGCTCGGCTGAAGGTGATGTGCCAAGAACATTGTTTTGGGAAGTCAAACCCAAAAAGAGCATTGACCAAGAGCAGATTATGTTTCTTAGCCAAGGAGCAGTCTGGATGGAGCCTATCATAGAATACAAGAAGACGGGACGATTGCCTTCTGACCCTGTTGAGGCTAAGTATGTGAAGGCTAGAGACAAGTGGTTTGAGTTATGGGATGAGACTCTTTACAAGAGGTCATTCAATCGTCCTCTCCTCAAGTGCATCACCAGAGAAGAAGGTTTAGAGGTCCTGAAGGAACTCCATGAAGGAGCTTGTGCATCTCACATTGGGGGAAGAGCATTGGGAGAAAAGGCTTTAAGGACGGGATATTACTGGCCTACCCTAAAGGAAGATGCCCTCGTCTATGCAAAAAAGTGCGACAGTTGTCAGAAGCACGGAAATTTGCATCAGAAGCCGTCCAACTACCTAACTCCTATCTTGTTCCCTCTGCCTTTTGCCAAATGGGGCATAGATATTCTAGGACCTTTCCCTGTGGCCGCTGGGCAAAAAAAGTTTGTGATAGTGGCTGTGGACTACTTCACCAAATGGATAGAGGCTGAAGCCATGCGAGGTATAACAACAAACGACGTCAAGGGCTTTATTTGGAAAAACATGATAACTCGTTTTAGCATGCCACAGTCCATCGTCTTTGATAATGGCCCGCAGTTTGAAACACCTAAACTGAAAGATTGGTTGGCAGAACGAGAAATCAAGGCTCACTTCGCTGCCGTCACCCACCCACAGGCCAATGGGCAAGTGGAGTCCTTCAACAAGATTCTATCTAATGGAATCAAAAGAAAGTTGGATAATGCCAAGGGACAATGGGTTGAAAAACTACAGCTAGTGTTATGGTCCATTAGAACAACTGCCAAAAATTCTACAGGGGAGACACCCTTCATGTTAGTTTATGGCACTGAAGCCGTCTTGCCCATTAAAATCGAAGAACCCACCCTGCGAGTTATGTTGTACACAGAAGATGCCAACTGGGCAGCATTGCGCACGGCTTTGGATCAAGTACTGGAAGTCAGGGGCAATGCCTTGCTAAGAATGCAATTGTACAAGCTGCGAATGGCTCGAAACATTAACAAGAGAGTCGCTAGACGACCACTCAAGGTGGGGGATTTGGTCCTAAGGAAGATGGAGGTGGTTGGACGAGCTAAAGAGATGGGGAAGCTAACACCAAATTGGGAAGGACCTTATCAGATTATCCAGTAGGTGCGCAATGGAACTTTTCGTCTCCAAGATCTGGATGGACGAGTTATACAGCGCATCTGCAACTCAGATAACCTGAAGAAGTACCACGTCCAACTCAATTCATCGTCAGGAATCTAGCTGGTAGCTTGTAGTAATTCCAAAAGTGCCACGGCACATGCTAGAAAAAAGAATTGTATACATGTATCTTGGCATTTAGTCAAGCAAAATTCATATAATACAATTCCTACTTTATAATCGCCTTTATTTATTCCCACCAAGTTAGTTATCTTTGGGGCATTAAATCAGTTACTAGTCTAAAAGAGACAATAACTTGGAACAAAAAACAATAGAGCGTCAAAAATACTCACTTCAATGCCGAACATCACTCCCTCGAGGAGACCGGCCAAAAGTATAACAACCTAAAGGTTGACAATACATAAATGGCATTTAAATTGACAAAATCTCTAGTAAGGGAAACGTCAAGGTCTCTAAGAGAAGGCTGACCAGAAATAAGCCCTTAGTAAAGGATACTTACTTTCACCTACATGGACAGCTAAGTAGTAAAGACCCTAGTAAGGGATCACTACTTCCGGACGAGTGTTGTTCCCTCAAGGAAGGCGGCTAAGACATGGTCATACCATGTATCTAGAGCTCGTCCTTAGAGATTTCTGCAGGCTTGGCCAATGATTGGCTGCTCTCCTTCTTGGACTATGGCTTGTCCATTATATATGGTTGAGCCTAGCCCAAGAAAGGGGGGATAATACAAACCTATAGGACGAGCTAAAAGAGGGAAGGTCGTCCAGAAAATCAGGATGAACCAAGCAATAAATACTGCAGGACGAGTGTTACCAACTCGAGGAAAACGGCTGAACCGTGGTTAGTCCACAAAGCCATATGAGTAGGCCGCTTTCCCACTTGAGGCAAGACTCGTCTTAATGTGAATACCATCTAAAGTTCCAGGACAAATGTCACTAAGTACTTAAAATACTTATTCGAAAGATTCACAAAAGGATGGCAATTTTTAACTATATCTATTTTGCAAACCATCCAAAGTTTCAAGACGAATGTCACTAAGTACTAGATACTTATAAGATTCACCATCGTCCAAAGACAAGAATGGTAATTTCTCCAGGATGTGTTTTACAAATCGTCCATAGACCCTCGACCGTCCAAGGGCAGAGATCTGGGTTGACAGGATTACTCTATTTGAACTACATAAACCGTCCAGAATTCAGGGCGAGTCTCTTCTTGTGCTTGGATGATTTTGAATAGACTTATGATCGTCTAAATTCAAGTACGTTATTCAGGTACAAGTCATCTAAAAGCCAACATCTGTACGGCTCGTCCAAAATTCCAACGAGGCTAATTTGATACTTGGTCAAAATTTTAATAAAAGAAAAGGAGGGGAAAGACAAGCAATTGGCAAAAAGTCTTTCATATATATCATTGGCAAAAGATTTACAACTTAAGACTGAAGAGCTAAGGCTACAACGGCAGACAAGCCAAGAAACTTAGAAAAATAAACCTAAAACTAGGCATCATCTTCAGCACAAGTTTCTTGGTCGTCTTCTGGGTTCTCCTCCTCAGCTGCTGCTTCGTCGTCGGAGTCCAAAAACTCCGGAGGTTCCTCGGCACATACCATAGCACGACGGACACTCTGTTGATACTCCAGACGACGTACGAAGCTGGGGACCTCATCAGCTTCAGCCAGCATCTCAAAGGCCTTGACGGCCCAGTCCTTAGACGTTTCGACGACTTGAGCCAATCCTTCCTTGGCATCGTCAAAGGCCTTGGCCGCCTCCCTTTCCAGACGGGCAGTCTTTGCTCTTAGGAGAATGTTCTCCCTTCTCAGTTCAACGGCGGCAAGAAGAGCAACATCTCTCTCACCCTTCAGATCAGCAGAGACAACATTAATAATCATCTTCAGACGATCTAGCTCCTTGTACAGATCGTTGATGGTAACAAGATAATTCTTGTTTTCTGATTCAAGGAGAGCTGATCTCTTCTCCAAAGCCTCCAGAGATTGACGATGAAGGGTGTTAGCCATCTCAATGTCATGGATGGCCTTGTCGCCCGCCGTTGTAGCCAGGTGGACGAGCTGCTTATTCTCCTTTCTCAGCTCTCTGGCCCACTCTTCAGTAAGCATGCTGCGAGCAAAAAGCTGGAACAATGAAAATATAACAAGTCATTAGACGAGTTACAAACACTAATTTTACAAGTATAAAACAAAACCGGCAGAAAATTATACCTCAGCAGCAAGCTGGGACATGTAGCCCACATGCCCGGCAGATGCTCCCCTTAACCCTTTGGTGTAGGATTCAGGGTAGCATTTGAAGAGCTCCTGCTTAAGCCGATCCTTTTCTCCCTTGGACATTTTGGCAAAAGCAGGGGAAGACTCTTCGTCCGAGTCTATGGTGAAAGGAGCTGAGGGTAGAGCTGGGCCTTTGCCCTTATCTGAAAGAGGGGGAGAGTCAGTTATCTTGATGGGAAAGACAATGGCTTGTCTATTGGATGGACTCATGGATCGTCCGCCGACCCGCACCGTCCTAACTATATTTGGATAATACGACTCACCAGACGAGATGGAGGTCGCCCTAACAGCTAGCGGCATCTGCGACACCAGCTTGGCCACCGAGCCGCTGAAGCCCGGATAGTTCTCAGCAGCCGTCTCCGATTCTGGAACAACCAAAGCCACGGCCGACTCTGGGTTGATCTCAGCAGAGTTTGCCGGCAGAACGTCCAACGGACCAGCAGGATCCGCGCTCTTTCCCCCCTCGGCAGGGGCGGCAGCTGAAGGCTCCTTTTTCAGGGCCTTGTCCTTTGGAGGAGGCATGTTTTTCTCCCCAACTTCACCAGCAGGGGCCGTCTTCTCTGCCCTCTTCCTTATAAAGCCCTTAGGCCTTTTCCCTGGAGGTTGGTCCGCTACCGAGGTAGGCCTCTTTTTGGACGAGGACGACTTCCCAGGAGGAAGTTTGTTTGTAGGAGCATTTTTCTGCAAAAAATAAACAAGTCATCATATTGTTCGTCCAAATGGCAAAAGTTCTAAGAAAAATTACAAGGCTTCAGACGAAAGTCACCCAAAAAAGGAAGGCGTCCTTATAATGAACAACCTCCTTTCCTAAGGGAACCTCGTCCGAATTTCCGAATGCAGACGAAGCTGATACAAAGGAGGAAGCCGTCCCAAAATTCGACGGACTAAAGTGACTCGTCCAAGGACAGGAAATTAATTCTTCGTCCAGTTTCAAAACTTAAAACCTTTCGGACGAGCATTGCCCAAAGAAGGTGCCCGTCCAAGCATGGAAGTTTTCCTTCTTCAAGTTACCCTCGTCCAAGAAAAGGTGCAGCGACTTGGACGAGTCCAAAGGATACTCGTCCAGAGGCATTCAAAAACCTCAGACGAAAATAACCCAAAGAAGGTGCCCGTCCAAGCATGGACGTTTTCCTTCTTCAAGTTACCTTCGTCCAAGAAAAGGGGCAACGACTTGGATGAGTCCAAGGATACTCCTCCAGAGGCATTAAAAAACCTCAGACGAGAATAACCCAAAAAAGGTGCCCGTCCAAGCATGGACATTTTCCTTCTTCAAGTTACCCTCGTCCAAGAAAAGGGGCAACGACTTGGACGAGTCCAAGGATACTCGTCCAGAGGCATTAAAAAACCTCATACGAGAATAACCCAAAAAAGGTGCCCGTCCAAGCATGGACGTTTTCCTTCTTCAAGTTACCCTCGTCCAAGAAAAGGGGCAACGACTTGGACGAGTCCAAGAATACTCGTCCAGAGGCATTAAAAAACGTCAGACGAGAATAACCCAAAAAAGGTGCCCGTCCAAGCATGGACGTTTTCCTTCTTCAAGTTACCCTCGTCCAAGAAAAGGGGCAACGACTTGGACGAGTCCAAGGATATTCGTCCAGAGGCATTAAAAAACCTCAGACGAGAAAAACCCAAAAAAGGTTCCCGTCCAAGCATGGACGTTTTCCTTCTTCAAGTTACCCTCGTCCAAGAAAAGGGGCAACGACTTGGACGAGTCCAAGGATACTCGTCCAGAGACATTAAAAAACCTCAGACGAGAATAACCCAAAAAAGGTGCCCGTCCAAGCATGGACGTTTTCCTTCTTCAAGTTACCCTCGTCCAAAAAAGGTACAACGACTTGGACGAGTCCAAAGGATACTCGTCCAGAGGCATTTAAAAACCTCAGACGAAAATAACCCAAAGAAGGTGCCCGTCCAAGCATGGACGTTTTCCTTCTTCGGGTGATTCTCGCCCAAGGGATATAAAAAAAAAAGGGAAATTTCCTCAGGTACCCCTGAAGTTTGGCGTAATTCCCAAGATACCCCCCACATTTGGGGAATTCCTCAGATACCCCTGAGGTTTGTGTTTGGGCTCAAGATACCCTTACTATAGACGGAACCCTAACGCCGTTAGGTTTTCCGTCCATAGTATCCCCAATTTTCTCTCTCCTCCCATTCCCCCACCCACTGCCAACCCCCCTCCCTCAGTCGGCGGCCGACGGCCGGTGACCACCACCCACTCCGGCGCCAGCGACCCTACCCCCTCTCATCCCCATTCCCGATTCCCTCACCCCCGACGTTGGCGCGGCCGACAAAGAAAAACAAGAAGACAAAGAAGCACCGCAAAGCACCCTAGGGTGGTTTCGGGGGTGGGTTTAAGGGTTTGGGGGCGGCGTATCTGGGTGGGGAAGGGGAGGGGGTCGACTCACGATGGGGGACGGGGAAGGGGGACCATTTCCGATAGGGGGAAGGGGGGGAGGAGGTGGTGTCGGGGTTGGGTGGGGGAATCGAGAATGGGGAAAGGGAGGGCTAGGATGGGGTGTGGAGGGTGGGGGAAAGGGAGAGGGTGGGGTCGCCGGCTCCAACGCAGGGGGTGCTGTTGTTCTGGCCGGCGAAGGGAGGGGTTAGGGTCGCCGGCGCCGAAGTGGGTGTGGTGGTCGCCGGCCGGCCGCCGGGCTGGGGGAGGGGAGTTGGCAGTGGGTGGGGGAATGGGAGGAGAAAGAAAATTGGGGATACTATGGACGGAAAACCTAACGGCGTTAGGGTTCCATCCATAGTAAGGGTATCTTGAGCCCAAACACAAACCTCGGGGTATTTGAGGAATTCCCCAAATGTGGGGGGTATCTTGGGAATTACGCCAAACCTCAGGGGTACCTGAGGAAATATCCCAAAAAAAAAATCATACCAGTGTTTCAGCCCTTTTCTCGGCGCTGCTCTTGGCATATTCCTTCCACAAATTGTCCGTAAATTTAGACATGCTGATATCACCAGTCCAAGAAGCCTTGAGACGCTTTCTGGCCGAGTCTGCAATAGAGAAATGAAAGATGGTTAGTCCGATGGGCCATGGACGAAGAAGCTATACTTAGAGAATCTGAAGATATACCTCTGTCTTCAGCCAACCGCAAGTTGGCGGCGACCAAGAAATCATCATAGTAAAACATTTCTTTAAAGGGTATCCAGTTAGTTGGTCCCTTAAAAGATCGTTGGCCGGGCCTGGAGTACTCCTTTATTCTGAAATACTAAACCACCTCTTCGTCGAAGCTGTCCTCCAAATCCAGCCAAGACTGTTTCCGCCCTGTATTCGTGACGGACCGATTATAAACTCTATAGCCCTCGGTGGCGTAGTCGTTGGCCCCCCGTAAGAAAACGAAGTCAGCTTTCCAGTCGTGCATCTTTGACGGCTTGCCCCAAGCCGTCATGAAGCCTGGACTATTACAGATGCTGAGAGCCATGCCCCGTCCACGGCTCCAGGTACCTTAGCTGCATAGTGGATATGAGTAAAGGCTTGAAGGGAAAGAGCTAGGCCGCGCAGCTCACAGACGGCAATGAACGTCAAGACGTTGTGCCAAGCGTTTGGAGCCAGTTGATTGTGGCCGATGTTGTAGTAATTCAGTACTTGTTCTATGAATTCGTGGAGAGGGAACCTTAATCCCGCGTCCAGGGCCAGTTTGTAGACGGCGAAGTGCTTCTTTGGGGTGCTCAGTATCGTCGCGTCCTTATTTGGGATGACGAAGGAGAAGCCTGGCATGGGCATATAGGACGAGAGATAACTAGGGTCTGATCCTATTTTCTCTAACCATTTGCGATTAACTAAAATGAAACCGGGGTCAGAAAGGGGACCTAAGCATCTTCTAATCTCCGACGAGGTAGTGGAAGCTTCGTCTGACTCTTCGGCAGCATCAGATTCACTGCCGTTATTCCCTTCAACGGTTTCCTCCATATTGACGTCCCTGCCAGAAGGACCGGCCTCAGGGTTTATTTCGGAGTCTTCTAAGTTATGGTCAGAGGAAGGAGGCCCGCCCAAAGCCTCAGCACTTTGAACCTCTCTTGCCTCGTCGGGCACCCGTCCAGTAGATTCCTCCATATCTGAACTATTTGACGGGATCATTACCTTTCGTCTTAGACGGGCTGTTTGCTTGACGCGCGCCAGATTACCCTGCACAGGTAAAGACTGGGTCGTCTGACTTTCTCGGCCAAAAGAATAAAAGAAAATATAATCGGCCAGAAGAGGCCCAACTCTAGAATGTGCCGAAGAAGAAGTATCGGTTCTAGGGTCAAGACAAGTTCTTGGTCGGCTAAGATTATTTGAGGAAGAAGATTCCATTTTATTGATTTTCTAAGAAAAAATAAAGAATAAAGAAGAATGAAGAGAACAAAGAAAAGACACCTGCTAAAACGCCTGGACGATTCGGTGAAGAAAGCTGAGGCTGGACGATCTCTCTCTTTCTCACTCTAGAAAATTTGCAGAGCTTCTCTCTCTAGAAAAATTCGTTCAAAGTGTGAAATGATTCAATGTTCTCACACCAAGGTTATTTATAGGGGGGTAAGAAACTTGTGGAACCGGTCAGGAATGACCGAAGAAGAGAGTGTAACGGTCGATTATGACCGGTAAAACCCAGGAAAAGGGCGCGTCATTTCCTTCATTTTTGAAAAAAAACTACCTCGGATAAAAGGGCCTTAACTGTCAGATGGGCCAACAGTGAAAGCCCTTTTAGGGGCAAATGTTGTAGCCTAACATCTACGGCTTTTTTAAAGACACTTGGGCTCATCAGGGCCGCACACGTGTCCTCCCCTAGTTAATATAGAAAGAAGTCTTAATCTCTGTGCTATACTCAGTTGGGTTAAAAGATTAATTTTCTGGCCCAACAGTCAGAACCCAGCACTGTGAGGTGGCTGCATGAGAGTGGTTAATAAACCCTCACAAATCATGGCCTGCCACGTGTCATGATCTGATTCCTCAGCCAATCAGAGGCCACTATTGTAGGGCAGATTTTAAGGATAGCTGTCATCTTGCTATCACTATAAATACCCCAGAAATCAGGAGAAAAGGCATTCAATGCAAACAATGTAAAGTTACTCTGATAAAATACTCTCTCACTTTCTCTTTCTTTCTCTCTCTTTCTCTACTTTCTCTTACAACTCCTGATATCTGACTTAAGCTTCTGAGGGGGAACCACCACCCAAACCTCCAGGGTGGGTCCCTTTCTTGCAGGTTCGGGAACGAAGCCCAGGCCAAGGACCAAGCTGACTCAGGCATTGCTGCACAAGTCTCCATCTGAAGAACATCTAAGGGATACCCTTTTACTTGCTAGACAAGAAAGCTCAGCTTACAGCTTACTTGTTGGACAAGTAGAGGACAAAACAAGTAGTAGTAGTAGTAATAATAATAATAATAATAATAATAATAATAATAATAATATTATTATTATTATTATTATTATTATTATTATTATTATTATTATTATTATTATTATTATTATTATTATTATTATTATTATTATTATTATTATTATTATTATTAGAATAAATAAAAATTTCACCCTAACATTTGAATTTTTATTTTCTCATGCACAAATGTTGAGTCAAGTGACTCAAGCCCTCAACTTCTCACTTTATCCATTGCCGAACAAGACTCGAGTTAAAAAAAAATATATTAATATTCTTAGTCCCCTCAAAAAAAAAAAAAAAAAATTCTTGGGAAACATTATAATTTCATTTAGACAACGATAATTGTGTATAATCACTAGTCCAACTAAAATTGCATAACTCAAATATTATTATAATTTTTATCAACTTAAAAGCACCTCAAACTTTTCGTTTGTATAAGATTTATCTATCAGATACTTATACAACCTATAAAGAAAAAGAATATGGTAAAGTAGAGTAAGGATGCCATATAATTATTTTGTTTTACATTTTTAGTTTGTGTATATTTAAGGAGTATCTGAAATGTCAGTTAACAGCTTGTTTGGTTAGTGGTTATAAATGATGGTAATGGTAATGCATTGTAGTATAAATTTGTAAAGAAAATCATATGTCATTAGTCATGGTAATGTTATCTCATCCCCTAATATCCATTTTCTTCCTAAAATTTCATTACTATACATTACCACTAGGGAAAGTGGTATTGAATGGTAATGAAAATTTATATTTATAAAGGGAAAACTCATGTCCTGTGATGAAATTTCATTACCATGGGTATTGATATTAAAATTTCTTTTCAAATTTACATTAAACTACATTACCATTACCACAATTTATTATCACACCCCCAAATTACTCACTTTAAAATAAATAATAAATAAATAATATTTGAGTAATTTAGGAGTATTACCGCCACGTGACTTTCACACTTTCGACAATTAACTACTAACTAACTAAATAAATTACAGCGGAAGACTTTAACCAAAATAATAATAACTCTTTATTATTAAAAATAAATATGGTCTCAGACTTAAACATCCTATACTAGGTGAAGATCCCCTCCCTAGTATGCTCCCATACAAATCCAAAGTTCACCTGCAAAACTGCTTACCAAAAGGTAATGAGGGCAAAGCCAAATAGGAAAAAGGAAAATACGCGTCAATATAAAACTTAGTACGAAATGTACAAGATAGGTAACACATTTACTAATTCTCAACATTTTACATTTCGAAATCTCCTTAACTAATGATTCAAGGACAACTTTTAAGAACAAACTCTTTCCAAATAACTTGGATTAAAAATGATCTTGAAACCAATTCATCTTCTTATCTCCCCTTCCTTTACCTAAGTGTGTACACACCCCAAGCTAGTCATCCCATCACTGATCTATATCAAGGGGTAACAATAATTGCTAATAAGTGGACTTTAAAACATAAACCCTTCTTGACGTCAATCAAGCGGTAATATAATAATACGAATTAGTAAGCCATGAATTATTCTTAATTTCTCATAAACAACTTTTAAACACAAAAAATACATAAAAACCATTCAAACCATTCCTTGTAATAATAATTTAAATTCTGAAAACATTCATACAATATGTTTGATAAAATTATTCCTTTTTTTTATTTCCGAAACTGAACAATAGAAATGTTGTATCCATTTTCAACTAAATTTCTAAATCAATTCAACCATTAAATCAATAAACAACTTTAAGACATAAAACCACATTTCAAAAGATCTAGCTACATAATGTACCTTGATCTTGCACGAAGAGTATACTAGTAACTTCACTTAGTCTTATGCTAGAGCGTTCTCCTAATCAACCAATAATATAAAAAAATCTAATAAGTAACTTATCACATGAGCTTAAACATGAATTCCTAGAAATGACCTAACATGAAAAAAATATTAAACTTACTAATTATAAACATGAAAAACTTTTACTTAAGCCAAATATAATTAAAACTTGGATAAGAAATACAAAACTAAAATAGATTAAGAAGAGAAGAAAGAACCTTGAAGCAAGAGAGTTTGGTTTCTTCAAAGTTTTTGGTGTGGAAAATATGGATTGAGGTTTGGGGTATTTATAGGTGCTGAATAGGGAGTACTTAATTTTTAAAATTAAATATTTTGTAACCTTCATCATAAATTAGGAGATTAATCCCAAGATTTGTAACCTCCATCATTAATTTGGGAGTTTTTAGAAAATCAAAACCCCCATGTAGGGATGGCAATTATCCATGGGTGAGTGGATTATCCATCCACCCGCCCCGAATAAATGGGTGAAAACCCGCGGTGGAGCGGATGACTGATGGGTGATGGATGGATCGGGTGATGGATCGGGTCGGGTGTGGATGACTTTTTTTTGACCCATCACCCGACCCATCACCCGCTTCCTCCATCCACCCGTTTATATATATATATATATATATATATATATATATATATATATATATAAACTAGCATATAGCAATGGATTTGTTGTATTTTATTATTATTAGTTTTATTAAGCCATTATTAGTTTTACTTTCCGGTGTGTAATGAGATTGATATTTAGTCACTTTATCGTTAATATATGAGTCTTTGATTAAGTTTTCAATATTAATTTTTCAAAAAAATTGTTAAATCTACAAATTAATTTTTTTTAGTATCACCCGTTTCCCACCCGCTCCACCCGCCCCACCCGCGGATGATGGGTGGAGCGGATATGGATGAAATTTTTCGCGGGTGATGGATGGTGTGGATGGAGTTTTGGGTCGCGGGTGATGGGGCGGATGATGCTCCACCCGATCCACCTCCGATCCATTGCCATCCCTACCCCCATGCCCCACGCCTAATCAGGGTGGGCGGCTCTCGTGCTCCAAAATTGTCTTTAAATCTCCATTATAAAGGAGAAACTCATTACTAAATATTTAAATGTTTAAAACTTAATCAATAAAATTTTGTCCAGGATTTAAATCTAAAATTTTAACAAATCCAAGTTTGGCGCCATTTTCCCGCCAAAATAATTTAAAACGAGTGAAGTTACTAAATTACCTTTGCTTAAAATATTTATTTTGGAAAATAAATATTTAATTACTTAAATAAATACTCAAAAATATGGGGTATTGCATCTATGATCAATAGCCAAACAAGCTGTTAGGATAATCAATTCTATGTGAATGATTGAACACTAGAAACCTTAACAACCTATAAGTAATTAGAAAAAACTAGCCTAAATTACTAATGTATTCTAATTAACGAATAATAATCTAACATAATTACGAAACTTAATGACCTAATATTTATTATTTCTGTAACTTTTGCATCGCACAAATATAAAGCTAGTAATTAGAACCATTATAAGCTCTTAGCTTGGATAATAAATCAATAAAAAAGTATTGTCAAATATAGACTTGTAATATATATTTTTGGTGGCATATGTGATCGACTTACAAACTGTGCATCTTGGGTGTAACATGTTACAACATAACTTATTGTGTAACATGCGTTATGACATACTGTTCAACAAGAATGACATGGATTACAAATAATGACATGAGTTTCATGTCATTTTGTCATTTAAATCATGTCATTTGAGTTTTTTTTTTGGGAAATTCTCAATGGTACCATTCAAGTATTGACTTTTGCCAATGGTACACGTTTTTTATTGGCTTCCCAATGGTACCATTATAGTATTGACTTGTTGACGGTTATCAAATATCGTTAAAAAAAGGTTATATAAGTATGGTTGATTTAATTGCAGTTTCATAAAAACTGTCAAATTACTATCCAAAATCCCTAAATTCTTCTCCTTTATCGCGGGCTCGCAGCTCAACTTGTCGTCATGAAACCCACGACCATAACCACTAGGTGAAGGAGGAGCAATATGAAATTAGATCAGGTTTTTAGAAGGAAAAAAGAAAACCTCTCTCAGTTTTTAGCTCAATTTCAACATTATTTCAATTTGTCCAACAAATTAAATAATGTTGAAAAAGAAGAGGGAGGAAGTAGACATGTTGTTGGTGTGGCAGGAGGACAGCTAGAGCGGGGTGAGGCTGGTGGTGGGATGCGCGGACAGGAGGGGCCATGAGGCGATGGTCGGCAGCGGTGACTGGCGTCGGTGTTGACGGTGGTGGTTCGTGGTGGGATGTCGGCAACGGTGGTCTATGATGAGAGGGTGAGAGTGTGTTGCATAAGGGAGTAGATGGGTGGTGCGGGGAATAGGTGGCCAGTGTGGTGTTTGTGGTTGGCGCTAGTTTGATCCAGTGGAAGACCATAGTCCAGGCGTGGCTTGCTGATAAAGTCCACGGTCTGTCGTGGATTCCAAAAATAATAATAAAGTAGAGGAATCCGATTTGGGGAGTAGCAGATGCATATATACTTAGGGATAAATAGAGGAGTGAAGCTTAGAATTGCAAAATGAAAGAGAAGCACGGGAGGGGCCAAGGGGGTGATAATCTAACATTTGTTTTATGGTTTAATCACAAATTCACAACACTCAACAAGTCAATACTATGATGGTACCATTAGGAAGCAATTAAAAAACTTGTATCATTGACAAAAGTCAATACTTGAATGGTACCATTGAGAATTTCCCTTTTTTTGCAAAAGAAGTGGAGATTTGTAGGTTGTCACACCGTAAATTATAGTGTAACAATTACACTGAAGAATTTATGATTATAGATATTACAAAAGGATCTAAGACTTCCTCTCTTGTGAAATTTGTCCATCATTTGGACATCCCCCTAATTTCAGATAATGTATATAACATGTACAAACAACAAATAATGTATATAACATGCACACACATTAGAATCTCCGAAATGCCACATGCCTCATCCACCACACATTTTAAATCCAACCAAATTCCAAAACACCAAACAATATCCCAAAACTTTGTAATTGTAACATCAAAACACATCCAAACGCAAATATTAAATACAAACTTCACAAATCATAGCCAAATATACCCAAACAAGAGAAGCCCGAAAATAAGTTGTCGACCACTCACAAACACCATTTCAAAATTCCGCCTCGAGCCCGACGCGCTAACCGGCCTCTCCATTTACCCTTTCTCAATCAAAGAGAAAAATGTAAAATTTTTAAGAGGAGTCCACCAGCATGATATGTCACATGGGCCAAGGCGTGCTTCGTGCCTCTGTTCAGAAAGTCCGAAACAATCTCAACACGATATATATAACATATTTCCCTTAACCCATCCCGAATCCAACCGGATACAACATAAAACCCACTAACTTACCACGTGATATTGTGACCCGATACGACCCAAACCGGCCCATACCCCAACTTAAACCACAACCTAGCAATTTAGCAATATAATCCCCTCGGGGAATAAATGAATAATAATTGGTGTACATTCCTTGACAAATAACATCAGCAAAAAGGTAGTCATAACCAAAACAACATCCATCTAATCAAATGACAAATCCCATTCTCGTACTTTCTTTCACAACTTATCCGTAAAATCTTTCCTTGTAATTTTATCCACGTGTTCCCCACTAACCCTCTCCTCCCCAAAAATCCTAACTGGCAAATCTTAATCTCAATTCTCACCACACCCCTCCACTTTGACGCACCCATTTCAAACCAAGTGGGCGCGCAGCCCCCACACCCGGGCCCACACTTTCGTCCAGCGCAACTCAACCGTGTGAATTTAACAGCCGCTTCATCTTAGCTGGCAAATTTTACCTTATCCACCTTTTTTGGGGAAGAAATAAGTATCACTTTTCTACGTCACCCGCCCTTTCTTTTCTTTTAGGGCCTGTTCTCTTCGGCATAAAACTACTGAACTGAACTGAACTGAATTGAACTGAACTGAATTGAACTGAACTGAACTGAACTGAATTAAATTATAGCTAATTAATAGTAATGATTATCATTTAGGAACTGAACTGAATTGAACTGAACTGAACTGAACTGAAAATAAGCTGGGGAGAACAGGCCCTTAATCCCCTACAAAAGTCACCAACCACGTAAAATTAATTAAATTTTAAAATATAATATAACTACGACAATATCAAATGTTGGGTGACGTTAGCAAGGTGACAGGTCGGTAATTGGTTCCCTAATTCCTAATTTGTACCCACGTTTTTTTTATATATTTTTGGTAATATATCGAATTTATATTTATTTCCATAAATGAGATTTTGTAAGGGTTAAAAACTTAAAAAGAAGTGGAAAAAATACTATTATTCTCTGAATATTCAGGGACGAAAAAACTTTGCTGTTTTGCACATAAAGCTTAGAGAAGAGGAAAAAATAAAAGTTAGAGAGAGAGAAGATTACAAGAAAAGAACAAAACCCTAGATTTTTTGGTTGTTAACCAAGAATTTTACTCATCTGGGTATTCTTTTGAAGATCCCATTTTTGCGCTTTTTTTGTAACAGCCATTTGCGATTACAGAGGCGAGTTCTTCTTTTTCTCTTTTGTGAATTTAACTAGTTTTTAAATGTTGGTATTTTTAGTATATATTTGTGAGATCTACTGTTTATGTATGACCATGTTAAGAGTTGAGTTTACTATTGTTTGTTTTGATTTTTTTTAGGTTGGGTTATTTGTTTGATTTTCTTGTGTAAATTTGACTGTTTGGGATTTTGATTAATTTGGATTTTGATTGATCAATTTTGGGTTTTTAGTTTGACCCAGTTTGAAATGAATTGGATAATGTGTAGAATTTGAATTTTTGGTTTGTTGGTTTGAATGTGAAGAATTTGGTTTCTTTTATGCAGATTGGTGTTTCTTGAAAGGGGAGATAAGTGTACATATAATTGAGGGTGTTTATTTTTTTGTGTTCCGGGTGTTGGTAATAAAAAGGAATAATGATGTCGAAATCGTATGCGAATTTGATGGACTTACTGACTGGGGATTTCCCGGCAATGAGATTGGAGAGGAGGCGGCTCCCTAGAGTAATGACAGTACCAGGCAATATTTCTGAACTTGAAAATGAGCAGGCTCGGAGCGTGTCATCGGATAATCCATCTACTATTGTTCAAGATAGGATGATTATTGTAGCGAATATGCTACCGATAGTTGCAAACCGGGGTTTGGATGGTAAAGGATGGATATTTAGTTGGGACGAGGATTCTTTACTCTTACAACTCAAGGATGGTTTACCAGATGAGATGGAAGTGCTTTATGTTGGCTCACTCAGGGCAAAGGTAGATAGTAGTGAACAGGATAGTGTGTCACAAATTCTTTTTAATAGCTTTAAATGTGTTCCTACTTTTCTTGAACCTGGTATTATGGATCGGTATTACAATGGATTTTGCAAGAAGCAATTGTGGCCACTTTTTCATTACATGCTGCCTTTTTCTGCTGGACATGGAGGGCGTTTTGAAAGATCTTTGTGGGAAGATTATGTGTCTGTAAATAGATTGTTTGCTCAGAAGGTCATTGAGGTGCTTAATCCTGATGACGATTATGTTTGGATTCATGATTACCATTTGATGGCTATGCCAACCTTTCTGAGAAGACGGTTCAACCGGTTAAGAATGGGATTTTTCCTCCACAGCCCGTTTCCTTCATCTGAGATTTATCGTGCACTTCCTGTACGGGAGGAAATCATTAGAGCTTTGCTTAATGCAGATTTAATTGGTTTTCACACATTTGATTATGCCCGGCATTTCCTTTCCTGTTGCAGCCGTATGTTGGGTTTAGAGTATGAATCAAAGAGGGGTTATTTGGGGTTAGAATATCATGGAAGAACAGTTGGGATAAAGATCATGCCTGTGGGGATTCATATGGGCCGGATTGAGTCAGCTATGAGGCTCTCGAATCAGGAACGGAAAATTGCTGAACTGAGGCAAAAGTTTGACGGGAAAACTGTTTTACTTGGGGCTGATGACATGGATATGTTTAAAGGAATTAATTTGAAGCTTCTTGCAATGGAGCAGATGCTGAAGCAACAGCAGAAGTGGCGGGGTAGGGCTGTACTGGTTCAGATTGTAAACCCTGCAAGAAGCAGAGGAAGTAGTATAGAGGAGATGCAGTCTGAAATTGAGGAAATTTGTCAGAGGATCAATAAAGAATATGGGAAGCCTGGATATGAACCTGTGGTACTTATTCACAGGCCAGTTTCTGTGTCTGAGAGGATTGCTTATTTCACCATTGCAGAATGTGTTGCTGTCACGGCTGTAAGGGATGGAATGAACCTTACGCCATATGAGTACATTGTCTGCAGAGAGGGGATTTCAGGTTCAGAGTCTAGTTCTAATGTTGTTGGTCCAAAGAAGAGTATGCTTGTGATCTCAGAATTTATTGGTTGCTCCCCTTCCCTTAGTGGAGCCATCAGAGTAAATCCATGGAATATTGAGGCAACTGCTGAAGGCATGAATGCGGCTATCTCGACAGGAGACTCGGAGAAACAACTACGACATGAGAAACACTATCGATATGTTAGTACCCACAATGTGGCGTATTGGTCAAGAAGTTTCATGCAAGATTTGGAAAGAACTTGCTCTGAACACTTTAGGAGAAGATATTGGGGTATTGGTTTAGGATTTGGTTTCAGGGTTGTGTCTATTGATCCTAACTTTAGGAAGCTTTCAGTAGATGCTATTGCATCAGCGTATAGAATTTCACAAAGTAGGGCCATTTTATTTGACTATGATGGAACTTTGATGCCCCAAAATTCCTTGAGCAAGTCTCCAAGTCAGGAGGTTATCTCAATTTTGCAGACTCTATGTGCTGATGCTAAAAACACAGTGTTTATTGTCAGTGGAAGAGGGAAGGATAGTTTGAGCGATTGGTTTTCACCTTGCAAGAAACTTGGACTTGCTGCGGAGCATGGGTATCTTTTGAGGTTTGTCTCTCTTTCCCCTTTCTCTCAGTTTCTAAATAAGAATGAGTTGTGCAAATTAAGATGATCATAGTGTCTTATTGTCGACTGTGTGTACGTGTTTCAGGTGGCCTGACAGTGAAGAGTGGGTGAGTTGTGGTCAGAGTTGTGACTTTGGGTGGATGCAGATTGCTGAGCCTGTTATGCAATTGTACACCGAGGCCACGGACGGTTCATATATTGAACCTAAAGAGAGTGCTCTTGTTTGGCATCATCAAGATGCAGATCCAGACTTCGGATCTGCTCAGGCCAAAGAGATGCTTGATCACCTGGAAAGTGTTCTAGCAAACGAACCTGTGGCAGTGAAGAAGGGTCAGTTCATTGTAGAAGTAAAGCCTCAGGTATGTATATGTCAGGTTTGAAATGTTTTTCACAATGTATTTTCTGTCTTTTCTTGTTCGCTTATATTTTTTATTATCAATACACATACATGCAAGGGATCCCCAGTTAATCGCTTAGATATACCAAGTATAACATATCTCAAACTGAAGTTTGTATGTATTTATATACAATGCACATTTGAAACTGAAGTTTTCAACAAAAATAAATTGAGGAAAGTTACTAAATATGAGTAGATACTCTTATCATTTTGACTGCATATTATATCGGTCTCTATTATGAAAATGCAACTTGATTTACAAAGTTTCTCCGAGAAACTGGAAATTTCCCCATGCAAATTTCTTGATAGAGTAAATATTTGTTGTGTCAGGGTGTGACGAAAGGCATGGTCGCTGAGAAAGTGTTCACGTCAATGGCGGAGAAAGCGAAACATGCGGATTTTGTGCTGTGTATAGGTGATGACCGATCTGATGAGGACATGTTTGAGATAGTAGATAATGCAGTTTCAAGAGACATTCTATCTTCCAATGCCTCCGTGTTTGCTTGTACAGTAGGTCAAAAGCCTAGCAAAGCTCGATATTTTGTGAATGACACTGCTGAAGTCAGACTTGTGCTTGAATCCCTGGCTGAGTTCTCTGATCTGTCCAGCTCTCAATAATAAATAACTATACTAAAATTTGATTTTTCTTTTTGGGTTTTTTATTATTGTTTTTTTCTAAAAGTTCATTGATGAGTATGGTTAGTAGCTGGCTTTAAGGGTCCTCAGGCTGCTACCAGTGCTAATTGATCCAAAGAATACTATTCATTGTAGTTAGTCAACCTAACCTACTATTAGAAACAAGCTTGTGGGTAGATGATGCTATTGGTTTCTCATGCTATAAATTGTATAGGCTTTCATATTGATTCTTTTTTTATGTTATGAATTTGAAGGTGAGAGCAATTTTTTGTTAGCTAAAGAGCTCAAATACCATGTAGACGGATTGAATAGGTACTTAAGAAGAACAATAATGTTTGTGCATAATAATATAGAGTTCTTTTTTATGTAATCTCTTTTCCTTTATCATGTGTTTCTTGTAGTGAGAACGTCATTCCCAAGCAGTTTTTTGTATTAATATAAATTTCCAAATTTTCATCCAATGCCATCTCTAAAATTGTAATGGATGACTGATATTTTGTGAAGGAATAAATAGGTATTAGACAGACAATCATTACCATGAGATTTCTTCACAAAATTACTATACCCGTTGATGCCTTCTTTGATAGTACTAATAATTTTAGTCTTTTTTGTTGTCACTGGCTCATTATTGATCTTGGAGCGTGTTTATATTTACACTTATATTTCAACAATACTAAAAGAAATTAGTAATGGAAAAATGTTATTATGAATAATTGATTGTTATAATGCCTTCAATATCATATGAGTATTTGAACCTTGGAATAAATTTTCTCAAGGAAAAAAACGATCATGATTTTCACAAAGACTACTGAAAATGGTAATGAGCTGTCTGAAATGCAGGCAAGATATATCTATTTGCAATATTGTTTTTATGGTAAGGAGAAGGACCCTATCTAGACCTCGACTCGCACGGTGTTCTTGGTCTAGCATCTGCGGGTCAGGCACTTGAGTGTAGGGAGGCAAGGTTAGGTGAATCCCTACCCCCAAATACTGCAGTTGGGAGAATTCGACCTTGTGACGGATGTGACCTCAAAGTTACAAGGTAAATCCCCAACCAATTATACCAAGTAAGCTTGGGTATTCACAATATGCAGACCACCTCATACTGATCAATAAGATAAATATAAATCTGAACTTCTTGTTGGCTCAAAATGTGCATCAAACTTCTTGTTCAACCAATACAATATCTTCACCATTTCCAGCTATCTATGTCTAGCTCCTGAACAGATATGCATGAACAGTCAAAACTTCCTGCTGTGAACTATCCTACCATTTCACCGAACTAGTTGTTGGACCGTCCACTATCGCCCGCGGTCCCCCAAGAAACCGAAGCTAGTTATAAGCATGAGTTGGTTTGTATTTTCTATTTCTTATTAGTTCTTTCAGCTTGGTTGTAATGGTCAACAAAGAAATAAGATAGACTCTTCCTTGAGATACAAAATTCTTCCATCAAAATGAGCTATGGGAATGCATACTCTGTACATATAATTAAAGTAATTGTTACATTTATATAAGTTTGGGTGTTTGCTAGGAACACATATAGCATCTTGGGTGCTATTTGTTCCTCAAAAAATCCCCAAAATGATCAACTATATATATTGGAAATCCTAGAGTTAAGAGTATTTACTATTTAGTATAATAATGTTCTTGTTCAAAAAAACTCTAAGCAATCTTCAGAGTTCAGCCAAAGCATCAAGCTAAGGGGCCTTTGTTACGATATTGCCCATGTTTAAGTATACTAATTGTTTTTTGAAAGGGATAATGCTGCCCCAATTTGGATTAAGCATGGCATAGTAAGCCAGGATACTGCTGAACTTTTCTTTTTTTAGTAGTGATTCTGCATACAAGTCTCTTCACTTTCTTAAGAACTTAATTGTGCATACCGGATACTCGATCTGATATCCCTCTTTTGTTTGCTGACAATTTAAATGACCTCTCCACATCTTCTGTAAACACAGTAATTCATATTGTATCATTCCCATTGCAACTGCATTTAAAATTCATCACACAAGTAAAGTTTACCAACACTTGGAATCTCTTAGCACAATTACGACAAATAGTAATATCTACTTAGACACCATCACTAACTATTATGCTATAATCCTAGTTGTGACATGAGCCGAAAAGCAAAACTAATTAGCAAGTAAATCCATCAATTAGTCACATAGCACCTGAATCCAATAAATAAACCACTAAACTAACATATAATATCATCCTTTCGTAATGCACTCACTCTAAAATGGTTTAACAAAAAGGATGTAGTTTCAACATTGCCTATACATTGTATTTTTGCTATAAGTATACTCACGTCTTGATGATAAACACATAACTTTTGCTCTTTACCCTGAATGTCACCTGTATGTCCGCAACTTAAGGCTAGGCATTACGTGATAATGATTTTTTAAAATTTCTAATTGCTGACAACTAAAGGAATAACCTTACTTTCAAACAATTCAAAATAAAGGAATAGTGTTATAAAACATATCAATGTAATACATTTAAATCTACAAGCCATTAAAGGCTAATATCCTATTGTTTTGGGCAAATGTAATCAACCTCTCGCCACAGGCAACGCCTAACCGAAAAGAAAAATATGCCAATTTAGATTTGTAACACCTCGACCCCTAACTTTTTCTAATTCTACACCTTAAACTTCATTCTCTTTCCTTCCACCCTCTCTTTCCTCCCTCTCTCTATTTCTCTAAAATAGTCTTACACATTTTAGGAACGCCAAACTATTTCTATTTTAATTATCAATACCAAGTCCATTTCCATTTTTTAATTATCTACACTAAATTGTCCCAGTTAATATCAATTCATAACACCTTTGACTTCTACTCCGTGCCTACAGAACCAGCCAAAAGCCGGGGATTTTCTGGCAATTTCGGACAACAATCGTATTTGGACAAAGCTTTCAAAAAATTCATATGATATGCTTGTATCTAATACATTGCAAATGTATTTTAGTAGGATAATCACATGAAATGATGAATTATGGATTAAGAATTACTAAGAAAGCAATTCACCATTTTCATTTATGAATATTAAATTTCTAGAAGTGCCGTAGAAAATAAGTGACTTGTCATCCACAATGACCAATTATGATGCACTTAAGCACAAATGACAAAGTAAATTGGGCCAAAAAGGGATAATCTCACAAGAAGCTAAAGGTTTGAATTAATACTTTTGGATAATAGGGGGACCAAGAGGAAGTTTTGACATGATCCAATCTCTGACATCGCCAACTCCATGGCCATGTTTATCACTCAAACCTCATCAACATCTGTGAACTTTTCGTACCACTGCAGCAAACAAGCTTCAAGTATGTATATATTAATATATATAGGTAGGATCCGCTGAAAACCAAGTTAAGCTGAAAACTGAAAACTTGCTCATTTTACAATTTTTTTGCTCATTTTACCAATTTTTGCTCATTTTACAAATTTTTGCTCATTTTATGATTTTTGCTCATTTTATGTTTTTGCTCGTTTTAAGAAACTTTTGCTCATTTAAGCAAACTTTCGCTCATTTTACGAAGTTTTTGTTCATTTTATGTTTTCGCTCATTTTGAGAAACTTTTGCTCGTTTTACAATTTTTTGCTCATTTTATGTTTTTTGCTCATTTTATATTTTTGCTCATTTTAATAACTTTTTGCTCATTTTTATCTTTTTGCTCATTTTCATAAACTTTTTGCTCATTTTATGTTGCAGTTTTCAGTTTTCAGCATAAGGAGTGGTTTTCACGTGATCCTATTACTATATATATATATATATATATATATATATATATATATATATATATATACTCCCTCCGGTCTTTATTAGTTTACCCCTATTCCTTTTAAGGGTGTCCCTTATTAGTTTACCCCTTTCTTTTTTTGCTATTTTTGGAATGGACCCACTAACTTTCCATCACACATACATTCAACTTTAGTATAAATTAATCTTTTCTCTCTCTTAGTATGCCCCACAATACTATTCCTCCTAAAACTCTGTGCAAAAGAAAGGGGTAAGCTAATAAAGACCGGAGGGAGTATATAGCAATAGACCCAGTTCTCCAGAAAACACAGATCACAAATCACAAATACTTTCTCGATTATGATGACAAGAACTCCCATATTAGCTATACAAAATAACACTATCAAAGGTAGAAATACAGTTGTTTTATTTCAATTACAATATGATAAAATGTGAAATAGACTTGCATGCATAACATACGGCAATGATCCTAGTATAAAGTTCAATAGAATAGCAGGATCTTGTCTGCTAGCCATCAGCATTTGTTCTTGAAACACAATGAACAAATTTATGTTATCCAGCCATCAAAATTTGTTCTTGGAACACAATAAACTAATTCCTGTAACAACCATCTGCTTGTAATTACGGTCAAAATACCGTGATACAGACACAAGACTAAGTTCATGTTTGCAAATTGCAAGTGATCAAATAGCCACAATTAATTACACTGAATGACATAAGAACTTTTATATATGTAATTGGTCTTCTCCATTTTCTCTTTCAGCATCACATGTCCTACACTCCTACTCCTTCGCTCTATAGATAGCATTTCTCCTCTCTCAAAAATTCAACAAATTCCTTCCTTCCCAGTTCCCAGTATATGAGCTACCCTTTCTTACAGACCATCAACAGAACTGTGATGTATTTTCAATGGAAAAGGTATTAGCGGATTTTGTGTAGGCCAGTATGCTCTGTAGGCAACAACGCTATTTATACAATGGCAAATATGTTTTATACTTCACCCACAAGCCTTTGATTTTAACAAGTATCACTGTCTAGGGATAAGCTATCAGAATATCATAGGAGGTGCTATGCAATAAAAGTCAGTCGGGCAATATAAAGTTTGCTACAGGAAAAAAATTGTTTGGATTCTAAGTGGTCAACATGCTACACCAGAAATGTAGAATCAGTCAATTTCTAACATCAGTATAACCAAACTAATCTGATATTTAAATGTCCTTTCTTCAAGAGGAGGAACACAGTTCCATGAAGAAATAAGACAGCATTAGTAACATGGTACGGCATTAGACATAAAAGAGACCTGTAGTTTTTAGCAATATCACCAGGTTTACAGATGAGTGGAAAGGAACACAACTAAAGCATTAAGGTAACCAAAGCATTAAGACACACTGGTAGATTTACACAACCGCTAGAGAAAAGTGCATGAAGACACTCTGGAGATGTATCACAAAACAGTATTTTGACTTTTGTACATCATACAACAATCAATTAATTACATGCAATATGCATAAACCTTCTTCTTTTACTCACACTTTTCCAGCTGTCCTAGTTCCAACTAATGTCTAGCCGGAATAAGAGATTCACAGATGAAGGGAGCTAATACTATCCATCACTTGAACTACTAAGTCTGTTAGTCTACTACTAAGAAACTACCAGAAGCTATATCAATTGCTAAAACAGCATCAACATTTGAACTTTTAAAAGGTCTTATACATAATAGCACAGCTGACCATCTTGTCGCCTAAGCTAAAAGTTTGCACATTGGCTGCTATCCATCCATGCAATACATAGATCAAATACAACTCTCTATAGCTGATAAAAAAATCAGATTTAACACAATATTGAACACAAATAGTAAACGGCTGTACAGTCCAGATTAATTTTAATTAGAATATATATAGAAGAAAAAATGTCTTAGAGATGATACCAGGCCTGAAGCAATCCTTGCCGTACTTTTGAGTACAGCAAAGGGAATCACACAATAAGCGTCCTGCACAATACAATAACTTTCACAACAGTATCCAGTCAAATCAACAACAAAACACAATAAAAGTATATGCCATCTAAAAAACAAGTTCTACATGGATGCTTGACCCACATAGCTAATTGACCTCTCTATGAAATATCAGGAACATAGCAGCAGAGGGGTACAAAGGTGATAAGAATTGTGTAAAGACTAAAGACTAATGATACTATACCAATTAAGAGAAGCAGCAAATGGAAGAAGACGTCATATTTTGTGAAAAAAGGCCTAGCTTCTGATGTAAAGTTGAAGCTTATCAGCTCCTTGGGACTTACCACATGACTCATGGCAGGTGGATTTTTGGTAACTTCTTCGGCTGAAAGGATGTCATAGTCAGAATATGTACCCCTGACAGCGGTCGGATGCAATGCCCCAAAAACTTCTTCACCTACACTTAATGGTCGAACTGAACTTCCAACTGCTGCAACTTCTCCACTAACATCACGGCCCAGAATTAGGGGAAGTAGAGGCCCAAACACAGATCAGCCGTAACCTGCTCGGATCTTAAAGTATTACAGCAAAACATATCTAAATTAGGATCTTATAATTCTTATTATTTGAACAAACGTATAGATAGAGTTGCATAAAACTAAAAAGAATTACAGATCCAAGATCAAAATAATGAACTACGCAAAGCCATAACCTTCATGCGTTCAACATGTCCAAAGTCTAATAAGTAATTACAAAAATTTAAAATTATGACACTGTTCCTGGTTCTTTTCCTTGAATTTTGAGTAGTTCCTTGTGTGATTTTTAGGTCTTCATTAGGTTTTAGAATTTTTTATTTCTTTCTCTTTCGTGTTTTCCAGGACATGTAATAGTATAAACTTGATTGATTTCCTTTTTTGTGTGTTCTGTAATTTATGGGTGAGTAATAAGGTCACCTATTGAGTTGAGCTGCTGTGTTGAATCTTTGATGTCTAGCAGACAATCTTTGTCTTTGGAATTCTTCCATCATTCAATAGCTCCTTCAGTATTCGCTCTATGTCTATGTACGCCATTCCTGCAGCAGACAACAATATATGAATATTCTTCCCAATACTTTAGTTTGTTTTATCAATTAATCAATGAAGTGTTACCTAATTCGCTAATCCCCCGCGAATTGCGAATTGAGACAAGCGGGTTAGGGTCAGTTTTGGTTTATTTTTTGCCCGACTTGCGTGAATTGTGAATTCAAAAGGCGAATTAGGTAACACTAAGATCATCTATAGCTTCAAAAACAACAAATTTACCGGGAAAAAAAATAATCAAATTAAAGCACAGATCGAACAAATATTCAAAGAAAGGAACATCGATCGAAGAAATTAAACAATATAATTGATTATAAGTTGAGATGTAAAGAAATACTGAAAGATGTACCTCCAATAAATCAGTCAAGAAACATGAAATTAATAGAGAAGAGAGAGAATTAATTTGCTCACCACAAATCAAAAAATTCAGAGAAGGTGCAACTGGAATTTGAGGACAAATCGACGGGCTGAAAAACTGGGAAGAACGAGGTTAACTACTGAACTTTATGAGTAGAATGGAACGTCGGACAGCAGGGGTTTATACTTTTCTTTGTATCTAATATATGCAATAACTAACCACGACATAAATTAAACATTGTTCAAGATCCAGCAAGCAACAAACTTTGCTATTATCAACTAATTTACACTAACTATTTTGTTTGAAAAAAAGATGAAGAAACTGACCAGACCTTTCTCTCATAGCTCTAAAATTGGATCCAAGAAATTTTACAAAATTCAATTCAAATTTCACATTATACCACAGCTTTAATAGCAAATTACACATACTGCAACAACAACAATTAATCCAAACTTTTGATAAGAAATTGGAAACAATACTGAATAAATAACACTTGAACAATTCCTACGTAACGGACTCCACAAAATTCAATTCAAATTTCACATTAATATCAAAGCTTCAACAGCAAATTACACATTTAAACATACTCCAACAACAATCAATCCAAACTTCTGATAGAAAATTGAAATAAAACACTAAACAAAAATACTTAAACAATTCCTACCTAACGGACCAAAGACCAGATCACTCATTTCTTCGAGGAGTACCAAATCCATCGGAATACACTGCCTTGACAGTCGAAGTTTGACGAATTTTCTCGTAAGAATTACTCGTTTTTAATACCCTAGCAAAATTTAATCGAGAAAGCAGGTAAAATCGAGCAAAGAGATGAAGTGAAAATGCAGAAATTGAAATTTTAAGTTCAGCATTAAGAAATTATTTACCTGGTAGAAAGAGGCTTGGATGGAAGAGAGAGAAAGGGAGAGTCAGAGGAGCGAGAAACAAAGTAGAGGCGAGTTCATTGGCGTCAATAATTTCAGAACCATATTCTCTGACTTCATCACAATTTCTGAACTCTCTCTAACTTGGTAAAATGAGAGGTACATAGTGCAGAAGTGAGAAGCAGGGAATGGAAGAGCAAAGAAACGGGAGAGAAAAAAAATGAGAAGACAGCCATGGAAGAGGGGAAGCAGAGGCAGGGAGCCAGGGACCCAAAAAACATCGCAATAATTACGAAACCCCAATGAACAGTAAACTTCAAGAAAATAAGACTCATACCACTATTCACAAGCAATTTTGCCAACTCCTTGCTTTTAATAGGTTTAAGATTTTAAAAAAAAAAACTATCCTACCAGTAATCTCTACAAGAACATTCACCATTCTTAAAATGATGAAACCTACTAGCATCGCGGACTATAATCTCCCTGTCCTTAAGCCTAGAGATGTACTTGATTGCAGTATGACAATCAGTGCAAACACGCAGATTCTTCATCACCCTAATAGGAAAACCAGGAGGAGTAATCATTAGAGCAAATGCTATAGCCAACTTCTCACTGTGCTGACCCAAATTCTGCTCCTTTGCTTCTATATCCATATCTTGCAAAACAGATCCAGTATCAGGAACATACCCGCTCTTTTTTATGTCTGACAATAAGATTTCCAGATAGAAGCAGATCTCCGTTGACCTGGGATGTGTCTTAGCTCCCATAGTGAACTTGTGAACCTCATTTTTGAACTCGAACCAACTAATACCCGGTTCTTTCTTTACTCTTCTATCTCTCATCGCTTTTCTCACAGTCGAAACTTCATCCCACCTCTTTGCAGAGGCTTGGATGTTTGCAAGCAGAACATAGGAAGCTGAATCCTGAGGATCAAGCTTAAGGACCTCTTCTGCAATCCTCTTAGCCATATCAGCATTTTTATGGATTTTACAAGCAGATAACAAAGTTTTCCATATAACAGCATCTGGTTTCGTGGGCATTGATCTTATCATATTTTCTGCTTGCTCGAGACAGCCAGTACGCCCAAGTAGATCAACGACACATGTGTAATGCTCTAACCAGGGCTTTAATCCATATCTCTCGACCATTAGGTCAAGATATTTAAGCCCTTCATCCTTCAGGCCACAATGACTACAAGCATATAGCAAGCTCAAGAAAGTGACCTCATTTGCCACCAGTCCTTGTCGCTCCATTTGCTTGAAAATTTCAATGGCTTCCTCTCCTTTGCCATGGAACCCATAAGCAGAAATCATAGAGCTCCACAGGACAATATCTGCATCTTTACACTGCAAAAAAGCTTTGATTGATTCTTCTAAGCATCCGCATCTGCAATACATGCTTATCAATGAACTTATCACTGCAACTACTGCGGTTGCCCGGCGCTTTATCACCTCAGCATGTATTTGCTGGCCTTGTCCCAGGGTGGCCAGTTCAGAACATGAGCTAAGGACACTAACAAATGTAATCCTATCGGGTTGAAATCCCGCCTTTTTCATCAAATTGTACTGCTCTAAAGCACCCTCAGGGTACCCATTTTGTGCTCTTCCAGCAATAAGAGTATTGCATGCCACCACATTGTGGATGGCCATCCCTTGAATGATTTTCTCTCCTTCCTCCAAACTTTTGCACCTCATATACATATTAGCCAATGCACTACCCATGACCAAGCTCAGATCATGACCACTTTTGATGGCATAAGCATGGACCTCCCTCCCACAGAACAACGCTCTCAAACCAGCACATCCTCGAAGCACACTACTCAGGGTAAACTCATCCGGGGTAAACCCCAGTAGATGCATCCTTGAAAACAAGTCCAGACCTTCCTCACTGTGCTCATACTGCATCATCCCTATGACCATTGCATTCCAAGTTGCGATGTTTCGTTCAGGCATATCATGGAATACCTTTTGGGCACTTTCCAAATCACCCCTTTGCACATACCCATTAATCAAAATGTTGGAAGACATCACATTTTTCCTCGGCATCACATTGTACAACACCAATACAGTGTCTAATTCCCCAAGTTTACCATACATGTTCAACAAATGGTTGTTAATAAACTTGTCTAGATAACACCCAGAAGTGGTTATCAGAGCATGAAGCTGTTTTCCCCATGGAAGAGACTTTTTGGATATACAACCATGAATCAAGTGGGAAAAAAGATTTGGGTCTGACCATATTTCAAATTTGAAGCTCTCAAATGCTTCTTTCAGGCGTCCACTCGAGCACAGGTTGGTTAATTCATTGATTGAAGAGGGGTTCAAGGGTTGAGTGGAAAAAGAACAAGAATTGAACGATTTTGTGCATATTTGAGAGAAACAGCTAAGCGGCCTGTGATAAAGCTTACCCATGCAACCATGTTCATTGTACAGCAATAGAAATTCTGCTGTTAATCTGTTACCAATGAAAATGGTTAAAATTTTGAAGGTAAAAAGATTTTAGCAGGAAATAAGGGAAATTCCTGGTTTAAAGTAACTGTTACGAACATTTTTTGTTCATAGCAACAAAAGACAGTAATATGGTCAAGCATAATGAAATAAATAATCTTGGTGGGTAGGCCATAAGTGTAATTTGTTAAGAGTGATATTACTATGTCAATATCTATGATGATGAAACTTCATCCTACGAACTAACGAACATGTGTTTTTCATCACAAATTCTCGTTACCACTCGATATCACCTGAGGTAACTGACGCTAATGAAATTTCATATAGATTGATCATTGACATGGGAGTTCCCTTACAAATTTACGCTAAAACTATTACCAATAATGGAGTAACGAATAAGATTAAATCAAATAGCACAACATTATAGCATTTAAATTAATATCAACAATTACTTCCCTCCACCATGCAATGTCTAAATTCCTGCTTTTCATCTTCCTATTATAGCTTCTAAAATTAAACTCATTATCAGAGAACTAAAAAGAACAATCTAATTAACCAGTTGAACATTCTAATTCCAATTTCCAAATACCTAATTTACTAATTTCATCCAAATCAATAAACGAACAATTTATCCAATAATCCATGACCATTATCAATTATACATTTTTTTTTTAAAAAAAGAACACCCAAAAGACAAATTCAATGGCTTTGTAAATTCAACCATTTATCGTCCTAAATTTAAGTTGAAATAGACTAACTTCATTTCTAAAACATCAAACTAGCATAATATTATGCATATGATTTCAACTTTTTTTTTTAAAAAAAAAATGAAAGCAGAACAGTTACCGGTGGGTGACTGGGCGGCGAGTGCTGACGTGTAGCGAGTGGAGACTGCATCACTAGAACAACGACGGAGTATCGGAGGATAAAGTTTATTGATTTGCAGAAATAAAAACAAAGTGTTGCTACAGATTGTGGACGGAATTTCTCACCGGCGTCGCACGAGGAAGAGGAGTTAGGGATAATCGGGCTGCTGCTCAGTTGCTGACTGCTGTAGTTAGGGGTGTAAATTATTTGGTTAAAAACCGAAAACCAAACCAAACCAACTCGAATTAGTAATTTGGTTTGGATTTTTTTGAAATTCGGTTTGGTTTGGATTTAAAAAAAAAAACGGTTTTTTGGTTTGGATCGGTTTTGGTTTTAGAAAACCGAGAAATAGAGATAGAAATAGGAGTACAGGACTATGTTGAAACTTGAAATAATAAAAATCAAACCCAAAGCCCAGCCTACTTATCTTTTGAAGTCCTACCAAGTCCTAACCCTAGGAGACATTCAGTCACTCTCCTCTCCTCTCCCTGACTCCCCACGCCGTTTCTCACTTTCTCTTCTCTCTCTCCTAAGTCCTAAATGTTTCTCTTCTCTATCTCCTAAATGCTCCTCGTCTCAGACTCTCAGCGAAGGAAATCAGCACTCAGCAGCACTGAAATCAGCAACATCTATTTGACTATTTCTCTCTCTCCTCTCGCCGGTTGAAGAAGGTCGACGGCTCGACGTATATCCCTGAGATCTCAGATCAGATATTTTAATCTCTGTGTATTTTTTTTTTTGTGTTTATTCTTTTTAATATTAGTTATGAAAATATTGTCATTGATCTCTGTTATTTTTGTGTTTATTTTTTTTTAATATTAGTTAGGAAAATATTGTCATTGACCTCTGTTATATTTTTTGTGTTTATTTATTTTAATATTAGTTACGAAAATACCAAATTATTGTCACTTAACATACGAATTGATCTCTGTTATTTTTTTGTGTTTATTTTTTTTATATAATTACAAAAATACGAAAATGAAAAAAATTCGATTTGGTTTGGTTTGGATTTTGAAATATAAAAAAAAAAATTCGGTTTGGATTGGTTTGGTTTGGTTTTTGGTTTCAAATTATGGTTTGGTTTGGTTTGGATTGAGTCGAATTTCGGTTTGGAATTTTCAAAACCGAATTTATTTCGGTTTGGTTTGGTTTTGACCTAAAACCAAACCAAAAACCGAACTTACACCCCTAGTTGTAGTGTTGACGAGGTCAAGGCCTCAATGCGTTGAAATTTTAAACTGATATGGGCTATGTTCAGTTCACCTTATTTTCGCTTATTTCATATCAGATCAGATTAGATCAGACCAGATTAGATCAAATCAGAAAAAATAAGTTCAAATCAGATCAGATCAGACTAGTTCAGATTATGCTTATATTTAAAAACTTATTATTATTGTTATTATTATCATGATTATTATAATTATTAGTATTACTAATGCTATTATTGTTATTGTAATAATTATTATTATTGTTGTTGTTGTTGTTGTTGTTGTTGTTATTATTATTATTATTATTATTATTATTATTATTATTATTAATATTACTTTATACGATTACTATTGTTGTAGCCTAACATCTACGGCTCCCTTAACGACACACGGGCTCATCAGAGCCGTACACGTGTCATCCTATTTAAAATAAAAATAAGGCTTAATCTCTGGGCTATACTCAGTTGGGTAAAAGGATTGAATTTCGGCCCAATAGTCGAGCCAAAGCGGTGCCAAATGGCTGAAGGAGAGTGGTTAATAGACATCCCCCAGTCATGTTCTGCCACGTGTCATGATCTGATTACTCAGCCAATCAGAGGCCACTATTGGAAGTCAGTTTTTAAGGTTAGCTGTCAACTTGCTATCACTATAAATACCCCTGAAATCAGGAGAAAACACATTCAATGCAAACAGTGCAAAGTTACTCTGATAAAATTCTCTCTCACTTTCTCTTTCTAGCTCTACTTTCTCTTACTACTCCTGATAACTGACTTAAGCATCGGAGGGGGAACCACCACCCAAACCTCCAGGGTGGGTCCCTTTGTGCAGGTTCGGGAGCGAAGCCAAGGCTAAGGATTAAGCTATAACTCAGGCATTGTTGCACAAGTCTCCATCTGAAGAACACTCAAGATACTAATTTACTTGCTCGACAAGGAAGCTAAGCCTACCGCTTACTTGTTGGACAAGTGGACAAAACATTTGGCGCCGTCTGTAGGGAGACGCAACGATGACTGATTGTCAATCGTCCAACATTGCCCGGAATCGAAGCCTTCAAGTTAATGTCGAAGATACGGTGGAGCATGAAAGACCACCTAGAGGAAGAGATAGACCCCCATCCATTGTCAATGTTCCTGGACCAAGCCACAGAACCTGGTCATCCAAGTGAATCTGGATCGTCCAGTGGCTGCCGCCCTCCTGGAGAATGTCTTTGAATGACTTTCGGACTAAGATGGCGGCGGTCGTCCCAGAAGCAATTAAAAGCAATATGCTGTTTTTTCATCACAACCCGGAGCGCCGCTAACAATCCACCTCGTCCTAGAGGACGTTCTCAAGTAGATCGTCCGGGTCCTAGTCGCCATGTTCGCCGAGAGCCCTCTAGGAGGACGTCAAGAGGAAAGCAAGAGGATAATGATCAACGAAGAAAGATGGACTGGAACTTGGTGGTGAGGACTCAGGACCATGTTCGTCCAAGCGGGCACCGCATGGAAACAGATGCTAGAGAGTATCTAGAAGCAAAGAAAGCAGCTGCATTACAGCGATCAGCGACAGGATCTACACCATATTTGAGAGACCCTCCTTTGAGGTTGTCGTCCGAGAGGGAGGGACGAAGTTTAAGTCACTCTCTTGTTCATCCGCGACGAGGAGAAGACGGTGGCTCGGCCCATGGTCTATAGGCGTCCAAGTGCTCGCAAACACTTCATCCAATCCCGTAATGAAAGAATATCGCAAGGAGTTCATACCCATCGAGGGACAGCTGGGAGCCCTCCGGATCAACTGGCCTACCCCATTCTCGGCCAGGATCATGGAGGCGCCCCCCTTCCCAAAGGTAAAACTCCCAACCATTGAGCCTTTTGATGGAACAACTGATCCTGATGATCACCTGTCTGCTTACAAACATCAAATGTACGTCCAAGGAGTGGACGATGCTACTTGGTGTAAGAATTTCCCAGCTACCTTGAAGGGAGTAGCTCAGAAGTGGTTCAATAATCTTCCCCCTAATTCAGTCAACAATTTTACTCGAACTCGGTTTCTTATTCACTAGTCACTTTGTTGCCAACAAGCAAGAGCAAAAGACAAGCATGCACCTAGGCAAGGTCGTCCAGGGACCTAAGGAGACTCTTAGAAGTTTTGTTAAGAGATTTAACTTAGAAGCACTTCAAATCCAAGATCTTAATGCTGGAGTAGCCTTTGACGCCTTCATCGGGGGTCTAAGGCCGAGGAAGTTTCAAGTTTGATCTTGTTAAGAAGAAAATCTCCACTCTTCTTTGAGGCTTTAAGAGAAGCGGAAGCGTTTATCCACGCTACCGAAGTGTGTGCTGAAGCAAAACATCCCGAGTCTAAGAAGCTCTGAAGAGGTTGCTCAGCCAAAGAAGAGCAACCCCAAAAAGGCCGAGACCTGGGCTATAGCCGCAACCACCACTTCGTCCAGAAGGAGCAAGAGAAAGGAGGCCGAGCCATCCTCATCCAATCCTATTGAGTTTAACAAAGACCAATACTCCATTCTCATGGAGATCAAGGATCAATATGAGTTGAAGGCCCCAGCTGAGATGAAGACCCCTTATAGAAATAGGGATAAGAGCAAGTATTGTCACTTCCACAAGGATTGTGGTCATGAGACTAATGAATGTAAGCACCTCAAGAGAGTTTTGGAAGAATTAGCCCGAAAAGGAAAGATGAATTCCTATATGCCGCAAGGGGGAAGGAAGTTTCCAAGGAAAGATGATTGGCATAACAAGAAGAAAGAGAGTGCAAGCACGACGAAGATGTTGTTCTCGTAATCTCGGGTGGATTTCTTCTTTGGGGGACCAACTAATAGAGGGCACAAAAACTACCTTAGGGAGCTCGGCCAAGTTTTGTTAGGCGATCGGACGAAGGATGAGCCCTTCCCAAGGGTGGTAGTTAGTGAACAAGATCGGGCGGGTTGAGGACTCCCCATGATGATCCCTTGGTCGTAGAAATGAAAATAGCAAACTTGAGAGTCAGAAGGATCCTGATCGACACCGGAAGTTCGACGGACATCATTAGTGCTGATTGCCTGTCCAGACTAAAGTTTGAGGAAAAGAACTTAGTTCCCGTTCACCATCCCATCATAGGGTTTGGGGGAGGAGTCATCCATCCCATGGGAACTGTGACTTTGCCCGTTCGAGTGGGAGAGAAGGAAGCCTCAAGAACTCTGTTTATCAAGTTCTTGGTGGTCCGAGACTTGACAGCCTACAATGTCATTCTTGGACGACCAACTCTGAATCATGTCAAAGCAGTAATAGTAACTCACCTGATGTTGATGAAGTATGAGTGTGATGACGGCAAGATTGGCTCCTTGTATGGAGACCAGCAGACGGCTAGGGAATGTTACCTAACTACTGTGAAACCATCATCATGGAAGGCTGACAAGCAAGACCAGACGCAAGTTGCTGGCGGAAGGAAAACGTCTGGAATAGAGAAAGATCAGACGAAGGTTGCTAGCGAAAGGAAAACGTCTGGAATAGAAAAAGATCAGACGAAGGTTGCTAGCGAAAGGAGAACGTCTGGAATAGAGAAAGATCAGACGAAGATGGTTAGCGAGAGGAAAACGTCTGGATTTGTCAAAGATCAGGTCGCCTCGTTAAAGCTGACCTTTGAGAGCCCTCAGACGCCTCTTGCTCCCTCAAGGAAGGCGTCTGAACATCTCCCCAGCAAGAAGAGGAAATATGAAATCATCAAGGAAGAATGCTCCTCGTCTGCAGAGGTCATGGCCATCATGGGGCTAACAGTAGAACGTCCAGAGCCAGTGGAAGCCCCTGAAGAAGTACGTCTGGATGAAGCTCGTCCGAAAGGACCCTCAAATTGGATCTTCGCTCGATCCTGGTTTGAAGGGTCATCTAGTCCGCTTGTTGAAAGAGTTTCAAGATGTGTTTGCCTATTGCGTCGAGGAAATGCCGGGAATTGATCCGGAAGTAGCCGTCCACCGGTTGAATGTTGATCCAAATTTGAAACCGGTTCGCCAGAAGAAGAGGCATTTGGGACCGGCTAGAAACCAGGCGGTCGACCAAGAAGTTCAGAAGTTGTTGGAATCCAAGTTCATCAAAGAAACCTATTATCCGGACTGGATAGCAAATGTGGTTATGGTGCCAAAACCTAATGGCACCTGGAGAATGTGCGTGGACTACACGGACCTCAACAAGGCCTGTCCTAAGGACAGGTTTCCCTTTGCCTAAGTTGGATCGTCTAGTAGACTCCACGGTGGCCATGCTTTGCCGAGCTTCATGGACGCTTATTCGGGTTTTCATCAAATCCCAATGTGGCCGGAGGATCGGGACAAAACGTCCTTCATTGCGAAAAAGGGTCGTATGGCTGGGTGAGGATGCCATTCGGCCTACGCAATGCCCCGGTCACTTTTCAAAGATTAATCAATAATGTTTTTCAGCCTGATTAGGACGAAATATGGAGGCATATATTGACGATATGATAGTCAAGAGCCGTCAAGAAGAAAGTCATGTTGGTGATTTAAGAGAAACTTTTGAAACTCTCAGGAAATACAAGTTGAAGCTGAATCCCAGCAAATGTGTGTTTGGGGTTTTGTCAGGGAAGTTTTTAGGTTTCTTAGTGGATCGAGGGGAATAGAAGCTAACCCCGAAAAGATTCAAGCCGTTCTAGACATGAAGTCTCCCTCAAAGGTAAAAGAGGTACGGCGGGCGACGAGGTTGTTTGGGCGCCCTTGGACGATTTTTGTCTAAGTCGGGCGACAAGTGCCATCACTTCTTTGCCACGATCAAGAAAAAAGCCAAGTTTGAATGGACAAGCAGAGGCGGAGGAAGCCCTTCAAAGATGTCAAAGATCATCTTCAGCAAGTTTGCCTAGGTTGGTCGATCCCGCGAGAGGGGAAAAATTGTTTGTATACTTGGCTGTATCCACTCAAGCCGTGAGTGCCGTTCTATTGGCTGAAAGAGAATCCGTCCGGATCCCAATATACTTCGTGAGTCACGTACTCAAGGACGCTGAAAACCGGTATACTCCCCGTTGAAAAGTTTGGATTGGCCCTTGTCATGGCCAGCGAAAGTTAAGGCCCTATTTTTTGGCACACTCGTATACTCGTCTATACCGATCAACCTTTGAAGCAAGTTCTGCAGAAGATGGAAGCCGCTGGGCGAATGTTAAAATGGGCGGTTGAGCTCAACATGTTTGACATATCATTTGAACCAAGGAAGGTCATTAAGGGGCAAGCCTTGGCTGATTTTATAGTTGAGCTTACTCGGCCAACCATAAAGCCAATATCGATCCGGTGAAGGAAGGAAGCATTGGACGCTCCCTGGTTGATGGATCGTCCACGATCAATGGGTGTGGGGCGGGAATCATTTGTCAATCTCCCGAAGGGGACAAATTTGAATATGCATTAAGATTCCAATTCAAAGCGTCCAATAACGAAGCTGAATATGAAGCACTCTTGGCTGGAATCAAAATGTGCAAGGCGGCAGGAGCCATAGAGATTGAGGCCAAATCGGACTCTCTCTTAGTTGTCAGCCAGGTGAACGGAGATTTTGAATGCAAAGAAGCATCAATGAGCAAATATATGCGATTGATCAAGGATGAGATTGAGCCATTAAAACGATTTGTCCTCGACCAAGTTCCAAGGTTAGAAAATCATCAAGCAGATGCCCTCTCGAAATTGGCCAGCTCGGCTGAGGGTGATGTCCCCAGAGCAGTCTTTTGGGAAGTTAAACCCAAAAAGAGCATCGACCAAGAAGAGATTATGTTTCTCAGTCGAGGGAATGTCTGGATGGAGCCGATCATAGAATACAAGAAGACGGGGCGATTGCCTTCGGATCCTGTAGAGGCCAAGTATGTGAAGGCCAGAGAAAAGTGGTTTGAACTATGGGACGAGACACTTTACAAAAAGTCGTTCAACCGGCCTCTGCTCAAGTGCGTCACCAGAAAAGATGGTCTGGAGATTCTGAAAGAACTCCATGAAGGAGCTTGTGCCTCTCACATTGGGGGAAGAGCCTTAGGCGAAAAGGCTTTAAGGACGGGGTACTACTGGCCTACCTTAAAGGAGGATGCTTTAGTCTATGCAAAGAAATGTGACAGTTGTCAGAAGCATGGAAATGTGCATCAGAAGCCGTCCAACTATTTGACCCCCATCTTGTTCCCTCTGCCTTTTGCCAAATGGGGCATGGATATCCTAGGACCGTTCCCTGTGGCCGCTGGGCAAAAGAAGTTTGTGATTGTAGCAGTGGACTATTTCACTAAATGGATAGAAGGCGAAGCCATGCGAGGAATAACAACAAACGACGTCAAGGGCTTCATCTCGGAAGAACATTATAACTCGATTTGGCATGCCTCGGTCAATCGTCTTTGATAATGGTCCACGGTTCGAAACGCCTAAGCCGAAAGAATGGGCCGTCGAAAGAGAAATCAAAGCTCACTTTGCAGCGGTCGCCCACCCACAAGCTAATGGGCAAGTCGAGTCCTTCAACAAGATTCTATCAAATGGAATCAAGAAGAAGCTGGACAACGCCAAAGGGCAATGGGTTGAAGAACCGCAATTGGTGTTATGGTCCATTAGAACAAGCGCTAAGAATTCTACGGGCGAGACGCCTTTCATGCTAGTCTATGGTACCGAAGCCGTCTTGCCCATTGAGATCGAGGAGCCCACCCTACGAGTCATGTTATACACGAGAGGAAGCCAACCGGGCCGCATTGCGTACGGCCTTGGACCAAGTCCCAGAAGTCAGGGGCAATGCCTTGCTAAGAATGCAATTGTACAAACTGCGTATGGCTCGGGAGTTTAACAAAAGAGTTGTTAGACGACCGCTAAAGGTGGGGGATCTTGTTCTGAGAAAGAATGGAAGCAGTTGGACGAGCTAAAGAGTTGGGAAAACTTACACCAAATTGGGAAGGACCTTATCGATTGTCGGGAAATACACAGGTGGGACTTTTCGTCCGCAAGGTCTAGATGGAAGATCTATTCGGCGTACCTGGAATTCGGGACAACTTAAAGAAGTACCACGTCTAGCTCGGATCTTCGTCGGATAAAAGTAGGGTAATTTGTAGTTACTCCAAAGTACCACGGCACATATTAGTAAGAAAAGAATTGTATACATGCATCTTGGCTTTCAGCCAAGCAAAATCCATATAATACAATTCCTACTATCTTATCTTATTGTTTATTTTCACCAAGTTACTTCACTTTGGGGCATTAAATCAGTTACTCGTCTAAAAGTGACAATAACCTGGACAAAAATACAAACAATAGCAGAGCGTCAGAATTGCTCGCATTTACGCCGAACATCACTCCCTCAAAGAGACCGGCCAAATATATAATGCATATATGGCCGTCAAATTGACAAAACCTCTAGTAAGAGTAACGTCAAAGTCTCACGAGAGAAAGGCGGCCTGAAATAAGCCCTTAGTAAAGGATACTTACTTTCAAAAATACGGACAGCTAGGTAGTCCAGACCCTAGTAAGGGATCGCTACTTAATGACGAGTGTTGCTCCCTCAAGGAAGCCGGCTAAAACATTCTTTGAACATGTATCTCACGCTCGCCCATCAACTTCAGCGAGGCTCGGCCAAAGGCGGCCGCTCTCCTTCTTGGACTTCAGCTCCCCTTCAATATACGATTGAGCTAAGCCCAAGAACGGGGGGGATTACAGAAGCCTATAGGACGAGCTAAGGAGAGCAGGTCGTCCAAAAACCAGAATGGCCCAAGACGAAGGTGGCCCCAGGAAGGTGACCATCCAAGTATGGACGCTCTCCTTCATTGGGTGACCCTCGTCCAAAAATTGGAGGCCAATCCCAGACGAAGGTGGCCCCAAGAAGGTGACCGTCCAAGTATGGACGTTCTCCTTTATTGGGTGACCCTCGTCCAAAAATTGGAGGCCAATCCCAGACGAAGGTGGCCCCAAGAAGGTGATCGTCCAAGTATGGACGTTCTCCTTCATTGGGTGACCCTCGTCCAAAAATTGGAGGCCAATCCCAGACGAAGGTGGCCCCAAGAAGGTGATCGTCCAAGTATGGACGTTCTCCTTCATTGGGTGACCCTCGTCCAAAAATTGGAGGCCAATCCCAGACGAAGGTGGCCCCAAGAAGGTGATCGTCCAAGTATGGACGTTCTCCTTCATTGGGTGACCCTCGTCCAAAAATTGGAGGCCAATCCCGAGATGAAGATGGCCCCGGAAAGGTGACCGGTCCAAGTATGGACGCTCTCCTTCATTGGGTGACCCTCGTCCAAAATTGGAGGCCAATTCCAGACGAAGATGGCCCCAAGAAGGTGATCGTCCAAGTATGGACGTTCTCCTTCATTGGGTGACCCTCGTCCAAAATTGGTAATCGTTCAGTCCTAGACGAAGATGGAAATCGTTCAATCCTAGGATGGCAATCCCAGACGAGCCTCTTTTGGTACTTAGATGCATATGCAATTATCAAAGGCTCTAAATATTATAGACCGTCCAATAATATCAGGACGAGTCACATTTTTATTTCGGACGAGAATTTTGTACTCTTCGGGGAAAAGCGGATCGTCCGATTGCTCGGGGACGAAGGTGATATTATACTTAGTCAAAATTAGAATTCGGAAAGATAAAAGGCGGGAAGTTGGCAAAAATATTCTTTCATATATAATTGGTAAAGAATTACAACGTAAGAGTGAAGAGTTAAAGATACGGCGAACAAGCTAAGAAACATGAAAATAAACCTAAGCTTAGGCTTCGTCTTGAGAGCGGGTTTCTTGGTCGTCTTTTGGGGTCTCCATCTCCGCAGCGGCCTCGTCGTCGACTCTTCAAACTCCGGGAGGTTCCTCGGCGCATACCATAGCCCGATGAACGCTCTCTTGATACTCCAGGACGACGAACGAAGCCGGGGACCTCGGCTTCCTCGCCTAGCATCCCAAAGGCTTTGACGGCCCAGTCCTTGGTCGTTTTGACGACTTGTTTCAACCCTTCCTTGGCATCATCGAAGGACTTGGCCGCCTCCTTTTCCAGACGGGCAGTCTTTGCCCTTAGGTGCATGTTCTCTCTTCTCAGCTCAGCGGCAGCAATAAGAGCGACATCCCTTTCGCCTTTCAACTCAGCAGAAAGAGCATCTATGATCATCTTTAGACGATCCTGCTCGGAATATAGCTGGTTGATTTTAACAAGGTGATTCTTGTTCTCAGACTCCAGGAGTGCCGATCTCTTCTCCAAGGCCTCCAGGCGGGCGATGAAGGGTGTTGGCCATCTCGATGTCGTGAATGGCTTTGTCCCCGGCCGTTGTAGCTTGGTGGACGAGGTGCTTATTTTCCTTTCTAAGCTCCCTCGCCCAATCTTCAGTTAGCATGCTGCGAGCCAGAAGCTGGGGCAAGGAAAACAAGTCAAGATATTAGACGATTTGCAAAGTGAAAATTTATACAAGTATAAAAAAAAAAAAGTCATAAAGCATTACCTCGGCAGCAAGCTGAGACATGTAGCCCACATGCCCGGCGGACGCTCCCCTTAATCCCTTGATGTATGATTCAGGGAAGCATTTGAAGAGCTCCTGCTTCAGCCGCTCTTTCTCCAACCTTGACATTTTGGCGAAGGCAGGAGAGGACTCCTCGTCCGAGTCAGCAGTGGGAGGAGTTGGGGGAATAGCAGGGCCTTTGCCCTTATCTGAAAGAGGGGGAGAGTCAGTTATCTTGATAGGGAAGACGATGGCTTGTCTATTGGACGGACTCATGGACCGTCCACCGACCCGCATCGTCCTAACTATGTTGGGGTAATACGACTCACCAGACGAAATTGATGCCGTCCTAACAGCCAGAGGCATCTGTGTCACCAGTTTTGCCACCGAGCCGCTGAACCCTGGATAGTTCTCGGCAGCAGCATCAGATCCCGGTGCAACCAAAGCCAAGGCGGACTCTGGGTTGACCTCGGCGGAATCGGCCGGCAAAACGCAGAGTGGCACAGCTGTGTGTGCATCCCTTTCCTCGGCCAATCCGGCAGTCGAAGGCTCCCTCTTAAGAGCCTTGGCTTGTGGGGGAGGCATTCTTTTCTCCCCACTCTCGGCAGCAGGAGCCGCCTTATCCGCCCTCTTCCTCGTAAAGCCCTTAGGCTTCTTCGCTGAAGGCTGGTCAGCGGCTGTAGTGGGCCTCTTCTTGGACGAGGACGACTTCCCAGGTGGAAGCTTGTTTGTTGGAGCATTTTTCTGCAAAAAGTAAAGGCATCAGATTAATTGTCCAAAAAACAAAAAATAACTACTATTGCGAAAATCCAGACGAGTATGGCCCCAAGAAGGTGACCGTCCAAGTATGGACGTTCTTCTATGGCTGACCCTCGCCCCAAAATTGGATGCAAAAATCCAGACGAATACGGTCCCGAAGAGGTGACCGTCCAAGTCTGGACGATCTATTTCCTTGGCTGACCTTCGTCCAAGATTTGGTGCAAAACTCTTGGACGAGAATGGCCCCAAGAAGGTGAACGTCCAAGTCTGGACGTCCTCCTTTTTTTGTGTGACTCTCGTCCAAAAATTGGACACTATCTCCTAGACGAGCATGGCCCCAAGAAGGTGGCCGTCCAAGTCTGGACGTTCTCCTTCTTTGGGTGACTCTCGTCCAAGAATTGGTTCTTGGACACCAATTCTTGGACGAGCCAGACACCAAGAAGGTGACCGTCCAAGTCTGGACGTTCTCCTTCTTCGGGTGACCCTCGTCCCAGAATTGGATACCAATTCTTGGACGAGCATGGTCCCAAAGAGGTGACCGTCCAAGTCTGGACGTTCTCCTTCTTCGGGTGACCCTCGTCCCAGAATTGGATACCAATTCTTGGACGAGCATGGTCCCAAAGAGGTGACCGTCCAAGTCTGGACGTTCTCCTTCTTTGGGTAACTCTCGTCCAAGAATTGGACACCAATTCTTGGACGAGCGTGTCCCCAAGGAGGTGACCGTCCAAGTCTGGACGCTCTCCTTCCTGGGGTGACCCACGTCCAAGAATTGGATGCCAATTCCAGACGAGCTCATATAGTCCTCGTCAAAAAAAAAAAAAAAAAAATTACCAATGTTTCCGCCCTTTTTTCGGCGCTGCTCTTTGCATACTCCTTCCACAGATTATCTGTAAATTGGGACATGCTGATTTCCCCCGTCCAAGATGGTTTGAGGCGTTGTCTGGCCGAGTCTGAAAATACAAAAGAAAAAATATGTGTGTTCGTCATATGAGCTATGGACGAAGAGTTTTACTTGGATGATTTTAAATATACCTTTATCCTCAGCCAACCGCAAGCCGGCAGCGACCAAGAAGTCGTCTTGGTAAAACATTTCCTTAAAGGGTATCCAGTTAGACGGTCCCTTAAAAGATCGCTGGCCGGGTCTGGAGTACTCCTTCACTCTGAAGTACTCCACCACCTCCTCGTCAAATTCGTCCTCCAGCTCAAGCCAAGACCGCTTCCGTCCGGTATTAGTGACGGATCTATTATAATATCTGTAGCTCTCTGTGACATAGTCGCTGGGCGCCCGTAAAAAGATGAAATCGGCTTTCCAATCGTGCATCTTTGACGATTTCCCCCAAGCTGTCATGAAGCCTGGACGGTTGCGTCTTTGAGCCATGCTCCGTCCATAGCCCCAGTACCTTAGACGCATAATGGATATGGGTAAAGGCTTCAAGGGAAAGGGCTAGGCCGCGTAGCTCGCATGACGGCAATAAATGTCGGGATGTTGTGCCAAGCGTTTGGTGCCACTGGTTATGGCCGATGTGGTAGTCTTTGCAGCACTTGTTCTACGAAGTCGTGAAGAGGAAACCTCAATCCAGCATCTAAGGCCAGTTTATAGACGGCGAAATGGCTCCTGGGAGCACTCAGGATCGTCGCGTCGTTATTAGGAATGACAAAGGAGAAGCCCGGCATGGGCATGAAAGACGACAAGAAATTAGGGTCTGGTCCTAGTTTCTCTAACCACTTACGGTTAACTAAGATGAAGCCAGGATCAGAAAGGGGACCTAAACGTTTTCTAATCTCTGACGAGGTGGTAGAGGCCTCGTCTGATTCTTCGGCAGCCTCAGGATGCGCTACCATTATTACCTTCGCCGATCTCCTCCGTATCGGCGTCCCGGCCAGAAGTACTGGTCTCAGTTTTTATTTCTGAAGTCTCTGCATCATGGTCAAACGGAGGCCTGTCCAAAGACTGAGCACTTTGGACCTCTCTTGCCTCATCTGGCACTCGTCCAATCGATTCCTCCATATCCGAGCTATTTGATGGAATTATTGCTTTTCGTCTTAGACGGGCCGTTTGCTTGACGCGCGCCAGATTACCCTGCACAGGTAAAGACTGGGTCGTCTGACTTTCTCGGCCAAAACTATGAAAAAATATGTACTCGGCCAGAAGAGGCCCAACTCTAGAATGTGCCGAAGAAGAAGTATCGGTTCTAGGGTCAAGACAAGGTCTTGGTCGGCTAGGATTATTTGACGAAGATGATTCCATTTTATTGATTTTTTAAGAAAAAATAAAGAATAAAGAAGAATAAAAGGATCAAAGAAACGATACCTGCTAAGAACGTCTGGGAAATTCGGTGAAGGATGCTTTGAAGCCGGACGATCTCTCTCTCTCTAGAAAATTGCGAGCCTCTCTCTCTAGAAAAATTTGTTCGAGGTGTTAAATGATTGAATGTTTTCACACCAAGGATATTTATAGAGGAATAAGAAACTCGCGTGACCGGTCAAGAATGACCGAAAAGGGAGTCCCACGGTCTAATATGACCGGTATAAAACAAGAAAGGGCGCGTCATTTCCGTCATTTTGAATACACTACCTTCTGTATAACGGGCTGTAACCGTCAGACGGGCCAACAAAAAGCTACCTTGGGTAAAAGGGCATTAACCGTCAGATGGGCCAACAGTGAAAGCCCTTTTAGGGGCAAATGTTGTAGCCTAACATCTACGGCTCCCTTAACGACACACGGGCTCATCAGAGCCGTACACGTGTCATCCTATTTAAAATAAAAATAAGGCTTAATCTCTGGGCTATACTCAGTTGGGTAAAAGGATTGAATTTCTGGCCCAATAGTCAGAGCCCAGCAGTGCCAAATGGCTGAAGGAGAGTGGTTAATAGACATCCCCCAGTCATGTTCTGCCACGTGTCATGATCTGATTACTCAGCCAATCAGAGGCCACTATTGGAAGTCAGTTTTTAAGGTTAGCTGTCAACTTGCTATCACTATAAATACCCCTGAAATCAGGAGAAAACACATTCAATGCAAACAGTGCAAAGTTACTCTGATAAAATTCTCTCTCACTTTCTCTTTCTAGCTCTACTTTCTCTTACTACTCCTGATAACTGACTTAAGCATCGGAGGGGGAACCACCACCCAAACCTCCAGGGTGGGTCCCTTTGTGCAGGTTCGGGAGCGAAGCCAAGGCTAAGGATTAAGCTATAACTCAGGCATTGTTGCACAAGTCTCCATCTGAAGAACACTCAAGATACTAATTTACTTGCTCGACAAGGAAGCTAAGCCTACCGCTTACTTGTTGGACAAGTGGACAAAACAACTATTACTATTAATATTAATATTACTATTTACTAGTACATTTGTTCAAAAAGATTATTATTGTTGTCATTGTTGTACTTATTAATTATTAATATTGGTAATTATTATTAATGTCGTTGCTATTATTATAAATGTCATTGATATCACTATTTGAAGCTATTTGTGTTTAAGAAAAAGAATGTTCTTTTGGCATTTGTACGTGTTCTTTTTTATATTTGTTCTAATCAATAATTTCGATAAGTGATGTTCTTTTTGATGTTGTACATGTAACGAACATGACAATAATATATGATGTTTATTTTTTAAAACAATTTTGATAGAATAATATAAATTATATGTTACTAGTTTATATAAAACATGAGTAGCAAGGGATAAGCTAATGGTGTTGTCATCACGTTCAAAATTTTCCCTACAAAGAATTTCAACTTATCTTTAAAAACAAAGTTTATATAGAACAAGACAACGATATAAAAAGAATATTTAACCATTTTGTTCAAGATCATATGATTATATATATTTATAGGTTTATTTATAATAAAAAAGAACAATTTATTGATATAACAAAGAACATGTTGTTAGATAAATCCAAACATGTCATCAATATAAAAATAACATCTATCTTTTATTTTTAGAATGTGTTCTTTAAAAAGATTTTGTATGCTCTTTTAGTATATGTTCTTTTTTTAATATCATTATATATTCTTTTCATTACTACCTAAAATCTTATTATTAACGGACCTTGAACATGTAGCACAGAGTCACTCACCTAGAGACCCAACAAGCCCCAACCCCTCCCCCCGCCCACAACAATATTGAAATATATGCTTCCACCAAGATTTGAACATTGGTCTCCCATGTGGGAGTTAGGAAGCCATACCATTAGACCCAATAGTCCTTGGTCTTTTATTTTTAAAGAAAAATTGATGCTATGGGGCTCAACTATGAGCGGTTCTCTTTAATAGGTACCAACTTTCAATATTCCAGTGGGGGGCCTAACTTTTGGGGGCATTTTCTTTTATTGGACCCAGATGACTTATGACCTGCTAAGGAGGTAAACTGATATTCTTTTATTTTTTTTTAATTTCTGAAACCTTTATTCTCCCTCCCCATCTAATTGTCATCTACCCATTGTGAACATTCTCCAACGTCCTACCCCACCGTGAAACCACCAATCCACCCCGATTTTCTTGCCGCCGACGAAAACACTCATAACTCTCACCGTCGTTCTGTCGTCGCTGCTGCTAGGTTCCTGTTGCTGCTTTTCCGCTTCCCTTTCTTCAGTTCATGGTAACAAGGTAATGAACACAATAACAAGGTAATGAACACACTAACTTGCTTAACTGTAAGCTGTGACTGATTGCTATTGTCAGAACATCCAAAACAAACAAAAATACACAAGAAGCTAGAAATACAGCTGCCATGTTTCACAAGGAGGTACACATTGTTCTATAGAATCACTAGTAGAATAAATGCATATTGCTGCGGTCATTAAGTGGCCTATTGCAGCGGTTTTGGCCGCGCAACAATTAAGGGCGCAGCAATAGGTAATCATACCTATTGCTGCGGTTTTTAACCGCAGCAATAAAAGAATCTATTGCTGCGGTTCTTACCCAAAACCGCAGCAATAGGTATTTTTTTCAATAAAAAAATGAAACCTATTGCTGCTGTTTTTGGTAGGAACAGCAGCAATAAGTATTTTATTTAATAAAAAAATGAAACCAATTGCTGCTGTTTTTGGTAGGAACAGCAGCAATAAGTATTTTATTTAATAAAAAAATGAAACCTATTGCTGCTGTTTTTGATAAAAACAGCAGCAATAGGTGTCAGTGGAGTTTTTTTTTTTTTTTCACTTAGTCATCAAATTTGAAAGAAAAAAGATGTACAAAAAAATAAAACACTACAAATTAGAAGTAGTGACAAAGAATACTTATACAAACGCATATGGGATACACAAAATCCAACATATACAAAAAGAAAAAGAGATATAAAACAAAAAAACAAAAATAATGAAGAACAAAACATCACAAAAAAAAGTAAAAAAAAAACAATTTGAAGAACAAAACATCGCAATCCAGTCGATATAAAACATCACAAAAAAAAAATGTCAAATTCGACATCACAAACTCATCCATCAAACTCATCATACCCAAAAAAAATCGCAAAAATAAAAACAAATCCTAAATAAAAAAGAAATAAAGACAAAAGAAAAAAAACCACCAGCGGCGGCAGTTAAGGGCGGCGAAGCGAGCAAAAATCACCGGATCTTCGAGATCTTGGCAAAGGCGAGCAAAATTCACGTTCGAGCCTTCGATCTGAACGGCCGACGAAGATAACGAAGAACATAAATGAAAACTTGAGGAGCGAAGACGACGAAGGAGTTTTCGAGTCTTCAGATCTGGAGCGAAGAGGACGAACGAGTTTTCGAGTCTTCAGATCTGGACGAAGATGACGAAGGAGTTTTCTGCGAATTCACGTTCGAGCCTTCGAATTTGAGGAAGACGATTTGAGGAGAGAAGAAGACGTTCGAGCCTTCGAATTTGAGGAAGACGATTTGAGCCTTCGAAGCGGATGAACGAAGATTTGAGGAGCGGATGAACATTTGAGGAGAGAGGAAGACGAGCGGCTGGAGAGTAGGAGAGAGGAGAGAGAAGGAAGGAATGAAGAGCAACCCTAGTTGGGCCCCTTGTTTTATTAAATCTAGACGTCTATTGCTGCGGTTTTTTTAGGAACCGCAGCAATAGATTTAAATTTTATTAAAAAAATAATAATATTATTTTTTAATAGTATTTTCAATATATTGCTGCGGTTATTGTCAGAAACCGCAGCAATATGTCTGGTCAAATAGTCAACTCTTTTTCAAAAAAAAATCCATTGAAACCATATTGCTGCGGTTTTCGGCTGAAACCGCAGCAATATCGTTATTTTATATTTTACTTTTTCTTTTAACGTGATATATTGCTGCGTATGGGTAAAACCGCAGCAATACCACCGCAGCAATAAGCAATTATTCTACTAGTGAATGTATACAGCACAATAATGATATTTGAGAAACAAGGATCATCATAGACTAATTCATTCAGATACACTACAAATCACCAGCTTGTAAAAATGATCATATACTAATTCATCCAGATACGCAAATATCAGCAGTTTGTAAAAATGACACTAGCATCAGACTGGTAAAGAAGTTCCTGAATCCCTAATTTCCTAAACTAGCAGAAATACAAATATCAATTACAAATACAAATTGAACATATTCTCCTGAATCCTTAATTTCCTAAACTAGCAGAAATCATTACAATAAACAAAATTGTTGAAATATAATGAAAGCTGAACAAGTCAATAAATAACAGCAAGCATCTGCGGAAAAGCATGAGGAGCAGCAGGGGCACGAAGCGCAGATTTTATTGATCTTATAAGGGCAATTTAGGTATTTCAGGAGCAGAAAAAGATCATCATCAAGACTATTATTATGATTTCCCTTACTTCCAGAAGAATTACCGGCGAAACTGAAGCGAGAGAGGAGAAATCGAAGAATGTCAGTGATGACTTTGGCGGAAGGCAAGGGTTTGAAGGAGAGAGAAATTGAGACGTTGTGCGAAGAAAGGTAAGCGTTAATGGAGCGCACCATGGATTGTTTATCGGTGTGGTGGCGGCCGCCGGCGGTGTTGGTGAGGCCGAAGGAGGAGGAGGAAGGGGCTGCTGCAGAGGCTGGCGTCGGAGAAATGAAGAAGAGAGAGAATTGGGTTAGAAAATGAAGGGTGGGGTGGGTTTTTAAAGTCATGTGATCATTTAATGAATCACGTGACTTTATTAACCTGAAGTAGCAGGTTAAGTGGCCTGCTGAGTCCATACAAAAATGGGTCATGACATACTTGGGACCCCCACTGGAATATTGAAAGTTGGTACCTATTTAAGAAAATCGCTAATAGTTCAGCCATATAGTGTCAATTTTTCCTATTTTTAATTGTATGTTCATATACTAATGTGTTCTTTTTCAAAATAAATACTAATTATGCTATTATTATTATTATTATTATTATTATTATTATTATTATTATTATTGTTATTATTATTATTATTATTATTATTATTATTATTATTATTATTATTATTATTATTATTATTATTATTATTATTATTATTATTATTATTATTATTATTATTATTATTAGTAGTAGTAGTAGTAGTAGTAGTAGTAGTAGTAGTCGTAGTAGTAGTAGTAGTCGTAGTAGTAGTAGTAGTGGTAGTAGTAGTAGTAGTAGTATTATTATTATTATGTTATCTATATTATTATTATTATTATTATTATTATTATTATTATTATTATTGTTATATTATTTAAATTATTATTATTATTATTATTATATTATTATTATTATTATTATTATTATTATTATTATTATTATTATTATTATTATTATTATTATTGAAAGTTGTGCATAGTAATAAAACGATAGTAATAGTAATACTAGTAATGAAATACAAAGTAATAATAATATTAGTAATAATATGTTTTATAAAAGATAAGTTCAGATCAAATCAGATCAGATCAGATCAGAACAAATAAGTTCAGATCAAATAAGTTCAGATCAGTAAATTTAAGGTGAACAGTGAACGAAACATAGCCATAACTAAATTTCAGAAGGAGTAGGTTATATTTTTAGAAATGAAGTTAGTCTATTAAACTGATATAACTAAAGCAATTCCAATCAATTACAAAGTAAGAACTTACAAAGTTTCTTTCAACATAAACTTTTAATTGCAATTACAATTTCAAACAACATATATTAACAATCCATAAAAATACCAAGAAGAATAAGAGGATAGTCTTATCTTTTTATTTTTTGGCTTTTATAATTGCCATATGTGTCGATTGGGATAATTTATCATTTTATTTATTTAAAGGTTCGTACTAGTCATTTGTGTCAGTTGGGATAATCCATCTCATCAATTTATTTTCATGTAGAAATATGTCAGGAATATTAGATATGTTATTTCAAAATATGTTCGTTATTCAAATATATTAAAGAAATAGGCTTATACCAACCAATTTCCCAATGTAATGCTACGCAATAAATTACACATATATTAAAGAGATTAGCATATATCATCCAATAATATCAACCTGTGTACATTCCGAATTTCTAATACATGTTTGTTTATCACATTGAAAAAAAAAAAGCTGCGAATGATGAAATTAATCTACAATAAGATAATATTAGTGCCTCTAGCGTTTTTATGTATACTATTCCGTCGCACACATCGCGTGTATACAAGCTAGTTTCTTATAAATTAAGGGATGATTTGAGAGCATATTTTCACATAACTTACCAAAAATACCACTAAGATCTTGCGTATTTGCATGTATCGAGTATAAATCAGGAGTTTCTCGCTTTTTAGCTGATGCTATGGCCATTACCCACCATAGGACCAAGCCCGGCTAAGTGCCGGTGCAACCTGTGCTGCAGCACAGGGCCTCAACCTGACAAGAACTTGCAACTTCATTGGTTCCAATAATCTCGCCAACTTTTTCTCACCTAGTCAATGATGCAGTAGTTAAACTATTTCTAAATTCTAGATTTCTAGTTCTCCTCTTTTTTTTTTTTTTTTTTTTGTTGATATAATTTTCATAGACTTCCGATCAATTCCTCAAGCGATTTTTAAGTAAAGCTTGTAGTTTTTTTATTTGAAAGGAAGTAAAGCTTCTAGTTCTAGATATATTAATAAAAATATTAAAAGTTTTTCTATATTAGTAAAAGATAAAGGTGTATAAATAGTGTAAAAGTCAAAGTGTTGCACTCAAAAAGAAACAAAGGAAATATATGATAACAAAGTTTAGTATGTACAATGTTGTTAGATTTTATCAAAATATATATTCTCCAAATATCAACTTTATTATTTAGACTAATTGATAATTAAAAATATTAACTGTCAAACTAGTACATTAACGCCGAAGTGAAGCATTTGTTTAGAAATAGATAAAATAATTTATTTGTTTATGACAATATAAATTTTAAAATAATTGACATAACTTTATAGTCCGTTAAAGGTCAAACTTTTTTTAATTCTCTTTTATATAGTAAAACTTTTACTTGTAGACTTTGAATTAAGGGCCTCATATTTTCTTAATCGTACAGGGCCCCAATTATAAACGAGACGGCCCTGCATAGGACACAGTTGAACATTCTTACAAAGAGAACTAATTAATTTTCCAAAGAAAATTGCCAAGGATAGAGAGATCAGGAATTCATTTCCAACCCTTAATTAATTACAATTTTACGGCATCTAAATTGCTACATGACAACACTTTGGTCAAGACTCCCAATAGGAGAAATGGTATAACTTGGTATACAAGAACAAGAATAATACACCTGATATGTATATACGTATATATGCTTATACTGTTACAGGAGCAGCTACTGCTGCAGGCACACGATTTTCCACTGGAATCTCGACAAACTCAGAAAGAAGAGCTCGGAACTCATCCCCATTTATGGTTTCCTTTTCTAGAAGAACATCAACGATGCTGTCAATGGCCTCTCGGTTGTTTCTTATGTGGGTCAAGGCAATCTCGTAAGCATCGTCCGTAAGCTTTTTCACAGCAGCATCGATATCCTCAGCTAGCCTTTCCGACATTGAATTCCTCGCCATCATGCGCATAATAACATCCCCACTTTGTGCTGATGAATCCATAAGAGACCATGGACCAATCTCAGACATTCCGAAAGTAGTCACCATCTGTAAAATCAATATAAATTAGCGAATTCCCTTTAAAAAAATTAGAGCATCTGGTCTAAGATATTATCCCCTACGTTCAAGATCGGATGTCACATTGTCCAACCTCTCATAATTAAAGACAAAGTCCTTTTTCAGGATCCTGAAATAGTATAAGATTATTATTTCTGGACGGAACGAGTTCTTAGTTCTTCATGCTTATGACTAACTCTTATTTCACTGTCTCAAGTCTCAGAGTAATCACAACCCTCCACAAGAAAAGAAAAAGTTCCTCTGGATCTTTCAAGAAAAGCCTTCAAAGGTAACATTAAAGATAAGGTTACATAAATCTGAATCTATCCAGACCAATGGCTACAGTAAAAAGTAATAGCATCATAGCACACTTCACATTAGCCATTTGGCCCACTTCACATTAGCCATTTGACCCCACTTCACACTTAGACAGAGGCAATCCTCTCTTTTCTTTATTTTTTCGACTTAGATATACTAACAAACCATGGTAGCAATCAATTTTACCAAGAGAAGAATAGGTACTAGTAAAGTTACCTGCTTAGCCAAACCAGTGATTTGTTGTAAATCACCAGCTGCTCCAGTGGTGACTTCGGGCTCACCAAATATTATTTCCTCAGCAGCTCGGCCACCTAGACCACCAACAATTCTCGCAAAGAGTTGCTGCCTTGAAATGAGGGTTGGATCATCAGAAGGAATGAACCAGGTGAGTCCTCGTGCTTGACCACGTGGTATAAGGGTGACTTTTTGGACAGCGTCATGCCCAGGAGTCAGAGTTCTGCAAATACATGAACGGTATAGAACTGTTATTACTATTTGTGTTGATGAAACCACTTCATATTCTGTACATTTATATTGAACAGAAAGACATCTCAGTTTATAACAGTACAATCAGACATAAACTACATGTGTGAGAGTTCACAAGTGCTCTAGACTTCTGTATCAACTTGGCTTATTTCCTTAGAGTTACTCATACTTGTGGGCTACATATGACAGCATAAGGGTAAGCAATAAGATGACAAGCATGAAAACCAACACCACAAACAAGTTAAAGCAACATAGGGGTGTCTAAGCAGTACACAAGAAGAGAATATCGAATATGTGCTGAAGTCAAATAATTAGGCAATTGCTTCATGAGCTGTCAAGTAAATACAATGCTTTTCCGGATTACATTACTTCAAGTGATGACGAACAATAAGAAACCTTAACTAGGACCTAGCAGCTTCCCACTTCCACCCATATTGAAAAGCAAAACAGAAAGAGTAAATTGACTTTTTAAAAGAATAAATAAAATTCATATTCATATTGTTTACTAGTTCTATTCGAGAGAATCCCAATCAAATTTATGTTGTTTAAACTTTAGCTGAAACAAAGAAAAATGTTGAAACCTCCAGTATATTAGAGACATCAGTCCTGATGGCTATTTTGCTTCACTTAGGAAAAAGGAAGATTTAGTGGACTCTATAAACCTCCCCCCCCCGGCATCAACCACTGGATCTCTTACTTGCGGGCTTACAAATGGAGTACTGAGCCAATATTTTTTTTTTGATACTCCAGTAATTATATAATTTAAGTTTTCCATTTCCAAATCATTCTCGTATCATCTCACAAAAAGTATGGTTTTCTTCAAAATAATGTCATTGAGAGGGACAGGAATAATTCCTTTAACAATAGTGTTTGATCCAAAAAAAAAACCTTAACTATTAATAGAATTAACAGAATGTATCACACTTTTACCATAAATCTATCCCGACTACAGTTTGATTATTGTTGCCTAAAGGATGGTGCAAGAATGCATTTAGGAAACAGATCATGAGTGCAATTTTAAGGAGCAAACGCAGCATAAATCTATATGTTTATGTGAACTATTATCCACCTCAGAACCAAGCCATGAAATATACTTCTATTCCATAAGCCTATCATGATCTGCAAAAGATTTAAAAAAATCCCTCTTCTTTCTATTAGCTTAAGATAAGTAGATGCCCAAATATTTCACACCTGAAAACCTGATACAAATTAATCACAACTCCATATCAAAACAATCATCCAAATTTATGTTTCATTAATCACACCCATATATCCATATCCCATATGCGTTAAAGGTGTTTGACATCAGAAACAGTATATTGATTGAGTAGGATGTCAGTATGCCACACTTACCCACAGATAGCATGTCCAACTTCATGATATGCCACAAGACTTTTGCTTTTACCATTTGTCATTACAGTTCCTTCCATTCCAGCTACAATCCTATCAATTGAATCATCTATTTCTTTGGAAGAAATTCCTGTCTTCCCACGACGACCAGCCAATATAGCTGCCTCATTCAAGAGATTTGCCAGATCAGCTCCACTGAAACCAGGTGTTCGCATTGCTACCACATCAAGGGAGACATCGGCGTCAAACTTCTTATTGCTGGCATGAACCTTCAAGATCTCTGTTCTTCCACGTACATCAGGAACATCTACTGACACCTGTATAAGAGCAAAGGATAATCAATACCCTAGTATTTTGTCTCCGCTCAAGCTACTACGTTCTCTAGTGAGTTCAGGTCTTCAAGAAAGAATAAGTTGGTAAGTTGATCTCACAACGCACAAGTAAACAATCTGAGAAATGTACCACCAATATCACAGTTAAAGGTCGATTCTGAAAGGATAGTTTTACCTGTCTGTCAAAGCGTCCAGGCCTCAATAAAGCAGAGTCAAGAATGTCTGCTCGGTTAGTCGCAGCAACAACAATTATACCAGTATTGCCCTCAAAGCCATCCATCTCAGTCAAAAGCTGATTCAGTGTCTGTTCCCTTTCATCATTGCCTCCCCCAATCCCAGTACCCCTTTGCCTCCCCACTGCATCAATTTCATCCACAAACACAATGCAAGGAGCATTTTCCTTCGCTTTCTTGAAAAGGTCACGCACTCGTGATGCTCCCACACCAACAAACATTTCAACAAATTCTGACCCGGAAATGGAGAAAAATGGAACACCAGCTTCTCCGGCAATAGCCTTAGCCAGCAGGGTCTTTCCAGTCCCTGGTGGGCCAACAAGCAGAACACCCTTAGGAATGCGAGCTCCAACAGCAGTGAACCTCTCAGGCTTTTTCAGAAATTCCACCACTTCCATAAAATCCTGCTTTGCTTCATCAACACCAGCAACATCATCAAAAGTTACCCCAGTATTAGGCTCCATCTGAAACTTGGCCTTCGACTGACCGAAGGTCAGAGGGAATCCAGGACCACCTGGACCTCCCATACCTCCAGAAGAACGTCTAGAGAGAAGGAAAAGACCACCAATTAAGATAAGTGGGAAAGCAAGATTTCCTATCAAATTAAACAGTAGAGAGCCAGAATCCTCTTGTGCATTATGTGCTGCAAAGTCTATATTTTTCTCCCTAAGCTTCTGAAGCAGCTCCTGACTAAGACCTGGGAGTTGAACACGAACTCGTTGCACACGGTTACCTAGCTCAGGAGAGATGGCCTCCACAATAGCTATGGTACCATTTTCAAACAAGTCTACCTTCTTCACTCTGTCCTTGTCAAGGTACTCCAAGAACCTCGAGTAAGACATTCTTGAAGAAGAAACTCCTTGCTCATCAGCAGCATAAGCGTTTCTGCTACTGACTAGAGTTGATGCAACTCCGGCATTCCCAAGCAACAATTTTAAGAAGCCTCTTCTTCCATCATTATGCACTTTGTCTGAAGATGCTTTCACAGTAAAATATTTTGGTGACTTTAGCAACACAGAACGTCCTTGAGTTGCAAACACGTGCGGATGAAAAAGTTTCTCTTTTAAATTAGTTTTAGAGGTCGAGGCTGATGAACCATGTCCCAGAAGGCAGGCTGATGAGGCAGCCATTTTACAGACTGCAGTTGCTCACCCTAGAAGCCAAATGATAAAAGAAATAAAAAGCAGAAATCAGCTAAGAAACAAAATGACATAAAATTAAGCAAAGCAATTGCAAAACAAGATTTTCGCTGAAAAGGTCCACATGTAAATTTGATTCCATTACTATTAGCCCTTTCTATAATGCAGCAGACGTATACCTCCCATAGATATCATGTATGCATTTGGGAAACTATCTAAAGTTTTTTTTATTCTGCAATGACATTATGACAACAATCAGAATCTCTTGAGTCTTGAATCTGAACACCATGCCTCCACAGAAAATAACTGACGAAGTACAAACATAATAAGTGGATGTTGACCTTCATTTTTCCGAACATAAGGTGTGCGAGTTGATCTTATGCATTCTGTTTCATTTTAAGAAATTATTCCTACTTTATTTTTTAAACAGTAACCTTTTCTTTCTGAAATAAACTGAAGCACTACAAGCTTTATGGAAACTTTGTTTCATTTCAAAAGTTAAGTTCACAAGGTCCCAGTTGGGTCCTGAAAGTGATAGAAGATGGAAATTCAAATTTTGAGGGGAATGAAGCAAATATTCTAGAGACACTAGAGACAGTTAATATGCAGTTCACATGACATCTACATGAAACAATATTCCACAAGTGCCAAGCAAATATCTTAGATCAGTAAGTAAAGCGACTAATTACAAAAGATGCCATCCCGGAAGAAAAGGATTTGCAATTGCAGATTGCAGAACTACGACCGTTAACAGAAAAAAGGCAAGCAACTTTGCGTGGTTATAGTTAATGCTCGAAGGTCCCTATTACTTGTCAACCTACTTATTATAAGAAATCAAGGTATGCAAAAGATTACTGCTATTTTAATTTTACATTATTCAGTACATGATGAAGATGAATTCTCATCTTGCAGGCTCAAGCGAGTATAAAGTGCCTGCTGAAAGTTACTCTATCTAGACTAAAAGTAAAGGAAGAGGTTTTGCAAGAGTAACACTTCGCAGGCCCATTGTGGTGTAAAAATGCAAGAAGAAACTTGTAAGCTAAAAAGGGTTACTAACAAGTAAAAACCTTTTTAACATTGTTAAAGGAGGGTTACTCTACAGGCAGGTCAAATGTCATGGCACGCCCTAAACTTTCCATACTTGAATTGAATTGGATTCATATTTATAAGGCAGGTGTTGCAAAAGCACAGTGAAACAGAAGGGATAAAAGATAAGGCAGCAGAAATGCTGGCTCTCCTAGAAATGAAAGCCACTAAAATCTAAAATGTTCTGGAAGGAGATGATTGCAGTTACAATTTTCACTGAACTGTTGGAGTGGATAAACCCAAGAGATACGAAATCTGCTGCTAGAATGTCACATAGAATCCTCATCGATGGAGGATCAAGAGAAATGAGGGCTAGCATATGAAATTCAAAGATGAGATTACAAACTACTCCTAGATTGCAAACAGACCTCTAAGAAGCTAAGATAGAACAGCTTCTATGCTTAGACTATATGAACAGCCATAGAGAGCACTATCCCAGATGAAGAGCTAACTCCCTTCTTCATGAACAGGTAAAACAGACACACACGCTCGCACAAGTACACAATTTCTCATTATGCAATTGAGATTGTTTCAAGGACGTGCGTGGAAGCCCGGGGGGGAGGGGCGGTGTTAAATTTCATCAATCTATATCAATGGCACTTCAATCAAATCTTAACTACTGCAAAAGAGAGGCAAATTCGACTAATTTTCTTAGACTACTACATATTAAAGACTATAAATTAAACCTCAGAATTCCATGGATTGAAGTGATAATCATAGTTAACTAAATTATAACTTTTTTTGGTGTAATTGATATCCCTGAAATCACTACCATTTCCTCACATCTTATAATATATAAACAAAAGAACAGACAACAAATTCCAGATAATAAATTCATACAATTAGCATACTATCACCAAAATCAAAAGAAATAAATAGTGGGAAAGTGCAAAACTCGAAGTGGGTATGTGAAATTATACACAAAGTTGCACACTTTCAAGAGAAATTCATTGAACAACGCGCAATTCGTAAACAATTCAACAGTATAAATGAGCCAAACAAAAAAGTAAAGCATAACCAGAAACAATTGAACAGTAAAAATGAGCAAAACGAAAATTAAAGCATACCCAGAAACAAAATTAGCGGAAAAATTAGAAAGAAGTACCTTGAAGTGTTGAAAGGAGAGAGAAGTGGGATTTTGAGGAGGAAGAAATGTGAGAAATGAGAATACAAGAGAAGAGGGAGGGGTTAACAGTGGGCTTTAGAGGAAATGGATGTGGTATGGAAGCGATTACGTGGCATCCTTATAATGGTTACTGATGATCCCTACTAAGTTCTAAAAGACTAAAAGTTGAGATTTTTGTCTATTGTGTTTTTTTTTTTTTTTTTTTTTTTTTGATAAAGCATAGATAAAATTGTCTATTGTGTTGTCTCACCCATGTCTACAAATTCTTCTTGGTGCACACTCCACACACAGTCAAATTTACGTTTGGAGGATTAGATTCATCGAAAAAAGTTGGGAAATTTGACATGTAATTTCAAATTTTTTGGCAATATTATCTAGTGAAACACTCTAATATAGGATTATTCACTTTGGATGAAACGGTCAGAAATTCTGATGTGAATATTTGAACTTACGAAAAATTTGATTTGTATCTGATCCGAAAAGATTGAATATTGACTTTTAGGGTATTTGAATTTTCGGATTGGATGTATGATCCAGATTTATTTATTCAAGTATTTTTTTTCTTACCTGGTGATGTAACATCCCCAAATTACTCACTTTAAAATAAATAATTAAATAAATGATATTTGAGTAATTTAGGAGTATTTCCGCTAGGGCTGTGCACAGGTCCAAAACCGGACCGGACCGGAACCGGATTCACCAAATTTTCTGGACCGGGGACCGGACCGAAATTATCCGGTCCGGTTCCGGTTTTGGACCAATTTTGTTGACATTTGGATTTTTTTTTGAAAACTACAATTAAACCCCATCCACCATTCATTACCAGTGGTAAAAAACGTCAGATAAAACATAAACAAGATAAAAAACAATTGCAATACCTAGTTGGATCCCACTGCCAAAGCATTTGAGGTGCAAAAAAAAAAAAAAAACACACAGCTTCACCACAAGCTAATTTAGACATATTGGAAACAAGTAATCAGACATACAAATATACAATAATGTGAGATGCGAGTATGTGAGTGATAAATTAACGACAAATTAAAAAAATGAAGAAGATTTCGAATACCTAGTTGTATTCACGAATCACGGCAAATTGAAAAAATAACACAACACAAATTCCAAATTTTGCAACTCACAACCATATAGAATTCAAAACAGAGAAGAAGATTTCGAAGTTTCATAATTTACATTAAAAAAAAAAACGAGAACAAGTGAGAGAAGGGAAGTTATAACTAGACTGGGGGAAGTGAGAAATTGGGGAAAGAGAATAGATAGGACTGGAAAGTAGAAACGACAGTCTACAAAATGAAAACCCTATTTTACTTTGTCAAAGCTGATTTTTTATTTTTTTTTTTTAAAAAAATCTTTTTTTTTATTAAACTAACCGGTCTTTCCGGTCCAGACCGGGAAAATCCGGGTTAAGAACGGACTGGACCGAAAAACCGGTTTTCAAAATTTTAAGGACTGGGGACCGGATCGGCAGCCACCGGTCCGGTTCCGGTTCCGGTCCGTACTTTTTGCCTGTCCGATCCACAAATGCACAACCCTAATTACGGCCACGTGGCTATCACGCTTTCGGCAACTAACTACTAACTAACAAAACAACTTGCAGCTGAAAACTTTAACCAAAATAATAATAACTCTTTATTATTAAAAATAAATATGGACTCAGACTTAAACATCCTATACTAGGTGAAGATCCCCTCCCTAGTATGCTCCCATACAAATCCAAAGTTCACCTGCAAAACTGCTTACCAAAAGGTAAATAGGGCAAAGCCAGATAGAAAAAAGAAAATGCACGTTAGTATAAAACTGAGTATGAAATGTACTAGATAAGTAACACATTTGCTAGTTCGTAACAATTTACGTTTTGAAAACTCCATCACTAATAATTCAACGATTACTTTTAGGAACAAAATATTTTCAAATAACTTGGATTAAAATAATCTTGAAAATAATTCATCTTCTTATCTCCCCTTCCTTTACCTAAGTGTGCACACACCACCCAAGCTAGTCATCCCATCACTAATCTATATCAAGGGGTAACCATAATTGCCAACAAGTGGACTTTAAAACATAAACCCTTCTTGACGTTAATCAAGCGGTAATAATAATAATAATAATATGACTTGTAAGTCATGAATAAATCTCATTTTCTCATAAACAACTTTTTGAACATTCAAAGTTCATAAAAACCAATCAAACCATTCCTTGTAATAATAATTTAAATTTTCAAAAAGGATTACAAAACTTTCATATAATATGATTGATAAATTCATTTCTTCTTTTCTTTTCCAAGAGTGAATAATAAAATGTTGTAACCATTTCAAACCAAATTTCTAAATTCATTCAACCATTAAATCAATAAACAACTTTAACATATAAAACCACATTTCAAAAGATCTAGCTACATAACATACCTTGATCTTGCACAAAGAGTATACTAGTATTTTTACTTAGTCTTATGCATGAGCGTTCTCCTAACCAACCAATAATATAAAAATCTAATAAGTAACTTATCACATGAACTTAATCATGAATTTTAACATGAATTATTCTTACATAACCTATCATGAGTATAATATTTTTGAGTAAGAAACCTGAAAATCTTTTACTTGAACCAAATAAAATTGGAACTTGAAAAAAGAATACAAAACTAAAATAGATTAAGAAGAGCAGAAAGAATCTTGAAGTAAGAGAGTTTGGATCTTCAAAGTTTTTGTGTGAAAAATATGGCTTAAGGTTTGGGGTATTTATAGACGTATTCCAAAATTAAATATAATATAGCCTTCACCATAAATTAGAAGATTAAACCAAGATCTGTAACCTACACATTAATTGGAAGTTTTAAGAAAATCAAAACCTTCCCCTTAAATGTGGTGGCCGACCATGATGCTTGAATTGTTTTTTTCAAATCTTCATCATTTAAATGTTTTAAAAAGAAAACTTATTTAATAAAATTTTGACTAGGCTTTCATTTCAAAAGTTTGAGAAATCTAAGTTTGGCGCCATCTCCCACCAAAATAATTGAAAACCAGTGAAATTACTAAAATACCTTTTGCTTAAAATATTTATTTTATAAAATAAATATTTAATTACTTAATTAAATACTCAAAAATATGGGGTATCCCCCTTAAAAGAAGTTTCAACCTAAAAACTTAAGACAAAAAGTCATAATCACTTTCCAAAAATGGGTTAAAATCCAAAATTGCAGTTTCTGACTCAAATGCTCATGCCTAAAATGCATATAATGACAAAAAAATATGCTAAATGCAATAAGTATGGTAAAAGCGCGAAACTCTATCGCATTCTATCCCCCTTAAAAGGAGTTACGACCCCATAACTCGGCAACTAACCTCGGAAAACAACGCCGGATATTTCTTGCGCATATCCGCTTCGGCCTCCCATGTTGCTTCCTCGGTGTGATGGTCTGACCACAATACTTTGGCTAATCTAACATCCTTAGTCCGTGTACTTCTAACTTTATTATCAAGGATTCTTACAGGTCTTTCCTCATAAGTCAAACTATTATCTAACTTAATGGTCTCATTTTACAGCACATAGGACACTTCGGAATATACTTCCTTAACTGAGATATATGGAAAACATCGTTGACTCGGCTTAAGCAATTTGGCAAATCCAACTTATATGCCACTTTCTCGATCTTCTTTAACACCTCACATGGCATGATATACTTTGGGATCAACTTTCTCTTCTTCCCAAAGCGCATCACCCCTTTCATTGGAGATATTTTCAATAATACCTTCTCTCCAACCTGAAACACTTCATCCCTCCGCTTCAAATCAACATAACTCTTCTGTCGATCCTGAGCTGCCTTGATCTTATCATGAATCACTTTCACTTACTTCACCGTCTCTTCTAGGAACTTAGGTCCAAGAACCACGATTTTACTAATATCATTCCAGTTGACTGGACTTCTAGACTTCCGACCATACAAATTAAAGCTTCAAACGGAGCCATACCAATACTCGCGTGATGACTGTTGTTATAGGAAAATTCTATCAAATCCAAGAAATCTTCTGTAACGGCTCAAAAATCCTAGCCTAGTGAAGACATTATCATCACTATTTACGTGTGCATATAAAAGAAAATATATATATATATATATATATATATATATATATATATATAAAATAATGTAAATATGTATATACATATATAGACATTGCATGTAAGTATTACTATTATTATTATCGTTGAAATCATTTTGTTTTAAAAGGAAAACTATTTGAATATCAATTATAGCCGTGCAATGGTTAGTTTAACATCAAAGCTCTCAAAGGCCAAAGAAGAGTGAGGAGCTATCAAATTTATAAGGTAGTCAAGTAGCCTAGATTAAATTTAGAGGCAATAGGGGGGAAAAGAGCAAGCTTTGGAAGGAAACTTAGAAGGACCACATTGATGTAAACCAAACTCCATTTATGAATTGAAACCTTGGATTGGAACTCTCAAAAGCCCAAGGATTTAAAGAGAAAAAAAATCCAAAAGTATACATATTGAATTCATCTACATGTGGGATAGGTGTTAGTACCATTTAATTGGGGTTAGGAAAGGATTTTGGGAGCCCAAACTATGGAATGAAATGGGCTAAGGGCTGCTGGACAGCATTTCAAATAAGGAAGGATATCTTATTCAAAATTAGGAGGAAAGTCAACTTTGGGAATTAAAATGGTTAGGGGACAACGAACCCTAGGATGACAACACAATTCTCAACCTTCCTAAATATTGTTGTTTGGGAAAGACCCACTCATTTCTCTCTTCCCCTTGCTGCCCGCTAGACTGGAGGTCTTCCTCCCTCCTTCTCGTTTTTTTTTTTCTTTCTTCCTCTTCCATGGTTAATCTCTTGAATCCCTTTAAGGAAAGTTAACCTAGCTTTTGTATGTGCTATTTTTCAGAAAAAGAAGATTTAAAGTAAAGCTTTTGGATGTATACAAGAAGATCTAGAGGAAGCAAAATTCATAACAAGGTAAGGGAACCAAGAAGAAGTGAAGGAGTATGTTTCAAGTTGGGAATTTAGCTTAGGTTGTGAAATTGATGACATGCATTGACGAAATTGTGTAGGTTCTTGGGTGTCTAAGGCTTTGGAGACCAAATGAGCTAGGAAAAGGTTCAAGCTTAAGCTAAGAAGATTAAGGTACAAAAGTACATCCTTTTTCCATTAAACCTCTCTTTGATTTGGTAAACAAATAATGGATTGTATCTAGAATTTCAATTTGATGATGTTGTTTCATGCATGCAAGATTTTGAACAAAGGCTATAGTTGCATGTAATAAACCTTGACTTCTAAATACTTTTGGTAAAACATCCATTCAAGAGGAGAAGAAAAATCACACTAATATAGTAAAACTTGAGATTGGATAAATGTATGTTTGATTTATGTAAATTTGTGAACAAATGAGAGCATGCATGTTTGTAAATGATAAACTTCTTTTACAGATTAGGAAGCCTTTTACTTCATTCATGTTTTAATAAAGAAGTTATCCTTAAAGAAAATCTTTAAAGATTAAAGTAAATTGATGAATGTTATTCTCGGATTTAATATGACCTGCTACTGTAAAATGAAGTTTTGGCCCCCGAAACGTGGTTTTTAGCCTTTCACTGTTTCACAAGAAAATGTTCGCAACGAAAAACTCTTGAGGATAGGCTCTGGAATTTCTCGATTTGGAGTACTGAGCAGAAAGTTAGGCCCATTTTAAACTCACTGTTTATGCTGGAATTTTCTGACGAATGTCTTATATGTTCAAACTAATTCAACTTTGTAAATGAGGTTTAAAGGAGCAAGCTAAGTACTAAAATATATATACATCTTTCACAAACAGTAAGGTTTGATCATCTTCTAGAATTGTACCTCTCACCAACATGGGCATTTGTAAATGTTAAACAAGAAATTTCAAGCAAAGATTTAGGACTTGAAAACATTGATAATACTATGATTGTTGTGATTCCTCCTCCTCCTCTTATGATGAATACATTTCTTTGGAACATGTGTGGCAGTGGTAAATTATATACTTAAACTATGAATGTAAATAAACTATAAATGGAAATGGGTAAAGGCCTGTACCTAGTATGGTATGGTATGAACAACAACCCTTGGAGGATGGGTGATCTCCTTCCGAACCCTCGCTGGGTGGGTGAAGTCCAGCAGATATTAAAATAGGACATGTCCTGGTTAAGGCTTGCAAGCATAATTATACAAACGGTGGGGGTGACGACCTCCATTAGTTTAGAGACAGTCGGTTTCTTAAGTAAGGAACCCCTCTCTACTCGTGTTCACTTTACCCAATAAGTTGAATGTTATGGACCTTAATGGCTTTTGAATGATCAAATTGGTTACCTTTAAGCTTATAAAAATTTTGATTTTAAGAGATTGTGCAAGGATAGTAATCTTGACGTTGTAGCGAGCATTTTACTTGTGAAGCTCATTGATTTTGGCATGATTTGCATATAATCAATTAATGCCACTGAAAATGAATTTAGGGGTGGTCTTTTGTATTCAACTGTTGTTGATATTTGTTCTTGAACCTGTCTTGGTGGGGGCAGGGATGTGATTGAATGCAGGTGGAACCAAGAAGGTGGAATAAATGCTTCTCCGTTACTATGATTGTTTTGGAGCAATGTTTCTGTGTGGAGTCCTGTTGTCATGTGTGTCTTCTGGATGGTCTTCACCTTTATGAAAGTAACTCGGAATATGTGGTAGTTGTATGGGTATACCTAAATGGATTTTTAAGTAGGATGCTAGTGGTAATGTAATATTTACAACCTTAACTACTTGTTTTGAAGAAATGTTTGCTGCAACTTTGCACTTGTATCATGTAATAGCTCCACTGGAATCTAGTATGTCTTCGCGATGCGCTTAAAGGCTCTCATTATGTTTATGAAGAAATGGGGCTGTTACACTCGGTATCAGGGCTTAGGTTTAAAATCCTATATTATATATATATATATATATTAAAAAAAAATTTATCAAACTAATTATACTTTCATATTTCTAATTCGGGGGGAGTTTACTTTTATTTACGATATATTTAAGTATGATGTGTGTGTGGTTATGTGTAAGTGCATGTATAGTTCTCTTATGTGATCATGGAGGTGTAAAAAAATGTGTGCTTGGATAATAAATTTCAAGTAGGGGGAAAAACATTAAAGTGGGGATCATTTTGATGTCCTTGAGATTGAAGATGTGTATATGTATTTCATGAGATAATTTTATTATTAAGGATTAATGGTCTGATGAGGAATAACGAATATTGTGTTTGTAGAAATATGGTGTAGATGTTTACCCGAACCCAAAGAGGACAAAGTTCACGTGGATCCTTCATGCCAGAGCCTGATACTTATAGGCCCAAAAATGCTACTTAGGATGATGCTATGGACAACGCAAATCGTGTGCTCGGAAAGATTGCGGAATGGAATGCCGTTTATGGGAGAGGGGACCATAACCAGTATTCACGAACGGAGATTCAAGCCTATGTTCTGATCAAGACATTACCTGAGTGCGAACCTTGGGAATCCTTTAGAGCAGCATATTGGAGACTTTTATATTTGTATGTGGCTAATGTGGGAATTCTTGGAGGTGGGGTAGGTCCTGAGAATGTGGAAAAAGAAGCTATTAGGTGGAAAGTGACGGTGGATGAAATATTGAGAGACATGAGGAAGTTAGATATGAGAATTAGGGAGAAGGGAATGATCGAGGACGTGAGTGGTTATTGGCAAAGGTTTTATGAACGGTTGGGAGCCCGGGAGGAAGCAAGAGAGGTAAAGGTACTTAGAGAAGATCCTAGGAGGCAAAATACTGCAGGTACCTAGACCTGGCAAAGTTGGTCCTGATCCGAAAATCCGGTCCGAAATATCTGATCCATGGTCCGATCTGGGTCCGAACCAGAGACAGTCCGAACCTTGGTTCGAATCCGAAACAACCCGGTCCGAAATAATCTTGATCCGAAACTCATCCGAAATCCGAATGATTGGATATGATCTTGCTCGATCTGAAATCAATCCAATCCAAAGGTAACCTAATCCCAAAGCAATACGAAATTATTGGCTTCCATTAGTCTTTGATACGAAGTACCCGAAATTGACCCGTTTTTTAAAAAAACGATTATCACAACTACTCTTTGGCACAAGTTCTGTCTATGCAAATTAGTTATGTATACCTTTAGAAAGCACGAAGAGTAGCAGTTCCATATATACATAACAAAAGCTCATAGTCAAAGAAACCATCAGACCAAAAAGAGTAACAACTCCATACATAATAAAGATGAGACAATCCACCATCCGATCCACATCCGTCCGATCCGAAAAGCATCCCAATCCGATGATGACCCGAAACATAATTCGAAATTCGGTTCGATCCGAAACGGCCCGGTCCGGTCCGAATCTGGCCCGAATATAACTTGATCCGAAAATGGTTCGATCTGAATTGGTCCGGTCCGAATCCGATCCAATTGGTCCGATTGCCAGGTCTACAGGTACCTCTAGGAGAATCCCTCCTAGTGTGAGTATGTCACATAATGGTAGTAGTGCAGGGTCAGTTAACAACACCCATGTGTGGTATCCCGACTACATACCCGAGAACCTAGCATTAGTACCACTGATAGTGGTTATACTATGACCCTCTGGACTTGGATTGATAATGAGAGCAGGAATGTGGAGATTAAGGGAGGGGAGTCTCGTAAGAAGGTTATGGAAGAAGTTTCCTTTTTCTTTATTTTATTTCCTTTGATTAAGACATTTCTTTTATGGTCACTTTGGGTTGTATGAACTAATTATGTATGTTTTGAATTATTGATGTGGAACTTTAATGTTGTGTGTTATCTATGGCATGATAATGATGAACTTCTTATGAGAAGTTGGTATTGTTCCCCATGTAAGGGATGAATTAGTTGGAACCATCAAAAATTTTATATGAACTAGAAATGTGTGTTTAAAGTTTGGCCATGGTGGGCCAAGGAATGATAATTGAGCATGAGTCACCCACGTTATAATTAGTACGTTGCTATAATTTGTGTGTTGCATGTTGATGTGATAAATTAGTAGTTTCATCTTAGATAAGATAGAAATGATTATAGTCCCAATATAATTTAATTAATTTGGTAATATTCTTTGAAGAAATTGAGGAAAGGCAACACTTAAGAATATGTCGGGAGAAGCCGGAGACCCTCATGCTCAAGAGACTGAAAATGTTAGGGAATCAAGTTCGACAATGGAAGGGAGATTGCGTCAAATGAAAAGCATGAATGCTCGATTATTGACTATTCTAGAATCCCAGGGCCAAAAGCCTGAGGATGAAGAATGAAAGTTCTACAAAACGCTATCATCTCATAAGCCAAGGACTTATGATGGGGAGCCAGATCCGGTTAGATTTGAAGACTGGATAGCATATATGGAGAAGTTATTGGAGATTATAAACTGTCCTGAAAACATGAAGGTGAAGTTGGCCTCATTCTACCTTGAAGGACCGGCTGATATGTGGTGGAGGACTGTCAAGCAAAATTTCCAACAACCGGACTATACTTGGAACAAATTTCTGGAGACTGATAAGTGCATTTCTAACGCACTTTATAAGGTAGGCAATAGGGGGGAAAAGACCAAGCTTTGGAAGGAAACTTAGAAGGACCACATTGATGTAAACCAAACTCCATTTATGAATTGAAACCTTGGATTGGAACTCTCAAAAGCCCAAGGATTTAGAGAGAAAAAAATCCAAAAGTATACATATTGAACTCATCTACATGTGGGCTAGGTGTTAGTACCATTTAATTGGGGTTAGGAAAGGATTTTGGGAGCCCAAACTATGGAATGAAATGGGCTAAGGGCTGCTGGACAACATTTCAAATAAGGAAGGATATCTTAATTCAAAATTAGGAGGAAAGTCAACTTTGGGAATTAAAATGGTTAGGGGACAACCCTAGGATGACAACACAATTCTCAACCTTCCTAAATATTGTTGTTTGGGAAAGACCCACTCATTTCTCTCTTCCCCTTGCTGCCCGCTAGACTGGAGGTCTTCCTCCCTCCTTCTCGTTTTTTTTTTTCTTTCTTCCTCTTCCATGGTTAATTTCTTGAATCCCTTTGAGGAAAGTTAACCTAGCTTTTGTATGTGCTATTTTTCAGAAAAAGAAGATTTAAAGTAAAGCTTTTGGATGTATACAAGAAGATCTAGAGGAAGCAAAATTCATAACAAGGTAAGGGAACCAAGAAGAAGTGAAGGGGTATGTTTCAAGTTGGGAATTTAGCTTAGGTTGTGAAATTGATGACATGCATTGACGAAATTGTGTAGGTTCTTGGGTGTCTAAGGCTTTGGAGACCAAATGAGCTAGGAAAAGGTTCAAGCTTAAGCTAAGAAGATTAAGGTACAAAAGTACATCCTTTTTCCATTAAACCTCTCTTTGATTTGGTAAACAAATGATGGATTGTATCTAGAATTTCAATTTGATGATGTTGTTTCATGCATGCAAGATTTTGAACAAAGGCTATAGTTGCATGTAATAAACCTTGACTTCTAAATACTTTTGGTAAAACATCCATTCAAGAGGAGAAGAAAAATCACACTAATATAGTAAAACTTGAGATTGGATAAATGTATGTTTGATTTATGTAAATTTGTGAACAAATGAGAGCATGCATGTTTGTAAATGATAAACTTCTTTTACAGATTAGGAAGCCTTTTACTTCATTCATGTTTTAATAAAGAAGTTATCCTTAAAGAAAATCTGTAAAGATTAGAGTAAATTGATGAATGTTATTCTCGGATTTAATATGACCTGCTACTGTAAAATAAAGTTTTGGCCCCCGAAACATGGTTTTTAGCCTTTCACTGTTTCACAAGAAAATGTTCGCAACGAAAAACTCTTGAGGATAGGCTCTGGAATTTCTTGATTTGGAGTACTGAGCAGAAAGTTAGGCCCATTTTAAACTCACTGTTTATGCTGGAATTTTCTGACGAATGTCTTATATGTTCAAACTAATTCAACTTTGTAAATGAGGTTTAAAGGAGCATGCTAAGTACTAAAATATATATACATCTTTCACAACCAGTAAGGTTTGATCATCTTTTAGAATTTACCTCTCACCAACATGGGCATTTGTAAATGTTAAACAAGAAATTTCAAGCAAAGATTTAGGACTTGAAAACATTGATAATACTATGATTGTTGTGATTCCTCCTCCTCCTCTTATGGATGAATACACTTCTTTGGAACATGTGTGGTAGTGGTAAATTATATACTTAAACTATGAATGTAAATAAACTATAAATGGAAATGGGTAAGGGCCGGTACCTAGTAAGGTATGGTATGAACAACAACCCTTGGAGGATGAGTGATCTCCTTCAGTACCCTCGCTGGGTGGGTGAAGTCCAGCAGATATTAAAATAGGACATGTCCTGGTTAAGGCTTGCAAGCATAATTATACAAACGGTGGGGTGACGACCTCCATTAGTTTAGAGACAGTCGGTTTCTTAAGTAAGGAACCCCTCTCTACTCGTGTTCACTTTACCCAATAAGTTGAATGTTATGGACCTTAATGGCTTTTGAATGATCAAATTGGTTACCTTTAGCTTATAAAAATTTTGATTTTAAGAGATTGTGCAAGGATAGTAATCTTGACGTTGTAGCGAGCATTTTACTTATGAAGCTCATTGATTTTGGCATGATTTGCATATAATCAATTAAAGCCACTGAAAATGAATTTAGGGGTGGTCTTTTGTACTCAACTGTTGTTGATATTTGTTCTTGAACCTGTCCTGGTGGGGGCAGGGATGTGATTGAATGCAGGTGGAACCAAGAAGGTGGAATAAATGCTTCTCCGTTACAATGATTGTTTTGGAGCGATGTTTCTGTGTGGAGTCCTATTGTCATGTGTGTCTTCTGGACGGTCTTCACCTTTATGAAAGTAACTCGGAATATGTGGTAGTTGTATGAGTATACCTAAATGGATTTTTAAGTAGGATGCTAGTGGTAATGTAATAATTACAACCTTAACTACTTGTTTTGAAGAAATGTTTGCTGCAACTTTGCACTTGGATCATGTAATAGCTCCACTAGAATCTAGTATGTCTTCTCGATGCGCTTAAAGGCTCTCATTATGTTTATGAAGAAATGGGGTTGTTACATCTTCCCACGAACCCTGATACTCCATGACACAAGATCGCAACATATCCTCTAAAGTCTGAATTGTTCGTTATGTTTGCCCGTGTGTAGCAAGATGAAAAGCTATACTCATTAACAGATTAATGCCCAAAGCCCTTTGCAAACTCTGCCAAAAGGTTGACAAGAACTGCGAATCACGATCCGAAACAATGTCCTTAGGCACACCATGATATTTAACCACCCACTTCACATACGCTTTAGCCAACTGATCCATCGACCAAGTATTCTTCATAGGTATGAAAGTCGCGGATTTAGTTATACGATCTACCACTACCCATAATCGTGTCATGTCCAGCCTTAGTCCTTGGTAAGACACAAAATCCATTGATATGGAATCCCATTTACATCTCGGAATATGCAAAGGATGAACCTTCCCTTGTGGCCTTTTATGCTCAATCTTGACTTTTTGGCATGTGAGACACTTAGCCATGAACTCTACTACCTCTCGCTTCATGTTTGGCCACCAAAACGTCTTAATGTCCTTATACAACTTATCACCACCTAAGTGTACTGAATAAGGTGAGCTATGAGCTTCTTCCATTAATTTCCGCTTCAAGTCTTCTCTATTACTTGGTACACACCACCTCCTCTTAAACCGGATACTTCCATCATAAGCTATCTGGAACTCACACACCTGACCCTCGTGGATCTTCTCTCGAATCTTTTTTAACTTTTCATCCTTTGATTGACCCTCCCTAATCTCATCATAGATCGAAGGTTGAACCGTCAAAGAACTCAATAATTCTTCAACACCTCCCTCTTCCATTACCTGATGAGTGATATTTATAAAACTCAATGACCTTATTTTCCTCATGTTTGGAGTCATTTTTCCTCTTCATTTACCATTTTCTAGCTTATTTAGCGTAATTTAGAGTAATTGAGTTATCTGTAGCTTATTTGTGAATATTAGTTATTTTGGATATTTATATAGGGTTTGGTAGTGCTTATTTGTGTTTGATGTTGTAGGATCAACCTTAGAGGTCTTCATACCACACACTAAGCATAGAGTGGAGCAATTTTTGCAAAATAAGAGCTTTTGGAAGGATTTGTGCACAAGGGTCATATTCAAACGGTCATAACTTTCATCACATACAATATATTGCAGTGATTCAGTTGGAGATGAACTTTTGGCTCGATAGCTTTCCAACGAGTGGTTACACTCCCGATTCCGATAAAAATGAAAGAGATATGACTCTTTGAAGTCAGGCGTGTATGCCAGAATGGAGCGCACCCTCCGTATTGTTTGGAGCGCCCAATCCAAAGGCCCATAAACCTTCTGCCTGCTCGAAATTGTATGGAGAGCCCGCTCCAAACTATATGGAGTGCCCACTCCGCTTGAATTCTGCAAAAATTCCTGTTTTTCGACCCGTTTAATGATGTAATGTTTAAATCTTTTAAAAGGACGGACCCCTAACTTTTGAAGGTGAAAAAGGAGGGCTAGCCTCCATAAGCTTAGTTAGAGGTTTTAGTTAGGGTTTTTAGAGAATGAAGTGAGAGAAACTTGTTGAAAGTTTAAAATTTGAAGAATCTAAGAAGAAAACTTGAAGATTTGGAGGCTTCTTACAACTTTTAATGAGAATTTCTTAGTCTCTCTTATATTTTGTTGCTTTATTCTCTTACTTTCATGTCTTTTTCACTATATTTACTTGTTCATCTTAGATTAGTGTTTTAGTTCAATTTAATAGTTGTTAATGTCTTTTAGTTTATAATTTATTATGATTTGTGAGTAGTTGTTTTGGGACGGGGATGAAGCCATTAATGATATCATGAGACTTTGCGTCATAAATGGGGTTATTTTGAAAAATGAAATATAACTAAATGAATAATGGGAGCTTTATTGTTGGTTTTTTCGGTTGGCCTCCATGAAAACTTAATTATTAGTCACTTCAATGAAGGATTGAAAGATGAATTGAAGAGTTGACTCCCTATTTTTTCACTTAAAATAATTGGTGAATTCCCCTACCCTAGTTCCTTTTATTTAATAGATTTTAGCTGGTAATTGACAAATCTCATATAACTATATTCTCATCCTAGCTTATTATAATTAACATTTTCGGCGATTACCCTTAGTCCTTGTGGAAGAATGACCCTTGCTTGCCATTATACTTAGGTTAGTGGTTAGTTAGGTAGTTTGATTCGGGGATTTTGTTTAACAACGCGAAAAACCTAATATCACAATGGCGCCGTTGCCGGAGACTTAGGCTAACATTGATTTGTGTTGATTAGATGAGTCTAGGACTTTTGTGAACATTTCGTTATTTCTCTTTATTTTCTTTTTCTTTATTCCAAAAAAATTTGAAAAAATGGCAATTTTCTCCCTTCCTCAATATGAGCATGAAGTATTTTGGAGATATTATTGGAGGCTTGGAGATTCTCTTGGTTGTCACAATAACTTTGAAAAATGGGAAATTTGTGATTTGATGTTTGAGGGTCTAAATGAAGAAACTAGAAAGGTGGTGGAGTCTATGTCTAATGGTTGTTTTCATGCTTAATCTTTGGATGAGGCTTGGAGTCTATTTGAGTGGCCAGTTAGAGATACATATGTATGGGAAATGTCAATGCTTGCTAATCAAAATCTTGAAAGTTTATCTAGAGATGAATCTGAGACTTGTACTTTTCCCCATCTTGCTCTCATTTGGATGAAGTATATTCTAATGCTAATGTCGTACATGCATCTTATGAATTGTCTTCAAACCCTTGCATGAATTCCTATGATCAATCCTATGCTCCCAATAATGAATCTTATATGCTTAATTGTGAACCCCTTCCCCAATTTGATTCTCAAAATGCTCCTCAACTTATTGATGATCCCCTTTTGTAATTGGAAATTGGTTTGAAATTGCTTAGGAAAAAATGGAGTTGCAAAGATAACATTCTTGAGTTTGATACTGGTTATTCAAGATATGTTGAAAATAAAAAGGAATTCGGAAAGAATAGCCTAGATCTTGATTATGGTTTTTGGAGTAGTTATGATGAAGGGTGTGTTTTTGAGGAAAAGAGTGAGATTGCCAAGCAAAAAGAGTTTATCGAGGAGAATTTGCCACTTTGTTCTTTGTTTTCTTATTCTTTTGATTCTTCTTCTTCCTACTTCCTTGATTTTTCTTTTTGATTTTACTTTTTTTCGGCATCCCCCACCTCAATTTTTGCATAGAAATGCACCATACCTTGTGCATGTTCATCTATATTTATTGCATATGGTATCTTCTTTGAAATGTGTGCTAGTGCATTTGACAAGCTCTTGCGATCTCTGTCGGAATATTTACTAGAAAGGTCATGCTTAGGACCTTAAATAAGCCTTTCTTGGGAAGTAACCCGTGATTTATTGCTTTCATTTTCTTTCTTTTAATATACTTAATTTTCTTTTCTATCCTTGATTTTGATTTAGGTACATAAGTGGAATAAACACTCATTCTCAATAACACGTGGAAAGCGAATCATGGTTTTGAAGAAAGTTAATTACAAACGCAGATATTAGGTCATTTGCAGGTATTTGCACCCACCTACTATCCGATAGCATCCTTCTTTTTCTCTTTCTCCAATGCTTTATAATTTGTGGAACATATGCATGTTGGATGAATGTTTCTTCCTCCCTCCCTCCCTTTGATCGTCTTGTTCAAGCATTAAAGACAATGTTTTATTCTAGCTTGGGGGAGTAGCTATTCACTAGCTTGGGGGAGGTGTATATACTTTATTTATTTACTTTTCTCGTTTTTTATAAAATTTCAAAATCTAAAAATATTGTCCTTTCTTTTCTTTTTCTTTTTCCAAAAAAATGAAACAAATGAAAATCCGAAAAATTGAGGAATAAAGATATGTACAAAGCATTTTGTGTCCAAAGGAAGATTCTTGATAGCAATTTATGTGGATTCCTTTGCTTTGGTCATTTGGGTGGATGAGTATAGGTGTTTCCATTGGATGCTTGTATGTGTAATTTGGGGCGATTAGGAATCGATTAATCTTTGTTGCTTGATTTTCTACTTGAAAAGACATTCTATAATTCTAAATGTTGTCAAACTTTGTGTTGAAAAGAGTCGAATTATTTCTCGTTTAGAAGTTGTAGTGACCCTAATTGAATCTTAAAATCTTACCTTAATTGAATCTTAAAATCTTCATATGAGTCTTTACCTCCAAATGAGCTATGCTAAGAGTTAAATCGATTGTTAAAAAAAAAGCATTTTAAGTCTTGAGTCCAATAAGTGGAGCCAATGAGCCCACAAGGCATAATAAGCCTACTAAAGTCCATGAAATGGAAAAAAAAGTTCGAAAAAGATTCAATAAGTGGTAATTACCACATGTCTTTGAGAAAGTGGGTTGGTCGAAATGATTGAGTGGGAGCTCGAAAATTTAAATAGGAGAGTTTCCTAATAATGATGAATATCATTATGGCTTAAACATTGAGACTCTAGACCCACTGCTCAATCATTCTACTCCTTCAATCATGGTTTTCTCTTAGCAAAAGTCAAGTTTGGGGGGTTCATGTGCACTGTAGGTGATTATGATTGATCTTGGGACCATCTTCATCCATTTGAGAACTATTTGTGACTCTTGAATACCTTAGTAGACTCTAATTGATGTTTGAAGCTTTTGATAGTGTCAATTTTGCACCTTAGATTAGCCTATCCCCTATATTCCTAAGTCATAGATACATATTGATAATGGTTATGCTTTGAAAGTTTGCTTAGATCGTCCACTGCTTTGTGAACCATGGGTTGAAAAGATGACTTTGGGCTTATTATCTATATTTGTGCTTCACGAGAGTTATAGGTTAACACTCTTGGGAAACTCTCACGAGAGCAAATTCGTCCACTAGAGCGATCTAGCTGTTTAAAGGGCTTGTTGCACATATTAAGTGCAATCGTGATTCCTACGATAGTGAGTTAGGATTTCTAGTTTTTTAGAGTAGTGCTTCATTATTTTGTTTCATTTGCTCAAGGACGAGCAAAGATTAAGCTTAGGGGATTTTGATGATATCACTAAAATACCTTATTTTCCTCATGTTTAGAGTCATTTTTCCTTTTCTTTTATCATTTTCTAGCTTATTTTGCTTAATTTGGAATGATTGAGTTATTTGTAACTTATTTGTGAATATTAGTTATTTTGGATATTTATATAGGGTTTGGTAATGCTTTTTTGTGTTTGATGTTGTAGGATCAACCTTAGAGGTCTCCATACCAAACACCAAGCATAGAGTGGAGCAATTTTAGCAAAATAAGAGCTTGTGGAAGGATTTGTGCACAAGGGTCATATTCAAACTGTCATAACTTTTAGCACATATAATATTTTTCATTGATTCAAGTTGAAGATGAAAGTGTGGCTCGATATCTTTCCAACGAATGGTCACACTCCAGATTCCAATGAAAAGTGAAAGAGATATGGATCTTTGAATTCAGGCGCATCTGCCAGAATGGATCGCGCGCTCCGTATTGTTTAGAGCGCCCGCTCTAGAGGCCCAGGAACTTTCTGCCTGCTCGAAATTGTATGGAGAGCCTGCTCCAAACTATATGGAGCTCCTGCTCCGCTTAAGTTCTGCAAAAATCCCTGTTTTTCGACCCATTTAATGATGTAATGTTTAAATCTTTTAAAAGGATGGACCCCTAACTTTTGAAGGGGAGAAAGGAGGGTTAGCCTCCATAAACTTAGTTAGAGGTTTTAGTTAGGGTTTTTAGAGAGAGAAACTCTCATCTTCTAGAGAGAGAATTGAGAAAAACTTGTTGAAAGCTTGGAATTTGAATAATCTAAGAAGAAAACTTGAAGATTTGGAGGCTCCTTACAACTTTAATGAGAATTTCTTAGTCTATCTTATATTTTGTTGCTTTATTTTCTTACTTTCATGTCTTTTTCACTATATTTACTTGTTCATCTTAGATTAGTGTTTTAGTTCATGTTAATAGTTATTAATGTCTTTTAGTTTATAATTTATTATGATTTGTGAGTAGTTGTTTTGGGACGGGGATGAAGCCATTAATGATATCGTGAACCTTTGCGTCATAAATGGGGTTATTTTGAAAAATGAAATATAATTAAATGAATAATGGGAGCTTGATTGTTGGTTTTTTCGATTGGTCTCCATGAAAACTTAATTATTAGTCAATTCAATGAAGGATTGAAAGATGAATTGAAGAGTTGACTCCCTATTTGTTCACTTAACTAATCTTGCACAAAAATAGGGGTTTAAGTTAAGTGATTTATTTAGTCATCTTGTTATTCATGTTCTTGAGTTGGGGTTTGTTGCATGAAAATAGGACATAATCTCCCATTTGAGTAACCCTCTTTAGCTTGAAAAAGTAATTAGGGACTTGTTAGATGACCCCTTTAATTCATTGTCTTTGGACTACCCCTTTATTTTCCTAATTGTTTTCATGATTGAAATAATTGGTGAATTCCCCTACCATAGTTCCTTTTATTTAATAGTTTTTAGTTGGTAATTGACAAATCTCATATAACTATATTTTCATCCTAGCTTATTACAAATAACATTTTCGGTGATTACCCTTGCTTGCCATTATACTTAGGTTAGTGGTTAGTTAGGTAGTTTGATTTAGGGATTTTGTTTAACGACGCGAAAAACCTAATATCATTACCTTCAATGACAGTTTCTGAAACTCTACACATAACCGAGTCGGCAGCACCATTGCATTTACTGAATGACTTGACTTTCGGCTCAATGCATCTGCGACACCATTAGCTTACCTTCATGATACTAGATCTCCAAATCATAATCCTTAATCAACTCCAACCACCTCCTCTGCCTCATGTTCAACTCCTTCTGAGTGAAAATAATATATACTTCAAGCTCTTATGATCTGTGTACAACTTACACGTTGCCCCATACAAGTAGTGCCGCCATATCTTCAAAGCAAACATTATTGTAGCCAATTCGAGATCATGGGTTAAATAATTAACCTCATATGGTTTTAACTGCCTAGAAGCATAAGCGATGACCTTCCTGTTTTGCATCAATACACACCCTAACCCAAATTTTGAAGCATCACTATAAACCTCATACTGCTGACTCTCGTCAGGTAGAGCTAAAACAGGTGTTGTAATCAATCTTTCCTTCACCGCCGAAAAAGCTTCCTCACACTTTGGAGTCCAGGCAAACTTACATTCCTTCTTCATCAGGCTAGTCATTGTTCTTGAGATCTTCGAGAATTCCTTCACAAATCTTCGATAGTAACCGGCTAATCCAAGAAAACTCCTTATATCGGACACCGTCTTCGGTGTTGGCCACTCTCGCACTGCTTGAATCTTAGCAGGATCCACCGAAACTCCTTCCTTTGAGATAACATGTCCTAAAGGCAACCTCATCCAACCAAAACTCACACTTAGAGAGTTTGGCGTACAACTTATGCTATCTCAGGGTGGACAAAACTTCCCTCAAATGCAACTCATGACTGCTCCTATCCTTCAAATATATCAAGATATCATCTATAAACACAACCACATATTTGTCCAAGTATGGCCTGAAAATCCTATGCATCAAATCCATGAACACTGCAGGTGAGTTGGTCAGACCAAACGACATCGTCACTATGAACTCATAGGGACCATAATGCGTCCTAAATGCAGTCTTAGGAATATCACCCTCATCAATCCTCAATTGGTGATAACCTAACCTCAAATCAATCTTCGAGAAAGTCCCCGCTCCTTTCAATTGATCAAATAAATCATCTATTTTTGAAAGTGGATACTTATTCTTGATCGTTACATTGTTCAACTCTCGATAATCAATGCACAACATCAAACTACCATCTTTCTTTTTCACGAACAATACAGGTGCACCCCAAGAAGACGAACTAAATCTTATATACCCTTTTTCCAACAACTCCTCCAACTGAACTTTTAACTCTTTCATCTCAGCTGGAGCCATTCTATACGAAGCCTTTGAAATACGTCTGGTTCCTAATGTTAAATTGATGGTGAACTCAAGATTTCTAACAGGTGGCATACCCGATATATCTTTAGGAAACACGTCAGGAAACTCAGATACAACTAGAACCTTCGTATTCTTGTCTTCCCTCTCGATCCTCTGAACTCCACATAAGAATAACGGACATGCTTTCTCACATAAGTTTGAATTCTCATCGCAGACATTATCTTCATTCCCTTCTCCTTCCCAAGCTTCCTATAAGTCACCCTTTCTTTCTTAGGCCCGACAAAGGACACATTCTGGGCTTCACAATCAATTTAAGCCTTGAATCTTCCCAACCAATCCATCTCCAAAACTACATCGAGGTCCGTCAAGTCAAACTCAACTAAATCGGACGAAAAGTTCGCCCCAACTATCATTAGGGGTACTTGACTATGCAACTTAGTACAACTAAAAATCTCTCCTGATGGCAATGAAATTTCTAATAAAATAGACACTAGACTGCCTAACTGAAGCTTTTCCACTAAAGTGCTAGAAAGAAATGCATGAGATGCTCTAGAATCAAATAACACTTTGACAGACAAAATTAATGAAAAAGGTTCCAATTACTACCTCAAAAACATTCTCAGCCTCACGGCGGTTTATGACGAAAACTCGGCCTCTAGACTGATTCCCCTTCCCTGGTTTAACATCGGCATTGGAGGAAGCTTGAATTTTGTGGATCATTATGAGGGACCTTATTACTCGGGTCAGGTATGACTGCAGGTTCTGCACCAGTTTTTATAAAGCACTCATACTCCCGGTGCCCCAATTTCTAACAATAACGGCACGCGGTTCTTATCACATCTTTTGCAGAAAAAGGTTCTCTCGACTTTCTTCCATTCCCCTGGTTCCCACTAGACTTCCGACTAGGGTACCTATTGTCTTTCTCAGTTTGGTAAAAACCACCATTAAGCTTAGGCTTCTTATCCTCACTCTGCTGACTCCCATTGCCGTTATACTTCCTCTTTTCCCCAAAGGAGTTCCTTTCAAGCTCTCTTCCTTTAATCCCATATAAGTGAACACCTCTACCATAAATTTCATCAAGAGTCTCAAAAGTTACCCCTCCCAGCTTACTTTGTAGGGTTAAAGTTAACCCTTGCTCAAACCTTTGGACCTTCAAAGCCTCAGACGGTACTATCTCAGGTGCGAACCTCATTAACTCCAAATTTTTTCTATAATATTCATTAATAGACATAGTCCCTGTCCTTAGATTGGTGAACTCCATAGCCATTTACTTCTTTAAGTACGGAGGGTAAAACTTAGTCCTCAAGGCATCTTTAAACTCGTTCCACCCAAAGTTAGGATCCTCTAAGAGATTGTCTTTCCTTTGTTTCCACCATAGGTCTGTTTCATCTCTCAAATAATAAACTACATTATTAACTATATGGCATCAAAAAGCTTATTAAACTCTCGGATCCAGTTTTCTAAGCTAACTGGGTCATCTTTCCCATGGTAAGTCGGAGGTTTGACTGTTGCTACCCTCTTAAATACCTCACCAAAGCTATCGGTTTAACTCTGCTTGGTTTCTTGATTAGCCATCACTATAGTGATGTTTTCAGTTATCTTTGCTAGCCTTCTAACCATAAACTCATGCTCCTTCTCCTTCTTTGCCCTTCTGCTAGAAGTAAGAGTGTTTGAGTAGAATCTCAACTAACATTCATAAAATAGTTATGTAACTACCAAACAATTATATACACATGTAAGTATAACTAGTTCAAAACATAACAATCACATATTTCATATATCATGGCCAAATATTGGACCTTATATATAGCAACTACTAGAACATTTGAGTGTATCAAAATATCCTTAAGACAACTCGGTCGTTTCATGGCTAAAATAAAATTACATAAACCTACTGTTACTACTGGAGACTTTAAGCTCTAGGTAGCCCGCCTTAATAACATTCTCCAGCTCGTCAATGGCCATATAATCAGATTGGCCCGTGTATTTTCGAGGGGTATATTATGGGCTATCAGGCTCGTTCCTATCACATATTGTCAACTGAGGAAATTGTGGATACAGGGCTAGGTAGGTCAATCTCAATGGCATCCCCATCCCTTTGAACCCCATTTATCTCTATATACATTAGTTTAGTGTCACAATGATGAATAATGGCTAACCACACACCCTAGAACTCATGCTATCCCTATTCCATTCCCCATTTGGTAAGACTACATTAGCGTACATATCATAGAGGGTTTGGTATTTAGGTGTCTGAGGAAGGTGAATCAAAGCTAACATAACTCTGTAGGGTTCTTCACTGACCCATGGCTCCCAGTCAAAGGCATTAATATCACTGGCCTCAACAAATCATCTATAAATTCAGGGACTGTTTTTCCTTCCAAAAGAAGTTCTTTAGAGTAATACATGTCCCTCATGTGATTAATCATCTGTAACAATGCAAAATTACTCTTTAAAAAAATAATACACGTAATACTACTATTTGCTAGTCAATGCAATATGCATGACATCCTTTCTTATCCCATGCATAGGGAATAACATCAATCTTTTCCTCTACTTCCAATTACCAGACACAACAATCATATAAAAGTAAGAAGAACTTAGATTTTACAAGAATAACATCATTAATAATAATACTAATATATGTTTAAAAAATTAATATGGTCCAAGATTTGTACTAAATGCACCACTATGGCTTAAAATATTTATTTCAAAGTTTTTAAAGTGTACTTGATTTCAAGATGTAGAATAGCCAAGGTGATTAGAGCTCCTAAGTAAGGAAGTTACCCACGGCGTCGGGGAGAGCCTTCCTAATCCTAAACAGAGCTTGTCACCCCAACTCATCTATACCCTTCATCTTTCCAACTAAAAAAAATACATTTTTGTGGCACTAGCAAGATGCATCTATACAAATTGTAAAGGAAGAAAGCAATAAACTTGACAACAACATTTTGTACCGCAAATGTGAAACTCTATATGCCCATCTTATGTCTACCCATCAATTTTAATGTTCAACTTTTATCTTTTCTAAACCTGAAAAACTGATACCACTTTGCAATACCTCCAAATTACTATTTAAAAAATAATTAATTAAATAAATAATATATGAGTAATTTAGGAGTATTACCGCCACGTGACTATCACCCTTTCGGCAACTAACTACTAACTAACAAAACCATTTGCAACGGAAGACTTTAAACCAAAATTATAATAACTCTTTATTATTAAAAATAAATATGGTCTCAGCCTTAACATAAATAAACATCCTATACTAGGTGAAGATCCCCTCCCTAGTATGCTCCCATGCACATCCAAAGTTCACTCGCAAAATTGCTTACCAAAAGGTAAACAGGGCAAAGCCAAATAGAAAAAAGAAAATACGCGCAAGTATAAAACTGAGTACGAAATGTACTAGATAAGTAACACATTGCTAGTTCATAATAATTTACGTTTTGAAAACTCCAGTACTAATAATTCAACGATTACTTTGGGAACAAACAATTTCCAAATAACTTGGATTAAAATAATCTTGAAAACAATTTCTCTTCTTATCTCCTCTTCCTTTACTTAAGTGTGCACACCCCCCAAGCTAGTCATCTCATCACGAATCTATATCAAGGGATAACCATTTTAAACCAAATTTCTAAATCCATTCAAACATTAAATCAATAAACAACTTTAACATTTAAAACCACATTTCAAAAGATCTAGCTACATAACATACCTTGATCTTGCACAAAGAGTATACTACTATCTTTACTTAGTCTTATGCTTGAGCGTTCTCCTAACCAACCAATAATATAAAAATCTAATAAGTAATCACATGAATTCTTGCATAACCTATCATGAGCATAATATTTTTGAGTAAGAAACATGAAAATCTTTTACTTGAACCAAATTGGAACTTGAATAAAGAATACAAAACTAAAATAGATTAAGAAGAGAAGAAAGAACCTTGAAGTAAGAGAGTTTGGATTCTTCAAAGTTTTTGTGTGGAAAATATGGCTTAAGGTTTGGGGTATTTATAGGTGTAGAATAGGTGGTACTTAATTTCCAAAATTAAATATTTTATAACCTTCACCATAAATTAGGAGATTAAACCAAGATTTGTAACCTACACATTAATTTGGAAGTTTTAAGAAAATCAAAACCTTCCCCTTAAATGTGGTGGCCGACCATAAAGATTGAATTTTTTTAAAAAAATCTTCATCATTTAAATGTTTAAAAGAAACTTATTTAATAAAATTTTGACTAGGCTTTAATTTCAAAAGTTTGACAAATCCAAGTTTAATTTGGCGCCATCTTCCGCCAAAATAATTTAGGAAAAATGAAAAAGAATAATCCCACATTTTGGTGGTCTTCTCTAAACAGTCCCACATTCAACTAATCTCAAAATAATCCCACCTTCTAACCTTATCTTCTTAGAATGGGCTAGCTTTTTTACCTAAAACTTATTGAACAGGTTAAAACCTCTTTTTTAAAATTTTTTTACTATGAGCTCCTTCTCTCTCCTCCCTAAACTCAACTCAACCACTCTCCTCCATTTGACTGCACCACCAACACCACCTCCTCCACTTGACTGCACCACCAACACCACCCAATTACTGCACCCAAAGTCCCATCCATACCCACACGAAAACTACCCACCCACCACCAAGTCCCCCACCAACCACAAGGAAACCCCACACAACCACCCGAAATCCACCCATCCTAAGACGAGTACCACCCACCCACCACTAAAATATATACCACCACAAAACTAGTCCGCCACCCGAAATGTGACCCCCCCAACCATCAAATTCACACTCACCCTAAAAAACCCACCCCACCATCACATATCACACCACACCCACTAAAAAACCCACCCACCACCAGAAAATAAACCAACCTACCACCAAGGTGTAACACATATGAGGGACTTATCCACACATCAATTCAAACTTTCTCTCTTTCTGGCACAAAATTTTTCGATTGAATTTCTAAAAAATAAATTTTGCCACTTGATTTATTTTGAAGGAATCAACAAATAAATTGAAATAACCCAATGACCATAAATCAATATGAGTGAAAAAGAGAAAGAACGGACGTCGGTATAGGGCTTTATCAAGGGTATAAAACGTGGTGGAGAGAGGAAGAGAGAAACAGTCGTGAAGGGGCAGCTGGTGGTCGGCTAGGATGTTAGCAAGGAGGAGGAGAGAGAAAGGACAATGGAGTGGAGGAGAGAGAAATGGCATAGGGAGGGGCTTTGGTGGCTGGGACTGGGAGAGAGAGTAGAGAGAAGGAAGAAATATGTTTTTTTTTAAAATTTTAGTTTTAGTTATTAGTTAAGTTGTATTAGAGATAAATTTTAGTTAATTAAGCTGGTCAAAATTAATTAATCATGGTCAAACCGGTTAATCTTCATATTTACCTCTTTTTACAAGTTACTTTTGAAATTGGACCATTTTAAGAAAACAGGGTATAAAGTTAGGATTATTCTGAAATTAAGTTAATGAGGGATTATTATGAGAAGACCGCCGAAAGGTCGAATTATTCTTTTCTATTTTTTCAATAATTTAAAACCAGTAAAATTACTAAAATACCCTTTGCTTAAAATATTTATTAGAAAATAAATATTTTAATTATTACTTAAATAAATACTAAAAAATATGGGATATTATATGTGATGATAATAGCTAATTTTTGAGGTACTTAATTTAATAATCTTAAATAATAAAATAACATCATTTAGTATTGTGCGCACTGGATACACAATAAATCTATTGTGAGACCACCTTAGTTTTAGCTGAAACTAGTATAACAACCGTGCGATGTATGGTTTACAAAACTAAATAATATAACTTTTGCATGAAATACGATACATAATTAATTTAATGAGTAATGTTAGACTATTTCTTTTATAAAATAATTGAAGTACCATAACACACTTATAATAGCGTAATTGGGATAACAAAATATTATGATTCAACATTTACAAACACGAAGTTCAGTGCTATATAGCCAAACTCTAGTTCTTACAATAACAAATTAATCATTAGTATGTTACTTCCTCCGTTTTCTTTTTTTTGTTCCTCTATTTCCCATAGGGAAATTTCAATTTATTTTTCCTAAATTAAATCTTTCCATTAATATAGTGTAATTTACACTTTTACCCCTCAAGTTTTTTTTAGGGTTAGATCGTTTTACATTGATGCTTTATTTGCATCAATTTGAGAAATGATAACTTGTGCAAATAAATGAGTGGAGGCTCACCATGTGATTGTGTTGTAATTTTCAAAAAATAATACATACTTGTACTAGGAAAAAACTTTATTCATCTTGTCATCTACTATGGAAAAAACTTTATTTATTTAGTGGATAATCAACCTACTAGAGATAGATATTAATACTTTGTGGAATTCAATAACGCAACATAAAATAATTTTTTGATTGTTTATGTCTAGTTAGTCGATTATCCACCGAGTTGATGAATCACTCCTAGTAGGGATATATGTTTAACTTTCATATTTGGCCATGTAAGAATCAATTTACTATTATTCATAGAGTGATATAATTATCCTCCCTCAGCTCCATGCCTTCATAGATTGCTCGATGCTCATTTTGTTGCTTTATAAGAGCAATAGTAATAGACAAACCCACCAAAAACTTCTCTATCTAATTGAGAGCATCTCTCACTAAACTGTGAGTATTTCCTTCTTCTTTGTCCTATTCCTTCCGTCTTACTCCCTCATTTTTGTTTTCCTTCCAATTGCATGGTTAATGTTCCCATGCAAATCTTGGAGAAGATTGAAAGCACGTGTCAGAAGGCTATCAGACAAAGGTGAGGAACTTTTCGCCTGCACCAATAGCTTTTATTTCCTTGTACTGGGAATTGGTTCGTTTTCATAGGTAGTAGCAGTAGGTTTTCTAGATTCTGCAAGTGGGTTTCATGCATCTGTGAACCAATCAAGAGATAATACACTTGGCGAATTCTTCAAAATCTTCTTGAGTGAAACAAACATGCCCCGGGCTATTTATTCTTGACCTAGTTATCTTAACTCTTCATTTCTTCCTACCACGTTAACTATCTTTCAAACCCGACCAAATTCTCGCTTAAATCAGTCCCTATCTCTCTCTCTCCACTCAATTTCTATTTTTCGTTATCTTGCATTTATTGAGTTCAAAATGGCTCAAAGTAATGAATTCAGAAATTTCAGGATGGGTGCATTAATTGACCCATCTGATGAACCACATTCTCCAAACATCATAAACTAGAATATGTCTATATTAGGCAAATTGTTTGGTCCAAATCTCCCTTCTCAAACGCTGGTCCAAGGATTAGTTACCACACAGTCGATAAAAAGAGGCGCAATAAATGTGCAACAAACTAGGGAGTACTATGTTTTTACATGCACTCAACGACATGACTTGGAAGCTCTTGCACAAAACCACACTGCCATAATTGATGGCCGTATAATTACTTTTCGAAGGTGTCATTGTTCAGTTGTGCCCCAGAGCATCAGCTTCAATTTTGCGCGGGTCTGGGTTCGGGTTTCAGGCCTTCCATTAGGCAACCTGTCGAATGCATGGGCCATGCAACCCCTCCGACATGTCGAATTTGTGGAATCAATGGATGAAGCTACAACTGATCTTCCCAGGGAACCAGAATTTCGTGCCAAAATGATGCTAGACCTCTCAAAACCTTTAATTCCAGGTTGTTTCCTTCCACTCTATGACTCTCAAGTTATTTGGGTATATTTTAGATATGAAGGGGTGTTTAGATTTTGCAAAAAATGTGGGTGTGTTGGGCATTACACTAGTGCATGCAATCTCTCTGACCGTGAAACACATAGGCGTATTTGAGTTAGAGTAGCAGATATGGAATATTACGGTAGGCTTATTCTTTATGGCCCAATGAGTCTTGCATATTACACTAATATCATAGAAGGGTTGCCAGATAGATTGCGTCATTGAAAGACAAAAGTTAACTTATACCAACCTTTGGAGATGGTGAGATCACCATCACCAAGTGATGATAATTCTGGGTTCCAGGAATTTCCGTCTGGGAATCCTCCTCTCTCGGATGAGATGTATTTCTTAGGAGCGGAAGACTTTGATAAGGTGCATGGGCCTCAAGGACAAACTGATAACATGCAAGAACGTTCTCATACCTATGAGGGAATTAATATGGAGAATCAAGTTCAGCAATCACCGCGGACAAGATTTGGGTTATCTTCTGACCCATATGCCCAATTGTATCCATCTAACAACCCTATTTTGCAGGATCCATCTAGTTCTCAAGCTATGTGTAACAATATTGCTCAAGATGTTGTATCACAGGAACAAAATCAACCACGACGAACTTTATTTGAGGTGTTGGGAATTTCGGAATGGGCTATTAGAGGATGTTGTTCAGCAAAGTGGTGCTCTTCCTGCTGTTATGCAATCGAGATTACCCTCCTTACCAACTGTGATCACTACTAGGGGAAATGAAATAAACCCTATTAGTATTACTCCTCGAGTAGGTGATAATCCATATTTATATATAGTTTTTAGGTGCATTTAGGTTGCATTTTAGAGCATTTAGGTTTCATTATTGCATCATATTCTTAGGTTATGTTATTCTACTCCTATTCGGTATGTTTTCTTGTTTTTGATGAATTTTAGTTAATGAGAACGTATTTGGAGTATAATTAGCTAAACTTGAGGATTAAAAGCACTTGGAAAGAATCTACAATGCATAAGGATCGTATGGATATGTCATAGTACGAGTTTGAGCGAAAACGAAGCGGAAAATCATTAGAAGAAATGTGAAAAAGGAGTCACATCTCCTCTTCTAATTATAACTTTTGATGTGCTTATTAGAATCGATTAATTCCAGCAGAGTTGGAAGCTTGACTTGAAGAGCTTTCTAACGATAGGTGGCACTCTCCGAGCAGACTTCTAGTCAAGGAGTTATGCCTTTCCGAAGTTGGGACTGTTTATGCTGGAATCTGTTTTTGTACGCGTGGATCGTTAATTCCGCCCATTTAATGATATTTCGACTTTCGTTATTTTTGTAACTTACTTTCTTAGTCATATTAGGTTATTGAATATTATTTAGATTAGGGATAACTCCTTTCTCTCTCCTCGCTCTCCCTTTTCACGTTCTTTTAGTTCTAAGTTCTAGTTTTTAGTTTTCTCTTCCTTTTCTCTCTAGTTTTAGTTGCAAACCCTAGTTTATGTTCTTCATTAATTTATGAGTTATATTAGTTTCTTTCAATGATTTCTTTGATTATGCTTTTCTTTGTAGATTTAAATTTCATTATTTATTTCATGATAGAGTAGTTTTTATTTCTAGGGTTTGGGAATCCATGTTTATATGCTATGATTCTTGATTGATATTTATTGATGGTTTGATTAGTTATTGATATCTCTAATTGATTAGTATTTTTATTATTAATCTTGCAATCTGATTAAATATTGCTAATAATTGTTTGTATTGACCAAGATCTTACTTTTAAAGGCTTACCTACAATTAGCAAATCTGCTTATGTTAGCGACCGTACTACATATGTTGATTGATTAACCTGTGCACTAGATATCTCATTAATTGAACTATTGATGATATTTTGATAGATTATGTATATGAACATGGTGAACCATAACCCTAGATCTTTTTAGTTTGATTTTCATATTTTATTCGTTTAGAACCTTAATTCTAATATATCTGATCTTGTTTAGTTTCTCCATACCTTAGAAGCTAGATTAAAACAACCATCTCTCTGTAGATTCGACCCTACTTACCCTACTACATTGTTAGAAGGTTTTGCAGGAATTATCTTTGACAGGTGTACGACAGCCTATCAGTAGGGTCTCTATCACAAGCAAGACAAAGATTGAGAAACTTGCTAGATTCCTTTTCTCCGAGAACAAGAGTACATCCAGCACCTTTTGGCTTTTACACACTCACCTCATTCCCATTTCACTCCGTTTCGAAGCTCATATCAGTCAGGTAATGAGTCTCATGAGGAGCATGATCCACCAAATTCTCCTCAATCACCAGCTAGAAATCGTGCTTTGTCTATTATGGGTGTTGTTGTCACGTCATCTTATAGCACCTGCCAGGTGGAATTCATCGCAGTAAGTCCTTAGGAGAAGGTATTGATACAGTGGATCCTTTATACATTGAGACAGACTAGGCACTCAAGAGAAGAAAAACAAAATGGAAAGCTTGGGAAAGTAAAGGTGGTTTTAACTTATGGATTATTTTTGATAAAGACAAAGTCAAACTTCGACCAAAAGCAATCACAGACATGGAAATGGCGTTAGATTTAGGCGTGGAAGCAGGGGAGGAGATCACGTCTAAACTGTCTCTAAAATGCCCAGCTTTTGAGTTAGCAGAAGAGGTTGAGGTTGTGATTAACAATGCAAAGAAATGAAAAATGAATGAAGCATCTATTACTGGTAACCCGGTTATAGAGGACAAGGATGAAATGGAGCTGCAGTTTTCAGTGATGCTGTCATTATCACCACCTACAGGTGTGGAGGCTGGCCTTGCACAGCCTCCCATGTGGCCATGAGGATTGTAGCCTGGAATGCTAGTGAAGTGCAGGTTGATAACTCCCGTGCACAAGCGTATGTCTTTTGGTTATATCATACGCATAAGCCAATGTTCTTGCATTTGTCTGAAAATAAAACTTTGGTAGGTATAACTAGGGATAAGTTTAGATCCTTGAATCCTTCTTTTGAGGTTGGTTGTGATGCTCTAGGTTCCCAAGGGGGTTTAGTTGTATTAGGATGGTCTTACCATAATATTACTACAATCCATGTATGTCAAAAATTTATCATTTGTAAGGTGGAAGAAAATAGTGGAAAAGTTTGGTATGTTTGTTTCTTGTATGGTGCGCCTAACTTAGAGGATAGAGATGATGTTTGGGTTTCGCTCACATATCAACTTAATACTCCTTCTACTTGCTTAGTAATAGGCGACTTTATCCAACTTGAGTTTTATGGTGACAAGTTGGGTGGTTCTAAAACTATAAGAGGATGGGATAGTTTCATGAATTGGAGATTTAGAACAAATTTGATTGAAATACCCTTCTCAGGCCCACGTTTTACATGGACAAACAAGCAACTAGGTTCAAAGTTAATCTTAGAAAGACTTGATAGAGCATATATGACTCAATCATGGAATTCTCTTTTCCCTAATCCTATTATCCATCATGAACCAATTATTTGTTCAGACCATGCATGCTGCTATAGTCTATAAAAGTATTTCCTTCTCCACCAGCAATAAAAGAACATACCAAATGGAAAATTGGTGTTTATTGATTCCAGAGGTCATTTCACTTATAAAACTAGCTTGGGAAACATACTATCATGGCTCCTCAATGTTTATAGTTCAAATCAAGTGCAAGGATGTGATGCACCGATTGAGAAATTGGTGCCTTCATCATAAGAAATTTTGAGGTATTGATTGGAAAGTAATTTGCAAAAATCTAGCTGATCTAGGGGAAAATATTGGGAATATATCTCATGGAAATGATTATATCCAAGCTGTGCAAAACTATATTCCCTTGCTGAAAACCGGAGTGAATTTTTGGCATCAAACAATGAAAGATAAATGGACTATGCAAGGAGATTGTCCTTCTTATCTTCTGTACTCTAAAATAAAGAAACAACGAACAAGAAATGATATTGTCAATAGTTAAGAGCTATTTTGAGAATATTTATAAGAATAGTAGTACTCATGAGAGTGAATTCCAAATTGACATTTTATTGAGAGAATTGAATCTCCCCCATCTGTCTTATGAAGATGTCTCTCAATTAGCTATTCCTTTCACTCATGAAGAAATTAGGGAAGCAATTTTCTCAATAACAGGATCTAAGTCCCCGAGTCCGTATGGGATTAATGCAGAATTTTTTAAGGTTCATTGGGAAATTGTAAATAGGGAAATTATTGAAGGGTTGGAAAGTTTCTTCACATCGGGCTTCATCCTAAAAGAATGGAATAACACCATGGTGGTGTTGATTCACAAAGTAGAAAACCCTACTCAAGCTTCACAACTTCATCCATTTAGTTTATGCAATAGTATCTATAAATGTATTGCTAAATGTCTGGCTGGTAGAATGAGGAAAATCCTTCCTCAACTTGTGACAGATTGCCAGTTTGGTTTTGTTCCAAATAGGCAAATGTATAAAAATGCACTTTTAACCCATGACATGCTTCATTTTATAAACAAGAAAAAGTGTGGAGTTAACACATTTGCTACTATTGAGATGGATCTTAACAAAGCGTATGATCATATCCACTGGGATTTTGTGCTTAAGGTCCTCAGAGCTTATGGTTTTTCCCCCGTGTTGGCTTCAATGGATTCATCAATGCATCTCTACTGTTACTTACAAGTTTCTTTTGAATGGTAACATCTTAGAAGTGCTTTATCCAAAGCGTGGCCTTCGTCAAGGTGACCCCCTCTCTCCCTATTTGTTTATCCTATGTATGGATATTTACTCTAGGATGCTAACCCAAGGTTCTGAGCTCAACTTTTTCAAAGGTATTAGTATTTCTAAGAGGAGTTCAAGTATCTCTCACCTTTTCTTTGCTGATGATGCCTTGATCTTTTTCCGTTCTTCTGTTGAAGCTTGTAGACACATTGCTCAAATTACAAATGGATTTTGTCTGGTGTCTGGTTCCCAGACTAACTCTCAAAAATCCTTTATCAAATTTGGCCCTAATACTTCCTTGGAAAGTCAGGACATCTTTCAGAATATTTTTAGTATGCCTAAAGCTAATAATTTTGGTGATCACCTTGGAATTCCAGTAGATATCCAAGGCTCAAAATGTAGCCACTTCAATTTTCTTATTGACTCTATCTCAACCTACAAAAGTTATTCTCATCAATACAGTGCTTATTGCTATGATAGCCCACATTCTCTCTGCTTTTAGAATTCCTCTAAAAATCTCAAATAAGCTAGATTCTCTAATTCATACTTTCTTGTGGGCGTCTAGAGATAGAAAAGGTGTGCATTGGGTTGGTCAAAATGTTACAGATCTTCCAAAAGGTATAGAGGCTTAGAAATAAGATCTATTGATTTAGTTAACAAAGTTTTCTTGATGAAGAAGGCCTGTCATATCTACAAAAACCCTAATGCTTTACTTAGACTTTATTCCTATATTAAACCTAGTGCTTTAGTTATGGGGAATTTTGTTAAGAAAATGGGAGTTCATAGATCTTGGGGTTTCAAAGGGATCCAGGATGCTGAACAAGCTCTATTTCACAATGCCACTTGGAAAATTGGAAATGGGAGTAAGGTGTCTTCCTTCTCTCATAACTGGCTTAATGGTAAGAGTCCAATTGCTCAAGACAATATTCCCCTGCAACAAATTAAGGATTCTAAGGTTAGTGACTTCATTGACATTCATACTCATATTTGGAAAGCAAATTTGGTAAGAAGATTTTTTGTGCATAATGATGCTCAACAAATCTTGGCTATCGAATTACTTGCTGATGACTATATGATATGGAAACATCATTGTTCTGGGAATTTCACTTCGAAATCTGCTTATGCTGCCATTTTTCAGAGTTCTTGTCCTACTTCGGGTGTTGGGCTAAATCCAAATATTTTCAAGATACTATGGCACCTTCCCATTCTTCTGAAATGGAAGTTTTTTATGTGGAAACTTCTATATAATAAAATACCAACAAAACATCAACTACATAGAAGAGGTTTTCCCCTTTCTCCAGCGTGTGATTGCTGCCCTCAGGAGGTGGAAACAATGAACCATCTTTTTTGCACCTGCAATCTAGCTTACATACTTGGCAACAAATTAAGTTAATTGTTTATTCACCTCAAGATGATCAATTGTCGTGCTCAGATTGGATCATCAAATATATCTTGCTCTTCAAAAGCGATGATGGGTTACAAATTGTACGTATCCAAAGGCTGATTTGGACCCTTTGGAGTATTTGGATACATAGAAATGAGAGAATTTTTAGGAATGTTCCTACTCAAGTTACTCGAATTCTTCAATGTGTAATTTCAATGAACAACAACAACAAGATCTCAGTACTCTCTCCTTTCATCCAAACCTTCGTTTTCTTCACCCTCCTGAAATTGGTATGTCCAGGCCGCCTGGATTCTTGGGAATACATATGGGTCAGTCTAGGATTGGTTTTAGTGACTATAATATACAAATTGATGCTGCTCGGAACAAGGATACAAAGGTTATTGGGATAGCTTAGATTCCCTGTAATCCAGATGGCTCAACACTACATAGTGGTGGTAATTATGGATTAGCAAGTTTAGCTCTTCATGCAGAGGCCAAAGCACTATTAAGCCTTCTCTCTTGGCTCCAACAATATTCAAGTTATCGGGTTACTATATTTAGTTAATGTGCTAACCTCCTCAACTCAATCTACACACCTACAACTGCTCCTGCTTCCATTGACTGGACTCTACGTCAAATTATGGGTTTGGCTAACACTATTCAATGGTGTTTGCTCTTAAAAGTGAATCGCCAACAAGTTCAAAAAACACATGATATGGCAAAACTCTGTGCTCAAATTTGTTCATGATTGACTTAGTGTATATCTACTTAACTTGTATTTCTATTTCTCTTTCCTCCATTGTAAAAAAAAAAAAAAAAAAAACAAGTCGCAAAATACCAAAATCAATTGCTAAAATGATTCTGCGACCACTAGTGACTATCATTTGCTTAAGTCTCTAAAACAGCTTAGGCAAACTTATTTTAGCAACTAATAATGAGTAGTTTCAAGCTTTAGCAACCATTTAAACTTTTGAACTTTTAAATAGCGACTATTAAGGTAGTGTCTACATTGGAACTTTTGCGACTAAAACGATCACTAATCAGCGGACACTTTTTATTGGAAAAAAAGGAAACCAATAACTTTGGAAAAGTCATATACTTACACTAAACCTGTCATTTTTTAGAACTGGAAGTAAAATTTTCTACTAAATTTCTAGTTTCCATATATTTTGTTCTTAGTTTTCAGAAAATCTGAAAATTAGAAACAATTAAAAACGATAACCAACATAAGGGGGGAGAGAGTGTGTGACAGACTAACAGTGTAGAGGGAAAGAGGGGGGTGTAGCCGTGTAGCAATAAAATGCATCTAGACAGGGCAAAAAGATAAATAAAAGGACAATACTACCTTACAATTTAAACTGATTTGAGCTTTGTAAGGATGATGAGAGGGAAAAAAGAATGGAGGGATTGTTTGTCATACTGATTGCTGAATTGGAAATCCGGCAATTCAAAAATGGTAATTGATTTGGAGCACGTTGGTTGCAAGTATTTTCCAATATCTTGGAGTTTTTCCTTTAACACTAGTCACTATTACATAATTACATAACAACTTTCATTTGAAGCCCCCCTAAAAATGTCCAAAAAAGAGACAAGATCTAATTAAAATCTCCAAGGAAAAGCTTCATCCACAGCTTGAATAAGAGATAGAAGCTCATCAGAAAACAGAACACGGTGATCAGCAGCAGGCTGATGAACCACCTGTCTGTTGTCGATGTTCGACACCGAGCCGTTCTCTCTTCTCTCAAAAAATTTGGCCCTACAAACAGGACACTGCCCATGATTCTTCACCCAAGGTACAATGCATTCTTCATGATACATATGACTGCAAGGAGTCAGCATCACTTCTTCTCTAGGCTCAAAATCCTCTAAACAAACAGCACAACTTTTCCTTTCTTCATCTCTATGCTGTTCCATTGCCTTACTATTAGGGTCTCTATAGTATAGGCTCACTCTTCTTGCCAGAATCTTAGGCATAGGATTGTAAATTTGTTTCTTGAGCTTCTTAAGAACAATCTCTTGCTCTTGTTTTGTTAGCTTTGAGCCATCAGTTTCTTGGCCAATGTATCTGGGTATTAGCTGCTGTGAATATTGTATTTCTGGAAGTCTAGGGCTTACTCCGTGACCCGTGCTGTTGCTGAGCATCATCATTCTTGTTGCTGCGTAAGGATCCATGGGAATACTGCAATGGTGCAAAAATGTCATACTTTCATACTAACAAGTTGTGTCAATAACTAATTACCTTACACACCTTTTGTTCAAGAAGACATTTTTTTGTTTTAATCTGTTAATCCAAAGTGTTAAACATGGCCCTATTTAGAGTAACATATAAGAAAATACTTAGGATTTGTTTGTTTTGGTGTAAAACATTTCCCTAAAAACGTTTTTCCATTATTTTACATTATTTGGACCGGCCAACAGAGTAAGATATGAATGAAAACTTTTTCAAAGAGCTCTCTCGGTACACAATTAATCGTCCCATATATTTTTAATAGTTGGGTTATTTCGATAATCTACCCATCACTTAATTTAGGCGGTGACATTTTTGGAAAATCTGATCATAAACTATTACTTATATATGCAAGATGACAACTTAATTCAAAAATCCTGAAATAAACCACGACTACTAATTTTGAACTGCGAGAGTACGTATTATGCTTATGCAACCAAAAATCTCTAACAACGTTGTAAGATTGATGCCTTGAATCTGGTGAAAATGCGGCTTATTCGGAGAAATCGAGTGCTCGCCCGGTCGACCGGGCGAGTCACGCCCGACCGGGCGGCGTCGCCCGACCGGGCGAATTAGTCTGGGGACCGGGCGAGAGCCCGGGCAGAAAGATCGTCAAAATCACTTGCGCGCCCGACCGGGCAGCTCAGCCCGGGCGACCGGGCGGGAACCGCCCGACCGGGCGAAATGGCCCGGTCGACCGGGCGGATTCAGTTTTGACGCGGGTTGGCGATTTCGACTCGGGGTATAAATAGGCTTTTAACCTAAATCGTTAATATGACGATTTAGTTCGTAATCACATCTGTAATTCTGATTTATTCTTCTCATCAATAATATTATTCTCTCTCTGCCCGTGGATGTAGCCAACACTCCGTTGGTGAACCACGTTAAATCTGTGTCTGATTATTTTCAATTTTGCATTCAATATTTGTTCATTCTCACATCTGTTATAACAAATTGGTATCAAGAGCTTTGTGTTCGATCCGGGTGAGAAAGATGTCTGGGATGAATGTGAAAATTGATAAATTTACTGGGAGAAATAGTTTTAGTCTGTGGCAGATCAAGATGCGGGCTTTACTGAAGCAACAAGGGTTGTGGGCACCGTTGGCAAAGAAGTCATCGGATTCAGTTACCGCTGCGATGGCCGTTCTGGAGGAGAAGGCGCATTCAACGATTATGTTGTGTCTTTCTGACGACATAATTACTGAAGTTGCGGAGCAGGAAACTGCTGCTGGTCTGTGGTTGAAGTTGGAGAGTTTGTATATGACAAAATCCCTAACCAACAAGTTGCTTTTGAAGCAACGTCTGTTCAGCCTGCATATGCAGGAAGGTATGTCTTTGAGAGATCATCTAGATAAACTGAATACTATCTTACTAGATCTTCGTAATATTGATGTTAAAGTAGATGATGAGGATGCTGCTTTAATTCTGTTAGTGTCTTTGCCTTCGTCGTATGAGAATTTTGTGGATTCTTTTATTGTTGGGAAAGATAGTCTGTCATTAGAAGAAGTAAGATCTGCACTTCATACTAGGGAGATTCGTCATAAGGCGTCTGGTACAGGTACAGTCGATCAGGCTGCTGGATTAGTAGCCAGTGGTAATGGACAGGGGAATTCGGGGAGAAAATCCAGGAAATCGAATTCTAAGGGTCCTAAATCTAGTGATGTCTGTAATTACTGTAAGGAAACGGGGCATTGGAAAAGGGAATGTCCTAAAAAGAAAAATAAATCTGGGTCGATGAATTGGGTGCAGTTCTGCTTTCTTGTTGCGGCAGAGAAAATTTCAGTTCTGATGATGATATTGCTTTAGTTGCTAATGAACAAACACATTGCAGTGATGTGTGGGTTTTAGATTCTGGAGCGTCTTGTCATATGTGTTCTCGCAGGGAGTGGTTTATGAACTATAAACAGGTTGATGGAAGTGTTAATATGGCCAACAGTGAGGTCTGTAAGACAGTTGGTATGGGGTCCATCAGAATTAGGACATGTGATGGCAAATTAAGTCTGTACTTTGAATGATGTTAGGCATGTTCCACATGTCACAAAGAATCTGATTTCACTTAGTCTGTTAGACAAGAAAGGGTTCAGTTTCAAAGGTGAGGGTGGAGGGTTGTATGTCTATAGGGGTTCGAAGATGATCCTGAAAGGGGTTAAACGGGAGACATTGTATGTGTTGCAAGGGTCTACGTTATCTGAGTCCGGTGTTGTTACATTGGCTGTTTGTGGTAGTGTTGAGAAACAGGTGGAGCACAGAGGCACTCTAGGTTGGAGTGGTGGTTCACGTCAGGGAAAGGTCTGTCAACATTCACAATCTGAATCTGGAATTCCTTGTTCTTCGTCATCAAAATCGGGTCAGTCAAACTTGGCTCTTGGTTGGCGTGAAATCTTTGGGAACTCTCCCCAAAGGGATGGTTGTGAAGACATGGTGGGTTTTGCACTGTATGTCGGAGAGGTGAATATTTTTGGGCCGTCCGAGGAAGGTGTTACTTGTGCTAGGAAGGAGTATAAGCGACACATCTGTTCGAATCTGGTTCCACAGGGTAAGTTCCAAGATTGCTTGGACTTACAAGCTGATTATGATTTTTAGTTGCCCACTGGGGGCAAGGTTGGAGCCTTTAGGGGCTAATCTGGTGTCCTTAAGGGACAAATCTGTTCTGGTTGTCTTTCGGGGCAAATCTGGTTGCAGGGAGGATCTGTGCATTGTGTTCAATGCGTCTGTTATCTGTTTTTCTGGTTCATTGTGAGAGGATTCAAGTCAAGGTGGAGATTTGTAAGATTGATGCCTTGAATCTGGTGAAAATGCGGCTTATTCGGAGAAATCGAGTGCTCGCCCGGTCGACCGGGCGAGTCACGGCCGACCGGGCGGCGTCGCCCGACCGGGTGAATTAGTCTGGGGACCGGGCGAGAGCCCGGGCAGAAAGATCGTCAAAATCACTTGCGCGCCCGGCTCGGCTCGGGCGACCGGGGGGAACCGCCCGCCCGACGGCGAAATGGCCCGATCGGCCGGGCGGATTCAGTTTTGACGCGGGTTGGCGATTTCGACTCGGGGTATAAATAGGCTTTTAACCTAAATCGTTAATATGACGATTTAGTTCGTAATCACATCTGTAATTCTGATTTATTCTTCTCATCAATAATATTATTCTCTCTCTGCCCGTGGATGTAGCCAACACTCCGTTGGTGAACCACGTTAAATCTGTGTCTGATTATTTTCAATTTTGCATTCAATATTTGTTCTTTCTCACATCTGTTATAACAAACGTAAATGAAAATATGAAATCAGGTAAACAAAAATCACCTAGTGAGGCCAGAGGGTCTTAAAACAGATCTTTCTTCAAATGGCCTATATCCAATCGGTGCGCCATATCTTGGATACTGTAGTCATATTATAACATCAAACTATGTAAGAAAAAGATTGTAACACTTCAAAACATAGTTAAAATACGAACTACTAGTAACTAGCCTTACATCTTGAGAAACAAAAGGATGATCCCATCTGAGTTGCCCATCTCCATGTGATGGAGAGTCTCTGTATCCCCTCATCATTGTGCCTTCCCTCTTGTCTTTTCTTCAGATTTTCAAGCAATATAATGGGGATAATGTGTATGGTTGCTCTTAAGTGCAAATGCAAAGGATTGTTATAGTTTTAAACTTGGTTTTTCTTTTTTTCCGAGAGTGTCTTAAACCTCATCTTGTCCTAGATAATCACGGTGGTATGCGAATAATAACATATCACATATTCACAATGGCATTTTTTGCCTTACTAGGCTACTTTATGAGTTTATTCTGATTAAAAGCTTTATTCTTTGCCTGTTGAAGATACTCAGCAATGGATATGAGAGAAAATGACTTTGATGGATATTAAAGAAAGAATCCAATTCCTGGTGGGGGTCATGATAAAGGCTTTAGCGGTTTTAGTTGCATGTTGTTTCGGTTGTGTTCAGATTGATGTCGGGGAAGAATAATAATATCATTAATGTAACGTCGTACGGCATCCATAATAAGTTAGACATGCAAAATTTAAGATTTAGAATATTAACAAACAAAAAATTGGATTAAACTAATTAACTAAAATCATACTCAATTTCGTCATGAAAAATCTATTACTTCCTCCGTTCTGTTTTAAATGAAACATAGAGTGAAATGACACTATTCATTGATCAATTTTGACTCCAATTTATCGCCATTATATAAAAAAAAACATAGCCAAGTGAGATCTTGTTAGATTCGTCTCAAAGCATACTATTAAATTATAACTTTTTTATATTTTTTACGTATGCACAACTAAAGATATTAATGATTAAAGAAGCGTGTTGGGTTGCGTGAAAAAGCAAACGTTTCATTTAAAACAGAACGGATGAAGTATTTGCATTTTTTTTTTTTAATGGAGGCCTCTACAACTCATATTATAATTGTTTGGATTGAAAAACCTAAGTGATTAACCAAATCTTTTCGAATGCAAAAAGACCAAAAAGAAACTAACAAAAAACTCGAAGGGCACATAAGTGTAAGGAAAAAACCCTACTGGGATAAAAACTCACATGTGGATAAAACATTATTATAAACAATGTAAACTAATAAAAAGTAGTTTGAACACCAATTAAAGAGGCTTATCTACCATCAACAAAATTGTAGTTGGGATCCCCTAAAATCTAATATTATTATGAGAGAAACAAGAAACTAGAGAGAATAGAGGCCAGGAAATTAGCGAATTCTAATAGATTAGCAGTGGCGGATCCAGGAATTTGGGAATAGTTGGTCACACTATCATTCACCAACCACAATACAACCAACAATAGATGCATAAAAAAATGACCTTCATAAAAAGCTCCATTTAATTAAAATGTAATAAATATTCATATTACAACCAAATATTACATTAAAAAATGTGATTAGTGGTTTATAATATTATTTAAAAGTTTAGACATATTCAAGCAAGACTTGATGACATATGAATCTTTTTAGTTTCTACAAGTTATTTGCAAGCTAAGAGCCCAAGACCCATAGATATTTGTAACCGACCCTTGGCTGATAAAAAAGTTAAGCCCTTCTAACACTACTTACAATAAAATTAGTTGTTATCACTTATCACAATACACAAGCAAAGCAATGGTCAGCATGCCCTGTATCTTCAATGCCTCAATAAAAATCAGAGCATTTTATGGGAAAATAATCAACACCCATCTCATCAAACCCCTCAATTAATGATTGTCTTCGACCTTTCATTCAAAACAAAACCCAACAAAATCCAAAAGGAGTACACAAAAAGGACTTACCAGGACCCCAACAAACAACATAAATTCATGGCGACAGATATATGAAGCTTACAGCTAATATGCAGCATTAGCTTGAAGTCTTCAACATGAAAAAAGAATAAGAAACATTCTCCAGTTTTTAAGGTAACAAGCGTCGACCAATTCCGACACTATATTACATCACAGCAAATTGAAAGGTGTTTAATTTTCACCACAAATCCAGCAATTCAATATCTTTCAAAGACTCATACCCTAACCCCAATATCAAAGAGATTTCTTAATTTCTCCCTCTTTCTAAATCAAGATTCAAATCAAAATCCAAGAATTCTCAAATCATAATCATCTAATTTCAAGAAAATTACGCAAAATGAAAACCCTAACTTTGAAAAGCTGCGAAAAACGAAACCCTAACTTCTCCGAGTTTCCACCATGGTTACGAAAATCAAGCTTTCTCTCTCCTCAACTTTTTCTTCTACTTCAATCTGAAAGTAGATTTGCAGGGAAAAGAGTGTTGGGTTGGATCTGCAAGACTGAAAACGCTAAATGGTTGCAGGGAGAATTTCAGGAATTTTTTTTTTGGAAAAATAATAGTTGGTCACGTGACCAACCAGGACAATGAATAGATCCGCCACTGTAGATTAGTATCATTGATATGCTTTCTAATAGGAAATTAGCGAATTCTAATATTTAACCAAACACTTCCTAATACCAATACAAAAATTATGAAAATGGTACAATTAATATGATTTTTAGTACTGTCAAACATATTATAAGATCATATTTTTGGTACCAATTGACCATTTTTTTTTTGAATGGGAATGGGGAAATTATCATTAATAAAACGTCATATGGCATCTACAATCATAATAACCCTTACATAAAAGATAATCTAAAATATCAATCTGAAAGTTGTCATCCACGCTACTAATGTAGACGCTTCGCGACCGTTGTCGTGATATGGTAACATTCCAACCATAATCGATTTTAGATGACTCAACATCATTAAAGCCTGATGTAATAGTAACCTGAAATCTGACCTTCATCTCGATATTTTTGATTTTCAACCGGAGAGTATGATTTCCCAAATCTGCAAAACGATGCTTCACCAGTTCCACAAATCTGCAAGACGAAACTTCCAAATCTATATCCCTGGATCCATACACAAAAAATAAACATAAAAACAGGACTAATTGACCCACCACGAAGGGGGTGACTCCAAATTCCCTAAAGGGAAAAAAAAACCGTCACAGAGATGGGACTTATTGAAACCATAAACCTAGCGAAATAAAAACAAAGAAAGAAAAAAGAAAGGGAAGAGGAAGAGGGCTCGACGGCCACCGGCAAGGCGGCAGCTGCCAAGCCCCCACCAGTTGGGGTTTTCGGTGGAGATGGGTTTCTTTGAAGAAGGGTTTTGCGAGAGAGAAAAATGAAAGAAAAGCGGCGTTTTGCTCCTTTCTTAACCCAAGTCCAATTGAGCATTTTCTAATACCAAGTAAACACTTCTAAATACTAATACAAGATTAATTGCATCTCCATTTTGGACTCCAATTATTGATATTAGGAGTTTCTCTTAGATTGATTGAATCACCATTATAAATCCAGGACTCTACCAATCTATCAACTCCAGTCAAAAAAAGAAAGATAAAAATTTATATCAAATCCACAATTATGATACATCATAATTTCACGTCAAAGACCCTATCTAGTAATTTTATCATTCCTGCAATCTTCGGCTCTGGAAAACTCAAGTGGAAGCATCTGAGAAATTCAATTATACATCATCACTAATTTAATGAACAGTTCTTCAAAAATGAAAATAGTGTACATTACAACAATTTTTGACCGAAGGAGTATATTACTCAACCTGACTACTAATGTCAGACATATAAGAAGTTACTCTGTGTCACGGAATAAAGTTTGAGTAACATAGTCGAAGCAAACTCACCGGTCGAATTGCCGAATACAGTACGAAATTTTAGCCAGTAGTGTAAGTTTTCATCCCATTGGTCCGCAAAAATATAACATGTCAATTACAATCAAATTGTAGTTCATAAAAATTACAAGAAAGCTGGACAGTGTGCTACCTGGCCTGCCAAAATCAATAATTAGCTCATGCTAGTATCTGTGCATTGATTTATCGAACCAAAACTAACGAATTAAAACTCTTTGGCCTGTCTCATCATAAGCTATCCAAGTACCTATTTTCAGGGACATGATTTAGTTCAGAACAGTTTGCATGATCATCTGCTAGAAAGACAGGAAATTCATCAGGATATGCGAAGCTGACACCAGTTAAACTCGATGATAGAAAATTCCACATGGTTTGGAATATATCTCATGGCAAGTTCATGACCTTGAATGCAGCTTTACTTGTTCACTGTTGAAGATAGGATAAAATTCCAAAAGATGGAACCAAATGACATGAATGCCACTCGCGCCTGAAGAGGTATAACCCTGCAAATAAGCCATAGTGGATCAATACGTTATGTATACTAAAGAGGTGAGCAAAGAAAAAAGTTCGATATGGATGTTATTAGAACGGTTAAAAAGTAAGCTAAGCCACATCCAGAAGGCCATATTCTGAAACTAATTTATGAACAGGTCCAGAAAAGTGTGTGCCAATTAACACAGCAATCAAATAATCAATTATACACGTTTCCACATCTATCAAAGCCATTGTCATCACAAGGAAAGAGACAGAAGTTGTACCAAAAGTTCAGTACACTATAGGGGATCCAGAATCTAAATCCTGCAAATCAGATACATATAAACATCAGATATTTTCTTGACCTCTAAATGAATAGGACAGCATATATACCATTGCATCAACATACTTACCAAAGAGCAAGGTGGAAAGGGCATCCTTTTGATATTTTCTTGGTAGCTCAGATAGCTTCCCTTGCCATAAATTATTCCACGCAAAGACAACAGCAATGACTGCTGGACCCAGAATTATTTGATTCAACAAAACCTGAAAGTTGTTCCATCATCAACTTCAGAAAACACAAGTGCAGGCTTGAAGAAATTTATCAAAGAGAATGCGTGCCAACCTCAGTAATCATTCAACAATGAGCAAGCAAAAAGCAGAAGAAACAAAGGCAACAAGGATAGAAGACAATGGCAACACTTAAGAGAATAATACCTTCGTCAGTAGGTTCATAACCGTTGGCTGAGGTAAATACTGATCTAGGGTTTGATACCACACATAAGATCCAGGCCCATAAAACAAAAACCCATAGGAAGCCATTCGAAGGGCACGCAGCCAGTCATGACTTGAAAGAAGAATCTGGATAATATCCTGCGACCAAAACCTTAGTTCAAACTTTTGATCTACTACACCACAATGTATATCGACAAGAATTCAGCCTAAAAAACACCTCAATAAATTATTGATCAGATATCAGCCTGAATGCCTGATCAAACTTAAGATCACCTTCCACAAGGATGAACACTCAAACAAAGATATCGAGGCCAACCCCAGGTTCTTTTGAGGGGAATGGGTTTGAGCTTATAGTTTTCGGATTGGATCGGACCCTACTGCTTTCACAAAAAGGGTTGATCTATTTGAAGCGAAACATTCAATACATGAATGAGAGACTTAATCTCATTAAGTCGAGAGAAAAGAGAAGCAAGCTGAATTCTAGATATCTCACAGTTCAATACTTCCATGCCAATAAAGGGACAAATAAAGCACACAAGCAGACGCCAAAAGACAAAGAAAACACTAAACACTACTTTCATAATATAAACACATTGTATATATCTTGATCTCCCTATATCTTGCCTAAATGAAGAAGAATACTGAGTAATTCAAGTATCGAATTCTTTCGACAAACAAACCTGTTACTCTCCCCTATAGGTCGCCCACGCTAAATCTTAGTTTTTGGATTCTGCATACTATAGTATTATGAACAGTCATCAATACAGCCATCACGATCACATGTATATAGAAACACTATGAAAAACTTCCTAAGTTCATTAAGCCATGCTGACATGAGACCACGAGACGACAAGAGAATTATTCTCAAAAGAACTGTTGTTGCAAATACAAGAGAAATATATATCTTAAACCTTTATTATCATTATTATTATTCCCCTGATTCCCTTTTCTTCAGCAAGGTAGAATGCCAAATTTCCAAGGTCTCTTACCCTTAACTCATCAAGTGAATAATTCTATGAAAAATGAACACAAACCCAAAAAAAAAAACAAAAACAAAAACCCGGTAAATTCTAAATAATATCAAATCATAATTTAAACTGCAATGTCATTATGCAATATGCACCCAGTACAGTAGTAATTGCAAAAGATCTTACTTTTTTTCTTTCGTTGCATTTCACCCCTTGTAAAAGAAGGGATCATATATAAGATATATGGCTATATAAATGCATTAACAATCAACAGAAATCGCATAAATGGCACAAAATCATTCTTCTGCAATTATCAAAACCCACAAAACATAGAAAAAAGTAAGAGAAAAATAGAAATTGGGTTTGGTTAAAAAAAACCTTATGAGTGTGATCAGAAGGATGAGAGAGAGTGTCGGAGTCGGTAATTTGGGTCCAACGATGTCGGAGCTGCGCAATGGTGTCACCAGTGAGTGCGAGAGATCCGGCAGTTACAGCTTGCTTTAGTGGGTAGCGAAAACTGGGGTTTGCTTGACCAGAAGATTCAGACGAGGAAGCTTTGTGGTTTTTGTTTCTCTCTCCTCTTTGTTTTCTTGCTCTTCGTCGGAAATGGTTGAAAGGATGGCTGCTCCACCATGAATTTCCTAAGGCGTCCATCCTTTGGTTTTCTAACCAGACACTGCTGTGGCCTGTGGCCTCTCACCCGTGGGTTGAGGTCAATAAGAACCTAGACCCCGTTCTTTTTTACTGGGACAAATTGAACTGATCTACGAGAAACTAAGCTAAACTGAATTGAACTGCGACAAAGCTGAACTGAATTGAACTGCGACGAAGCTGAACTGAATTGAACTGCGACAAAGCTGAACATGAGAGAGTATCTAGACTGAACTGCGAGAAATTGAACTAAAAATAAGTCCAAAAGAACAGGGTCATAATCGAGTACCTCCCATGTGTGTATTGACGTAAAGAAAACATAATTGGTAGAAAAAATAGCTTTGAGATGTTTTTTTTTTAACAATTTAAGTATCAATTATATAGAGTTATTTTAGGCTCAATTTGGTTGGGAGTAAAACATTTTCAGTGTAAAATGAATTTCATGGAAAATAATTTACAATGGAAAACACAATTCTAAAATTAGTTTTCCGTTGTTTGGTTCCATGTAAGAAAAATTATAAAATGAAAGGAAAAGTAAGGAGATAGTGAGAGGAGTGTACAAGAGAGAGAAGGAAAATAGTTTTCCTTTCATTTTGAAGGGAAAATGGTTCTCCATCAGCAATTTTACTCTAAGGGAAAATGGTTCTACACTCCTTTGCAAACCAAACAATGTAAAACTGAAAATAGAGAAAAACAGTTTTTTCAGGAAAATGTTTTACACCCTACCAAATAGAACCTAAAGTTCTTAGGTGTTCACTATAGAGCACAGATAGAGATAACGACAAAAATTCAATTGTAATTTAATTTATGGTGTTGCCGATAGACCACGTCAACGTTTCTTGTTCCTTTACAGGAGGAATTAGGAATTTTTCTAGTAATTCGTCGATGGTGCGCACGAGTGTAGGTAGAGGATGGTGCGCACCATCCAAAACGCAGCACAAAACACATAAAACGCGGGTTCATTAAACCAAAAACGCACGGAAAGAACATTTGTTCATCTCCAATGAACACCGAAAATCATAAAACCCATTTTTTGAATTCATTTCTTTTATTTTCCCACACAAATTTTCAGAGACTTTCTCTCTCTTCTCCCCAAATACTCCAACATCTCTCTAACTTCTCTCTAACCTCTCTAATCAAACTCTTTAAATTTTTCATTTTTTTGCACAATTTTCGTACATGGAGATGAACACAACAAGTTGCAAAGCGAAATCGATAACATAAAGTATTAGATCTATGCATTTGATAAGAAAATATAACATTTTTTTTACATTTTGCACTTTCATTTCTTATTTTTTTTCCCTCTTTTCTAGTGAAAATCTTGATAGTAGTTTGTGAAAAAATGAAAACAACATTGCAATTGATATCCGAATGAACAAATGAGAGAGCCCAATGAACAAAGGAGATGAACGAGTTCAACATCTAGAAAAAAAACTAGGTATTGTTCATTGTACAGTAAATACATGTTCGTTGTATAATTACAATGTATTCATTGAATTCGTGTTGGTCATATGTTTATTATATTTAGCCATATATTTATTATGTGTTTGTTCATATGTTAGATACAGTTGTTTATATGTTCATTGTATCTTTGACACATATAAATTGCATTAATAACAAGAATTATGGCATATGTTCATTGTCATGTTAGCATATGTTCACTGAAACACATGTTGGTCAGATGTTTATTGCATTTCAGTCATATGTTCATTGTGTGTTTGTTGAATGATTATGTGATGTTTATTGTACTATTTACAAATACAAGGTGCACATTTTTAGGCTTATGTTCATTGTATTACTAGCATGTTCATTTTAGTCACATCTCCTTATATTTGGTCATGTATTTATTGTGTGTGTGAGCATGTTCATTGTATTATTAGAATGTGTTAATTGTATGTTTGAAAGCTTATGTTCATTGTATTATAAACTTGAATAATTTTTTTTGGCAATTTTGAATTTTTAAAATTCAAAAACATGCTGAATTTTGAAATTAGTCGAAAATGTTCAATCCAAAATTGCAATTGTTCATTCAACAGAGAAAATGTGTTATTACACTAATTTTTTATAAATGTTCATTCCAAAATTTCAAATGTTCAATCAAAAATAGCGTGTGTTCATTATCCAATTTATTACCAACATGTTCATTTTAGTCACATGTTCATTATATTTGGTCATATATTTATTGTGTGGGAGCATGTTCATTGTATTATTTTACAATGTGTTAATTGTATGTTTGAAAGCTTATGTTCATTGTATTATAAACTTGAATAATTTTGTTTTCACTACTGCTATTTCCTTTCTTGTATCAGTTCAATTCGACTAGTTCAGATATATTATGGTGTCGAGATCTCACAAATCAAATCAATCGAAAATGGAAAGGAAGCTCAGAAGCAAGAATATCTTCTTAATGAACTCAATAGTGTTTAATTAGCAATACATGTTCTTTTGTAAGACATTGGTGTTCATATGAGATATATTGTATTATTTTGGTTATATACATTGTGAATTAACCATCTTTTGTAATTACTTATTTTTTTTATAATTATATAACTATTCAGTTGGGTTATTCATTATCGATAGTATATTGTTCATTGCAAAATCATATTTGTACATTACAAAGAATAATAATGACAACATAAATATTTATCACAATGAACAAACTAACATTTGAATCAACAATAAGTTAATGAAGTGAGAAATGAATAATAGTAAATTTGAAAAATATTTTGAAATTTGAATTTTGAAAATCAGCGGCAATTTTGAATTTTTAAAATTCGAAAACATACTGAATTTTAAAATTAGGCGAAAATGTTTAATCCATAATTGCAATTGTTTATTCAACAGAAAGAATGTGTTTATCACACTAATTTTTTTTATAAATGTTCATTCCGAAATTCCAAATGTTCAATCAAAGATAGCGTGTGTTCATTATACTACAATGTCCATTGGAATAAACTGGATGTTTATTGGTTTACAACACACATGGGGTGAAAAGTTGAATGTTCATTCCAAAATTCCAAATGGTCAATGAAAAATAGCGTGTGTTCATTATACTACAATGTCCATTGGAATAAACTGGATGTTTATTGGTTTACAACACACATGGGGTGAAAAAGTTGAATGTTCATTCCAAAATTGCAAATGTTCAATAAAAAACAGCGTGTGTTCATTATACTACAATGTCCATTGGAATAATCTTGATGTTTATTGGTTTACAAAGCACATGGGGTGAAAAAGTTGAGGAAAGAGAAATTAAAGTGGGTCCCACAAATGTTCATTGGAAAACTGCAAATGTTCATTGCAGACTGTGGGAACGTAGAGGAAGGTGCTTCCGTGCGCATCTTCGAGTTTTCGGGCTCTTAACAACTAAGAGTGCCCAAATATTTCCCGAAAGTTGCTACATGGGTGATGTGTTTTACTCCCTCAGCTATATGGTAAAGTTCTCAACTCTCATACGTTTTTTGCACGATTCTCACTTTTCGTGATGAATTTCGATTTTGAAAGAGCAAATAAAACTTCATTATGGGAAAGAGGGCTTACTTTATAAGTATCGACCCAAGCTTTGTATAACTACTTTATTTCCTCACCCCAAGAAAAATCATTATTTTCTACTATTTTTATTCAATTCGTGCATGTCTACCCCTTTCTTCAAGCTCGAAATTTTGCTAGCTAAAACTTATACCCTTCATACTTTTCGCCCTTGTATGGTAAACTTGTTGTTTATATTGGAATATCATTAGATCGAATAGCAGAAATGTTGGAACTCTTAATTTCCCATATTTTGTATCTTAACTATTGAACATTATCCCGAGAAGACATTGAACATCTTGTTACTATACAAACGTAGAAAGTTGAAGATTAAGATCGACCCCACTGCAAGAATCTTCTCTCAACCTAAGCCTTGCTTCTCAAAAATACACACGCACATAATAAAATATTATTGTATACACTACAAGACAAAAATAATACACACTACAGGAAGGAAAAAAAAAAATCAGATGAAACATGTAGAAACTTAAACCGTTAGAAGTTCGTTAAGAATATGCATACCCATCCAGTGACAATGATCAAACAAGTTTATTCCAATGAATGACACCATCAGTAACCTAATATAAAAAATATACATTCAAAGATTCTCGGTGACCAAAAATCTTGCTCCCACAGGAAGCTGCTCAACAAGCAAAGTGACCTCTCCCACCCTCTCGCTCAAAAACTGATGCTATGGACAAAAAGAGAATAAATACAAACCGGAAGAAGAAAAATACACAAAATACAACAAACCACCTCATCTAATGTTGGTCATCTAGCTGCATTAGTACATAAAATACACCGCATTCGAGAGGAATCTGATTCACTTTCACCATTCTCTTCCTCATCATATTCGCCATACTCTGAATCAAGAGAACCATTTCGAGTGTCTTTCTCATCACTAAATGTACTGAGTGAATCTGTGTAGCAAGTCAAGTGATATGCATGACAACAAAAGAAAATGACAACTGAGACATTTTGGATGGAGAATGGATCAAAACATATGCAGCATCTGCCTCCTGCCTTAGTCTTGGACTTCAAATCCATATTTCTTAAACTTGGTGCTTTTGTTAGGGACTCCACCGTCCTCTTATCATCTCTCTTAGTTCTAGCTTCATCCTCTTCGTTGCTCAAACAAATCGCATGCCTTGCTTCTTTGTAGTATTTAACCAAAAGATTGACAATATCGGCCTATTGTTTCCCCAAGCACAACATTACTTTCATTGCATAACGGAGAAGTATCAAACAGCAAGGCAACTAATTTGAAGTGTTACCTTTAAAATAGCGTTACAACCATGTCTCAGTGAAGTTTCTGTTCTGTAGTCAGTAACAATTTTGACCAAACGATCCCTAAGCCTGTTATGGAAGATTAGTAGCAACTGAAGGAAATCAAACTCTAAATGTAAAATAAGATATTCTTAAACCGTTAAGATACTTTATTGGGTTGAAGCACTCAGCAGTTAGACAAGGGGTTTTAAAATCAACCTCAACCAAAAAAAAAATTATTAAGGAATTCTAGGGACTCAAGTTCATTTAAGTTTTTTGCCGAAGCAATAGCATTCGTTCTGTTTTTGGTTACACATGGTATTAACATCAGACACTAATAGGATATTCACTAGGTAAACGTACAGAACTGTGCAAAACAAACACTTCATTTGTTACCAATAATTATATAATTTATTTTTTAAAAAAAAAAAGCAGCCAGCAAATTCTAATGATTCTGGAATTAAAACCCATTTACCATTTACCAAATGGAAGATAAAGGATCCCCTCTCAATCCTTCATTCTCTAAGACCCGTCTAAAGCTCTCTGTGTAGCAAAGGATCTGAAATTCTGAATGTAAGAAGAAGATATAAAAGCGAAAGAGAAAGCTACAGAACCTAATGGGAAGTTGCATAGATGCTGAAGTGGAAAGAAAATAAAATTGACATTTTAACATTAAGAGAGGAAAAGACACAGAGACCTTGATAAAGATAAAGGAATGAACCAAAGATGTAGTCTGAAAAACATCAGCATCATAAATGATGCTCATAAACTAAGCCTCTCTTCTCTCTCTCAAACACTAGCCTCCATTAGTGATTTTTGAAGGGTCTTTCATCGATTTTAACCGGTGGAGAGCCCCAAATTTTGTTGTTTGCTTCCTTTCTTTAGTTTTATTTTACTATTTAGGTTTACAATAACGCTTCCTCTTTCTGTGGGGAACTTTTGTCCCCCGAAATATAGGGTTTTTCTCCTCTCGTTGCAAGAGACTTTTCTTGCTTTTTAGGTGTAATATCCAAGATCGCAGATATGATGGATTAACGTGAAATTGATTTGTTAATAAAGAATGATGCGAGATCACAACAGTTTCCAGTTTTTCAAATACATTCAGATGAATCAGATAATTTTCATCCTCACGACTAGAACAAATCGTCATACCAAATCTATGAAAAGGCTGTATATTCCCGCGATAGGTGAAATGTCCCACAATGCAAGATTTACTCAATGATTATAGTTTTGATGAAGGAAACCTTTTTTATTTCAATTTGTTGTGCATTTGTTAGATTGAAATTTCTTGTGTAGATGTCCTATGACTCTCTATTAATGAATTGATTTTACTATCAAAAAATATATCAGCATCATAAAATCAACCAATATATGCGGGTCTGACAATAGGAGGTACTCCTAAATGCAGAAGTACAACAAAGGCATGACAGTACTGACCGAGGTATCTCCAGTCCATCAGGCACAACATTAACAATATGAAGAGGATCTAGGTTGCCAACAGTATGCTCCAGCAACATCCCCACCTGCAAACAGCAAAAAAGAACAAGCTTGTGATGAACAGAAAAAAACTTCTATTTCGTAAATTAATCGTCAAAGGGAAATTGTCAGTACAATACTATATATACCATCTCAGGCCTCTGGGTAGATTGTTTGATCAATTCTTCCCAAACTTCATCATCGTTCTGCAAGCTAGCAAATTCTAAAGCCTGCAAACAGCAATCAACCCTTATTCACCACCAACAATATCCAAACACACACACACACACACACACACACATATAGGTTTGTCAATAGATAACTGCGAAGCTGCAATATCTGATGAAGGGAGATTACCTCTTCCATATCACCTAATTCATTTATGATAACAGCAAGGGCTTGTTTTGTATTTCCCATTCTTCCAAGAATGAATGCTTGCTCTTTTAGTAGACCTTTTCTCACGCAAAGTTCATATGCCTGCATTCAACATCATCACTGACCAACTTACTCGAATGTTTACTATAACTTAATCAACTACTCGATAAATCTGCATACCTTCTCCAGCGTGTAATGCTGACTGCTACGGAGGAAAGGAAGTAGCATTTTTGAATCATAATCTGCATATAGCTCCACCTGTTAGCAATAAAATTGGAAAACAATAAGGACAGACCCTCAACAAGTGAAAGCAACAAAAAGGAGGATAATGTGATTGTGCTACCAAAAGATCACAAAAGCGTGATTCAACAACTGAAATATCAAACTCGCTTAAGTGACAAGATATATAAGGTGGAATTTGGGAATGGGCAATAACCAGTAAAGAATATGATTCTTTAGAAAGAGTTGTGCTTTAACCTTTGATTCAAATCATTCTAACCTTACTATACCTACGATAAAAAAAAAACCCATCCACTACAAAGCAAAAATCATACAAAAAAAAAAAATCATCTTATTACTAGCTATAAAAAAGCAATCCAAAGGCGTGGTAGAATTTCTCCAGAGACAGGGCACTGAAATTGTGATATGAGCTACTTATATTCCAAATTGATTGTCAGTTGCCAGTGCCAAAAAAGAAGCACAGCCAAAAACATAACAGTACATTATTACCAAACAGAATGAAGAATAACTAATGTCACTTTTCTGGTTAAGTCGAGCAATAGTGTAATGAACATATATGTTCCTTTTTGGTTATACAAACACACTTGCTTAAAACACAAACCGACAGAAGTTGCTTTAACCTGAGATAAGAGCTTCAGGTAGAAGAATCAGCTCCAGAATATTCTATTATCCTCAAATCAAAGACTAAGATAGCTACTAAAGCCTACACCTCACAGGTCATATAAATCCTAAGATTCTAGATGAAAGCGAACTTCTACTGCATGAAGGAGCCGTTAATAGTTTTAAAAAACGCTGAAAGTCAGAAAACAAATCTACTTGCAAGACAACTAAACAAAGCTAAAGGGCTGTTGAACTTTATTAGAGTTATAATTTATAAGCAGACTCCAGGAAACGAGGCTGGGTAAGGTGGAGGTGTACGGGCTTAAATTTTCCGGTCCAGGTTTTGCCGCCACAGATCTAAACCCAAAACCCACACCCCAAAAGAAACCGAAGATAAGGGTCAAAACTCAAAAGAAAGGTGGTTAGAACGTAACAGAATAATTGCCAAGTAATACAGACAGTGTCTAGGGCTCAAGCATCATTATGCAATATCATAAAAGGAGCTTGCCAAGAAATTTGGAATTTGAAAGCAGGTGCCATGATCTGTACAATACCTGCATATCATGGAAATCCCTTCCTGCATGAGGACTGGCCTCAAAAAGAGCATGCAAATACAGATACAAAAAGTATCTAAAATCACATTTGTCTCCAGCCTTTAGAAGCTGCGACACTACGTCAGCTGGAGTGATCAGATCCTTTTGCTGAATTAACAAGGATGTTGCACGTTTTGTGTCAAGCATCATCAGTGGGACAACCTATGATAAACAAAAGAAAGCTTTCAGTGAGCAATATGTATATGACCAGGGAAGTATCTGTATGACTAACAAGACAAGTGAAAATTGTGCATGGTGAATGTGTACAAAATATGTAAGGTGCACTTGTAATAGCATTAATGCTTTCGAATGCCAAGAGACAATCAAAACCAAATAAAATACACTATGAAACTCATATTCATTCAGAAGCTCGTGATAACATCCCGGTACCTTTTCACGAACAGCTGCATGCAGATTATGCCTCTCAATGAAGTCAAAAACATCTGGTTTCAAAAGCTGAAAAAGGGGAAACCAGATAGAAGTGAAACAGTGAGCATGTAATGCACTTATGGACAGCACAATGTTACATGTTCAACATGTCTGCAGACAAGCTTGGACAAAAATATTCAGATCTACTAGTAGAAGTAGACACTTACATCAGCAAAGAATGAAAACGCTTTCTCATTTTGCCCAGTCCTCACATATAACTCTGCCAGTGCCTGGATATTTGAGAACATTGATAAGTAACAATGAGAACAAAACATATCATAAATGAGCAGGATATCATCGAAAACAGAAACCAAGAATACAGAGAAGATGACCTCCTTCAAATCGTCAGTCATCAAAGAGGCTCTAAGCTGGGGCTCGATCTCTGACAAGACAGTAAGGACAGAGTAAATTGACCGTGGCCAAGACTTCACAGCAGATAAGAAATCCTTGTGGTATGGAGGAGTCATTGCAAGAGCTACAAGGGCAAGCTGGATCATAACAGATACAACAGAAGGCAAAATCTTGAGTATAAGACAACCACATCAAATTCGCAACAATTCATGGCACTACAAACCTCATATAAAGTATCACTGAGTTTAGGGTTTTCAGTTGGCATGCAACGAGCTAATACTGGCAGCTGACGGAGCTGAGCAAAGCGTATAATCCATCTAAAAAGACACACCAACCCTCAGTACCAAAAAGAAAGAAAAAAGTTGTGCCAATGAAACCATAATACCTTTCCCATGCGGAGGCAGACCCTCGCAGCAATTTTGGACACAAAGCTGCAGCTTCACCATATCTTTTATCAGCAAGTAAATGTTCAAGATACCTTGATCCCACCTTTTTACATCAACATTAACAACAATATATAAGAAACTCATGACAATTTAAATAATGAATCTGAATCCTAATAAAGTCAATTTTAAGAACCTGGCAATTCCTACGGCAAATTTTATACTTCTACATATAAAAAAAAGGGGGTTTTATCAGTAATACTTGCAAAAAAAAGACAGAAAACTCTTCCAGGTTTTTAGTTTCAGAATCTTGAATGAGCACATAAGGTTTCTTTAATGAAGTAAACACAGATTAATCACCAAAAAAAGGGTCCACCGCCAGCTCTATGTTATCACAAGAAGTCAAGAACAACGCGGATTGGTGGAAGCATGAAACTTGATCAAGAAAAAGCAGCTGGCGAACAAAAAGGCAAAAGCCCCTAGAATACTCAAGGTTACAGAAAGTTGCTAGTGATAAGAGAGAGTCCAATATTAAAAAAACAGAGCGCCTATGGAAAGCTCCAGCATTCTGCTTGACATGGTAAGATTTGAGACTTAAGACTATGTTCTCTTCATTTGAAACAAGGTAATCTGGTTTGATTTTATTAAGATTTAGTTGGTCGAATTTATTAATATCTGGTCTCCAAAGTTAACTGAACTTAATCCATATATTGATGCTAATATTAAAAAAAAAAACCATATTCATGCGCAATCTTGTTAGATTGCTCTCAAAGTGTAATTTTCAAAAAAAATACTAAAACGAAAATTAATATATTTGGTAATGAGTAAACGGAAGATAAAAACGTCTGGTATCAACTTTTCTGATAAGGTTTGTGATCTGATTCTCACAAGAAAAAATAACAACTTTCTGACACAAGGGGAAGAGAACATAGTCTTGAGACCACTGGTGGCTTGTTATTGAGAAAGATAGCCAAGAAATCCGATTTTCCCCTCTAATTAAGGATACAAAAATTCTTGTGTAAAAAGACTTGATTGCAGCCATATGGAGGGTTGAAGCTTCTACTAGAAAGCTACTTTGCTACCTGATTGCCTCAACACAGCCTTGCAAAACTTGTGACATTCTTCATCCCAAGGTAAACATGGAAGCTTAACATTAATCATATGATATTTTTTGTTTGTCATGCACAAGCTCAGTTAGGTTACTAGTTGTATCACTGTTGGAATTACAACAATAAAAAGTGAAACATCTTATAGACAAGAATTGAAGTATCCAAGTTACTAACACTAGGCAAAGAATAAAATTGTAATGGTAAAGAAGAGCCAGGTGCGAAGCACATCAGATACTGAAAGGAGAAAACAAGCACAAGAAATAACTACGAGAGAGCTTTAAAAATAGATATAGAATATAAAAGAAAGAAAATCCATTGACAACACAGTTCCAAAACAGTGTGGAGCGAGCGAGCGTGCATGAAGATGGAATGTGGAGGGAGAAGCACATAGAATTTTGAACCCATCAAAGCTAAGAATCATTTGTATCAAGGCACTTGCCTTGCAGTAGGTCTACGGCAATTAATCTGCAAGGGGTAAGGCGTGTCAATTCTCTGGATATCACTCCAGAAAATAACAAAAGACTAACCTCTTCAAAAAGTTCCTTCCTTCCGTGTGTCGCTTCAAGTTCAGCTAGAGCTTTGTCATACCATCCATGTTCAAGAAGCCAATTGATGTGATCTTCAGCATCCCTGGTAATTAGTTGCAAGCTCATATCAGACAAAGTAAGTTTATTCTATTATAGAAATTTGAGAATCAATTGATGAAACAGAAACTACTTTGGAGTAGTACAAGAGATGCTTATAGGGCCCTCCTTGATTAGGTTCCCCAGATACAGATTTCAAATTTTCAACAGAGTAGAACAGAAGCATGATTTACATTTATCTCAAGAGGCTATCACGAATCCTGTCCCCATAATATTATATAAAGTGACATGCAGTCAGGAGAGCAAATAGCCCAAAGATCTTAGTGGGTCGAAGCTGTAAGTCCATAGACACCAAATAGTTGACTGACAAAATGCAACATAAAGCTTTTCACATGCTGACATACATGTTTACAGTAGTTCAAAGTATTTTCCTGATCTTTCCTAAATTAAACACAATGCAAAATTTAGCTTGTCAAATGCACTAAGCAGTGTAATTCAAATAACAAGAGTTGATTTTTAAAGCAATATCACTTACATCGATAACAATAGCAAATATCCTTGAAGGAGATAATTAATAATAGCAGACATTGGATGATTGATATGCCCCCAATTCACTAAATAATTGTCATATCAATCCACAAAAACAAAGCACCAAGCGACCAATAAGCCAAGTTGATATTTATCATATCATCCTTTTATAGTTCTATTACATGTACAGTTGAAAAGGCCAGCACCAGTAGGGTAATAAAGTGTAATTTATCAATACTAGGCAGCCTTGAGTTTTTGCCTCAATGCCATCAAGGTTTTAGGCTTTTAGCTCAATGTTAAGCCTTAAGGAATCCTAGATCTTGGGTCGGGGAAGAAGAAAAATAGGTAAACTGAGTAAAGGCCTCTCCGCTACTCCCTTAATCGACAGAGAGAAGAAGTGTAATGATAGAGAGGGAAAAGGGGTTAATGAGATGCAGGGAGAAAAGGAAAAGCTTATATGTCAGAACTAAGAAGAATAACAACTAAAACAACTACTGGCTAGAGCTCCATCACCTTCATTAGTGCCCTCAAAGTCCAACAGACTATCGAGTAATTTAGGCAGGTATTTATTGAAATACTTAACAAAAAAAAATATTCACATCAAATCTTTCATATTGAGTAGATATCAATATTGTCTTAAATATTAAATCATGGATGCAGGGAAGCTTCGCTTCATCCTCAAATCTTAGAATAAGAAAAAAATTGTCGGCCCTATGAGGCTATGACTGTCGGTTTCAAGTTTCAACCCCCTCCCCCCCTCTCCTACCATCCAAGCATCTCTCTGCCTCAATTGCCTCAGAATTTTGTCATCCACTTCCTTTCAGTAAAATCCAAAGAAATTCACAAAGCAAATCCATAATTTTGCAAATCAGTACAGCTATTTTTGTCGTTCACTTCTTATTTCTTGCATCATAAAATCTCAGCACCAAAACAAATCAGCCTTGCATGCTTCGGAAGGGCCATTCTGAAAGGATATTAAGAGTTGCCTCATCCATCACCAGGGTGTTCTAAAAATATTTGATATATAAAATACAAGGATTGTTAAGGTATCCATCAATACTCAATACTTGGCTATTTGACATTCACCACTTGCAAGCAATGAATTTTACCCAAATCCTACAAATGCCCATTTTTTTTTATCAATGAAACCTTGCTTTCACTCTCTGCTCCAAACCACCCTTAAGCTTTCCATCTCTCTCCCCTAACCTGCTCACTCCTACCTTTCTATATCCCATTTCACAGTGGCATCAAAGCTCCAGAAGTATAATAACAAATTCGATTCATAAATTGGACAAAACCGATAATCTCAAATCCAAAGATAATCTGAAAGACAGAGAAAACATAAAATTAAGACAGATTTCCTTTCTTCTGTGGCTTCCTTGCAAAGAGAATCAACAATACCACTTAAGATGTAAGACAAATTGACAAACTGCCATCTACTTTTCTGGTCTTCCAAAATTCATAAATAGTGAGCTACTATAGCCCAACTTAGTAGTACAAAAAAACAAAAGCAGGATGATAATTTCAATTAAAATCTAGCTAATATAATTTAGTTGCATCTCAAGAATAATTACTTTTCAGTAATTAATGTGAGGACTGAGGAGCATGGAAAAAATAAAAATACCCATCATATGCACCAGCCACCAGTCAACACCAACAAGAAGCGCCCAGAAAAGCCAAAGACGTGTACAAGAATTAACCACAAATGGTTGAAGTGAGCAAGAAGTACAGGCTCCGATTACCTACAATTTTAGCAGCTAGCCAAAAAACCCATTACACCCAATAGTTTTCATCTTTTTCTTTCCTGATTCTTATATACTTTCATAAATTTATTTTCATCTTGATCACCAGGAGAGAAGGAAGAACAAGAGAGGAAAGAAACAACCAGTTCAATGACTCAATCAGATAAGTCATCTAACCTCAAATATAAAATAGAGAGATGCAAGGAGAAGATGTGACGGGCAGGAAACAAAGGGAAGAGGGTGGATAATAAAATCTAACCTCGGTTTTGCAATTACTATGTCCTTTGGAGATACAACATAGTATAGTGGCTCATCACCTGCTGCCCATCGGCCATTACTATAGGTGTTCCCTGCATAATGAAAAAATCTTAGAAGTCCCCATTTCCCCAAGTCCCTAAAAAGGAGACTCCACCAATTATTCCCTTCTTCCCCTACCCAAAAGAAAAAGAAAAGAAAAGATTGTGGAGCATAGGAACATATAAACTAAACCTGAGAGGGGAGTGTGTGAAAGGTAATAGTCTTTTGCTTTATAATGTTCAAAACCATGAACAGGTAATGCGTCGGTTGCCAGCTCATCATTAGTCCATGTAACAATGCGTACCTCTGGTCTTTGTGCATTAGCCTGCTCAAAAAGACAAAATATCAAGCACTTCAATAGCCATGGTCCTAGGCAGCTTACCAGAAAATAAAATGATAATAACGTATTAATTATTAAACACCAAACCTACGAAATTCCCAACTTGAAGAGCATAGAGGAAAAGCAGAATTATACTATGGAAGAGAAAATGTTCATGGCAATTGGACGAAATAAATACCTCCTCAGCAGTACAACAGACAAACTTGTTTACAGAAAGTTGATGTTTTTCCAACAATTATCATAACAGCAAGAACAGTAAAAAAAGTTTTGAGAAAATATTAGCATATAACCATACCATACTCTCCATTGAAAAAGTGTGATTATTTCCCACCAGACAATCTTCCAGTAGAGGTTAATACATTATGTCCTTACTAGTAACAACACAATCAACTATCAAGACAGTACTTGTCAAGCATAACAAATTGAACTTCACATTTCTTTTTGTCAACTACAATGTAAATACAGCTAAGGAAACATTATCTGCTCCGCAATCCATCCGATCACAATTGTTACAGAAAAAACAATAAAATCATCTTTGCCACCTATATTCTCAATGAGTTGTTATTTGTGCCTTCCAATTTCTCCTGAATTCACTTTCAGAATACTCCCAAACGCAATATTGTCCAGAATTTAATACAATGAATAGATATCTGCAACACCTCACCCTTAAAATCCATGTTCATAGCATGCTCGCAAGTCTTGGTAATCTAGGAGACAGGTCAAACTATTCACCGAGACTGTATTTTCCACAGTTTTAATTCTCAAAAAGCTTAGATAGACACAGATGACCGCATCCACCCACAAAAAAATAGATAATGACCCAAATCTAGAAGAAGAGTAATAAAGAACCAAAAAAGTAGAGCAAATTCGGACACTAGGAGCCAGGAGGTACTCAAAGATCCATATCCATCAAGAGCAAATACCTGCCGAGGAGCTGTACTACTAAAGTCCTTCTCTCCATCTTCCTCTCCAGGGATATAGGCTAATATAGCCAACGAATCACCAAATGGGGCAATGCCTGAAATATAATAGTTCGTCTGGAAAGATGCAACAATATCCACCTGGCTCACACTTGATATAGGAACAGGCTTAGACAAGCCATTGGCTCCATGTTGATTGCCCCTTAAAGAAGCGATCTTTACAGATGTGCCCCAGCCAATAATCAGAAGTGAATCATCCTGAATTCAGCTAAATTAAGTAAGAGAAAGCATGAAGTCAAAAGATGGGACAAAATAAACAGGACTACATATCAGCAGAACCAACATCCATAAAATGTGAAAGAAGACAAGTAAGGATTTGTTTTATTGTAAGTACTGAAAGTAATAACCGTAAGGTGCAAACATGGCAACCTGCCAGAACAAGTGCGGAAGCAAGAGCTCAGGATGTGGACTTCCTCGCGGTCGCTCAATGAAAGTCACACGCTGATCATTGGCAGCGTCATACACCTTCACGCCTGCATCATTAGCCCAAGCAATGAGATTGGTCCTCCATGTCACTGCATGTATTGGACCCTCACCGGAGTGCAACACCTACAATACATGTACATTATTAGATACAAATAAAACTTCAAATAATACACTAGATCGTCTGAAATTCTAATGTAACTTATAAGCCAAGAAACAATTTGAAACCTGCTCTTGATATCCAAACCACTTCTTGGTGTAAAATATCAGTTGACCAGCTAATCCACCAGCCACAAATCTTCTTAATGATTTTCTTGCATAATCAGGATCAAGAGCTATCGCCTTCATTGGTCTATGATATTCAAATTTGCGTTTTTCATCAGTAAAGAGACTACTTATAACAACTGAGCCATCATCAGAGCAACTCCCTATAAATTCACCATCTATGTCAAAGCTAAGATCATTTACAGCAGCCTTGTGCGCATGGAATTCCTTCACCTGTCGAAACAAATCAAATACTTTCAGTAGAAGAGTTCATCAATAGAGAATAACCAAATTTTTTACCTCAAGTAAGATAAATACTATTCCAACAGAAAGTCAAAAAAAGGAGAAGTCTATTAATCCAGAAAACATCTCTCACCATCACCCAGCACAGACAAAAGGGGCCAGACAGCAGGGGGGAATATAGGCAAATGACAAAAGAGAAGTGAATTTCCTTACAGGTATAATTTTATACACATAACTCCCCCCTCCCCTGGAAAAATCTGGAAGAGAGATTAACTTAAATGAATACAGTAATCGAAAAACTCACCATCTCTAGTTCTTGAGGAATATTGACTAAAAAAAAGGTAGCTCGTAAACTTATCTCCTTTTTTAATAGTGAAATGGCAGATGAGGTCGCATTTGGATCAAGGGTGTAAGAATATTTATTATAAGAGAAGTGAGGTTACTGATCATGCACATTCAACCCCTCTACCCCCGCTATGGGCAAAAATCCCTCTACATTATTGTGGTAATATTGGTCCTGATATTAGTGTTCAGATATAATTTTACTAGAGAGCTAGAGTCTTACTAAATGCACTAAGATACAGTCTAGCGGGAAGAAAAAAAAGGAATATAACATTGAGCAACATCATTACAAGTAAGCTTTGAAATGTGAAGTTAGACATAAATACTGTTCTTCTATTAAAAAAGAGCACACCATATAGCAAAAGTTCAAATACAAGCAAATTCAAATCACTCCAACAAACATCATAATCACCAAAACACCAAATTCAAAAAAAAAGGCGGAAAATTCAAGCAATTACAGAATTCCAGAGCAAAACAACAATCAATGAGTCCAACCTAAATAACGAAAACAAGAACAAAAAATTAGCGCAAAAAAAAAAAAAAGCGATCGTAGAAAAAACCTGATTGCCGAGAAAATCGAGAAGATGAACAGAACCGCAGTGAGTACCAAGCGCGATCATACGGTCGGAAACAGCAATACAAGTAGCGGCATCAGTGGACAACAAAGAAGATAAGCTTCCTCCCATTCTCTGATACTTGAGCTTCGGCTCATCTTCTTCTTCTTCCTGTTGTTGTTCTTCTTCTGATAAATCGTCGTCTTCTTCTTCTCTTTCATCGACGCCGTTTTCTGAAGGAATTGGAGCCATTTGGATCACAATTCCAGGGTTGCAGATAGAAAATGGAGAAGGAATGATTATTATTGTCTATTGATGGTGGGAAAAAGTAAGAGGAGACCTTGGGGACAAGGAGGTCAGAGAATGAGACGAAGGATACACGGTTAATGTTTATGTTGATGACAATGATAATGTTATTTTTTTCTGGAAATTTGGTTAAAAATAATTAAACTGAATTATTTTTTTAGAGGATTAGACTGAATTATTTGGTAAAAGTATTTTTCGACTTAAGTATTTTTCGACTTAAGTATTTTTAATAGGATTATTTGATTTTAATAATGTAACATTTTGGCCGTTCGCAACGAATAAGCTAACATTTTAATTATTCTTGAATAATGCAACCTTTATACCAAAGTTCTTAGAGTGGGCTAAATGACCGGTTACTTGAACAATTGGTAATTTATTTTCCTTCTTACACTTTTACCAGTCCCAACACTTTGGCCACTCACCTAACCACCCAAAATCACTCACCTAGCCAGCTTGAAATCACTGAAACCCCACTCCACCACCCAAACCACACACCACCACCATATAAGAGGAGGAAGAAAATCATGGGCAGCCATTATAGAGGAGAAGGAGGGGTTGTGCGACCGCATCGCGGCTCCGGTGGACCAGCAGCACCATCTACGTGGCAGAGGCAGCAGCTCCGGCGAGCATAGCAGTTGCGCCGGTGAAAAAGCAAACCAACTCGTATATCTCCACCAGTGAAAAGATGGGAACGAAGGGACCCATGAGGAGAAAGAGGCAACCAGAGCAAAGGGGTTGGAGGACTTGGGATTAGGAGGTGAAGAAGAAGGATGAAGGTAGGAAGAGGAGAGAGGAGAGTGATGATAGATGGTGGTGGCAGCGCGCATGGGAGGACAGAGAGGGGGTCTGCGGTGGTGGGTCTTCCAAGCAGAAGAGAGAGGGGCAAGGATGGGGTGGAGGTGAGGGTGAGGGTGAGGGTGAGGGTGGTCGTGGTGGATCCCGGCGGTAAGGGAAATCTTTGGGGCCCGGGGTGGGTGGCTTAGGTTGCGCATAGGGTGGCTAGGGTGGCTAGGAGAGAGAGTTGTGGCAATGGGTAGGGGGAGGAGAGAGAGGGGGTCTGCGGTGGGGGTGAGGGGTGGGGGGTTATGATTTTTTTTAATCTTTTGTTTTAAAATTATTTTATAAAATTTGTTTATGAGAACCAATTATTAGGCGCCACGTGTCCAATGTTACCTATTCTTTAGGTTGTATCCGGTTTTGACTTACTCAAAGTTAATGGGGTATAAAGGTTGCTATATTCTGGAATAATCAAAATGTTGCTTTATTATTTGCGAATCGTCAAAAGGTTGCATTATTAAAATCAAATAATCCTTTTTAATATTATATTTCAAAAATAAATATCTTTTTTATCATCCAATGAAACAGATGTTATTGATTCATGCAAAGTGAATGCAATAGATACATAAATTTCGTCCATATAAAAAGAATTTCATTATCATCCAATGAAATATATAATAAATAAAATCTACATTACCGAATTTTAACTTAGCTTGAAAATGGAAAAATCAAAAGAAATAAGTAACCAACAATTAAGATGCAACTGTTTTTACTTCATATCTACGATTGACGCACAAAATGATCTTTAAGATATACAAAGGGATTGTTTGGTTGGCAAAGATAATCATGGGAATTCTATTTCCTAGGTGGTTGTTTGGTATACATGGGAATTTAATTTCCATGGGAAGTTTTATTTCCTAAAAAGTTATTTCTCTTATTTAAATCCTAGGAAATGGCCTTAATATGTTTGATTGACATCAAGAATTTGCACTTCCCATGAACTGGTGTGGGAATTCTGAATGACCAAGGGGGGAGTGGGTGAATAAATTTTTGCGTTTTGTGGGAATTTCAATTTCCCAAGGAATTTTCATTGCCCTCTTTTTTCCCACTCCATGTCAACCAAATAACTAATCAAATCATAAAATGGGCTTTATTTGGTTGACAAAAAGTTTACAAAATAAGAGAAGTAGAAATTTCCATGAACTTCTACTTCCTACAATATGGGGGAAGTAGCTTACCTACTATCCCCTAGGTAAGTAGAAATTCATAGGAAGATTGACATGCTAAAGTTGTATTACCTAATCAAAAATAAACCTAAGGTCCACGAACTAACAGTCAGGGAAGTCATGATCAAATCCAGGGGGGAGATAGCTATACTATAATGTCGGAACTCTAATATTATACTAACTAAATCAGATAAAAAGGGAGTTGCTTTACTGAACTAAGCAAATAATCAAATCAAGAAATCAAATAAGGGAAGACAAGGAAAACGGTTCACTACGTATGCCATTCAGGACCTCAAGAATGATAGAGGAAACTCAATAAAACAATGTGACTAGGGTACATGTAATTTCTCTCGTGCATTACCTCCCTCGAAGCTCACTAAGTCTCTCTCGCATGGTCATAGATTGCTAGCCTACTATTGAGAGTCTATACAAAATTCTATCTGATCTCGGTCTATAACTTTGTATTGCAACAATAATCAGACAAATTTGACCGAACTTGCAGATTAACAAAAGTAACTCAATAATAAGAATCAAATACATTAACCAAGTAAACAATCCATCATTCATTCAATCCATCATATGCATATATAGATCCCAATTCCCTATAAATTAAACTACTCACTCAAAATTAGGGAAAATATAATCATAATACTATTAGCAAGCATGATGGAATAATAATGAATAATCTATACTAATATATTAAAAGGTGTTCATCAACAAAGGAATTGTGCCATGTGGCGCTGTCCCTTAGAGTTTTGACTTCATGTACTTCATGTACAATAAAAAAAAAATTATGCATGGTATAAGATTTGATCCCATGACCTCAAGGTTGTGTACAAATGTCTTAACCACTAAACTAAGTAATATTTGGTGTTATAACTTCAATGTAAAATATTAATAAATGAAATATATAAGTACCCGGGGCATAGCCCGGGACTAAAAACTAGTTAACACTAGTAGAATAAATGCGTATTGCTGCGGTCATTAAGTGGCCTATTACGTCGGTTTTGACCGCGCAGCAATTAACAGCGCATCAATAGGTAATTAAACTGTTGCTGCGGTTTTAAACCGCAGCAACATTACAACATATTGTTGCGGTTTATAGGACAAACCGCAACAATATTTACTTTTTTTCATTATTTAAATAAACCATATTGCTGCGGTTTCTGTGACAAACCGCAGCAATATGTATATTTTTTATTATAAAAAAGAAGTATATACACTAGTAGAATAAATGCTTTTTTTTTAAAAAAAAAAAAATTATTTTATATTTACGTATGTTCCACCAACCTCATGCAAGAAGCAGGATGCAGCAAGCAGAATATTTTCTGCATAAATTTCGACAAAGCTCCGTTTGTAAATTGGATAAGCCCATAATTGGGAATTAACCTGTACAATATTATATGCAACAACCATCCACCCATCATCCAAAATTCATCCAACAAACAACATATAATCCAAAATTCATCCAACATCCATCCATCATCCAACTTCCACGCACAATCCAAATTCCAAGTTTAACAAGAAATAAATACGATTCAATCCAACATAGATATCATACAAATCCAACATATATATATATATATATATATATATATATATATATATATATATATATATATATATCATGAAATCCAAGTCAATACGATAATGTTGGTTGAATTGGTACAAGTTGCACTAAATTATATTCGTTGTAAGAGAAGCAAAGAAAATTAACATTAACTAACCTATGCAATGCAATTATCAATAAAGTATCTTGCCCACTTATTTTTCACCTCATTGATTTGATCTTCCGTATAAGGATCGCAGGTAAAGGTACGAGCAACCTTAAAATAATTCACCAAAGTTAGCTTTCAATAGTTAAATATATAAAATATGAAATGAATAATAAGTGAACAAAAAACTTACTTCATCGAAATCCTCCGAACCAGAATATAAAGTGAGTACGTCAAAAATGTTGCGCATGACAAAATCATAACCGCACTCCGTGCCTCCTTGTTGTTGTGGGCACTTTAACGAAAGTTTTAAGAAAATGAGGAAATTTATCGTATAATGAGAATGACATAACATATGCTTTTAATTGAATAAAATAAGTCTATTATACCTTAACACATCTCCAAATAAGCTTGTCGTGACAAACTTCGTTGCCGCTCATCCGAAACCTCCTAAAAGCACTACATAAAACAAAATCAAATGAGATACACTTTACTTGCTTTATATTATAATTTAAATTCATTTAGAATATATCAAAACGATCAACTTACGCTATCATAGGCGGTCTAATCTTTAACTTCCGCTCCTTGTGAAAGCTAGCGGAATAAAAGACATAAATGATCCCGAGCATGGGACGTATGACAAGGAGCATCCAATGACGGCTATTGCAAGATTGAATAATAATAATTACTTAAAAAATTCACATGTCATGCAACAATCCTTATTTGTAAAACTATTAAGATAGAATATTACTCTTGAAAGATTGGCGCGAAGATGATACTAGCACCAGCAACGACGGATCCAGTCAAAGCACACTGAATGCGTGTAAGTCGTTAAATTCTCCAAAGCATGCACATCCGCGGTACTCTCCGGGCACATCCAACAAACTCGAACAACAGCCCCAAATCCATCCAAGTCAGACTGTGTTGCCCTAAAAAAATAGATAAACGTAAATTTTATGTGGAAAATACAACTATCATACAATCAAATGTAAAAAAAAAATCATAACTTTGATTATTGTTACCTCATGTACACTTGGATAATAGAAATATTAAGCATCTTCCCTTTCAAGAACTGAGCAATATCCTCCTTGGTCAGATAAGCGGTGGCATCTTCTAAATAATGGAACAATGAGCTCGGCAAGGTTACAGCAACGGTATCATCGTCTGCGACGGCAAGGGCAAGCGTATCTGCTAACTCCTTACAGTCTTCAGTGAGGGATTCCAAGAACGATACATCATCGACAACTGGACTATAACGAGTAGCCAAACCGGCTGAAAGCTGCTGGCTAGGATATCTAACAGCCTCCCCCGAAATCCCCTTTTGTTTTTTAGGTGTCGGTGTAACCTAATAATAATTTTTGAGAACGCGCATAAGATTATGTAATTTTTAAATTTAATCCTATTATTTTTACAAAAATGGATAAAATTTGAACAATTACCTCATCACCTAATATTTGCACTAAATTTTTTGGCCATTGCACCCACGTACCCAAAGCAGTTTCTGTAGTGTCGATTTCATATGCAGGGACGGGGACATGTAGTGGCAAATAACCATACTTCTCTACAAAACGATGAATTTTCACTCGAAGGTGATCATTCATCATTCTAGACCCATGAACTGTAGTGGTCTCATCAAAAGCATAAGAATGTGCATCTGCCACTAGACAAGTCTTTCCACTAGTTGGATCTATCAAATACAATCGACAAGGAGTCTCGTCCTAACAATAACATAAAGTTCTAAATATATAAGATAATTAATTGTATAAAGCACATGTATATATGATAATTATTTGTATAAAGCACATGTATATATGATAAATATATGTACCTTCGAATGAGGAGAATGAGTGTCGGAAAATCCAGATAGTGGAGTACGTAGCTGAGTGGGCTGTGAAGTAGATGGACCAGCAGATGGTGAAGCAGCTGATGGGACAAATGGCGGAAAAGGTAGCTGGCCCAGAAGATGCTGAAGCAGGTGATGGAACAAATGGCGGAAAGGTAGCTGAGTGGGCTGAAAAGCAGCTGGCCCAGTAGATGGTGAAGCAGGTGATGGAACAAATGGTGCAACAAATGGTGGAGTAGGTAGCTGAGTGGGATGTGAAAGCGCCACATTCTGCATATATGTTGCAATGTTAATTCTCCACCTTTCAGTCATTTTCTGCATGAATGCTTCCTCTTGTTCCTGACTCGAGCTCCAATAGTTCCTAGGAGGTGGAAGACCAAAAGCCTTCCTATAGCCAACATTGTAGCCTCCAAAACCATAACAATGACCCGAGTGATCTGGCTTCTCTCCAAGAGCCATAAAAAGGGCGTCTTTGTTACGTACCGGAATGAACTCACCCTTGGCTTGCTTCTCCTTGTACTCCAACCGCCCAAAAAACAAGTTCCAAATAACAAAAATGTATTTAATAAATAAAAAAAATATATATGTCAAACTAAAAGTTATAGTGATATACATACGTATTTGTCAGTTGCAATCTTTGTTTCCTCAACTGGAATAAATCGTTGTTTAGTAACTGGATCCTTCTTATGCATCGCGCACCACCAGTCATCACCCCGAGTAACATGAGAGGACACCGAGGAGGATGGTGTACTAGATGACGATCCAGAATCAAAACTAGGTGGACAAAAGTTCTCCTGCTTCCACAACTCTCTAGCATCCCCATAGTTCCTTTGACCTAAGTGGTGATGATGTGTATTCATTTTTGCACTCTCGAGCGCCTTTTCTCGCTTTTTCTGCAATAAAAAACACATTAAGTTAGTAGAATATAATTTAATTTAATAAAACCAAGTTAATTTGATTATAAACTTACTACAGCCTCAACTGACGTCATAGCCTCTTTGAAGGTAAGCCAATCCTCCATCTTGATGTGCTTGTATACATCTGGCGGAGTATCACCTAGCTTCTCCTTCTTTGATCTGACTCTGGTCATTGTGATCCAACCAGATACCAATGTGCTCTTGAAATCCCTCCATCTAGAGTTCACAACAGTCAAGTAGTGCCTCTTATAGCTTATCTCGTCCGGAAGGTGAAACATATTATGTTTTCCATCATAAACAAATAAATAAGCACGTTAGCTCAGCATTAGAACAATAAATCCCAAAACTGTAAATGAAACATATCTTACCATAGTGTCTGTCCACATCAAATCCAACAAGGCAGGAGAAATGTTTTTCCATTTCCAATTGATGTTAAGCCTGCGTATAGAAAGACCGACCCAAATACCATACTTGGCTCGCCATGTGCCTAATAGAAAAAAACAATTAGAAATCCAAACATTAAATCGTAAGCATGATAAATTATAACTATCTTACAATCAATAATTACCTGTTGGTCTCCCCAATTCATCAAACTTTAAGAACATATCTTCTGTGTTGTGGAGATTCATCGTGGGACCTCTTTTACTCTTTCTAGATGCCTTTGTCTTCCCACCTGACTTCTTCCCCCTCCCTTGTGCACCATAATATGCACTGGTCTGATGAGGATCTAAGAATCAAAATAAGGAAACTAAATTAGAGAACGAACAAATAAATGACATATTCAATACTACAATAATCGCGAACCTGAGGGGGGTGGCTGACGTGGATCAGATGTCACCTCAATGTCAAGTAAAGCATTTCTATCAGCTTCTACTTCCATTCTTTCCATCCAAGCATCAAACGCATCTGCAGCACGATCACTGTCCTCCCCCTGGTCAGCCTCTTTTTCAGGGTGAAATGGTGCATCGGAATCCGATGACTGATCGCCCGAACCGTCACTAGCCATATCTGTAACATATACATAGAAACAACAAAAAGTGTTAACAAAATTTAAAACAATATATATCAACACATTATTGTAATGAAATCTATTATAAGTACATCAATTTATAATTCAAATTACTCATATAGAACATTTTTTACTTTTAATTTTGGTCAAGAGTTTGCTCGATGACCGTTATACCTTCTTGGTGATCCATTCTCATGTAACTATTTACAGTATCAGGCACATCCATCATATCATCACTTGGGATTGAGAAAGGGGGGATATCATCAAACTTATCATATTCTTCTTCATCGTCAACATCACCTACTCCTAAAATTCGCCTTTTACCATTAACAACAATGCACCACTGAGTGTCTACAGGATCAGATACATAAAACACTTGTGTTTGCTTATGATGCAAGGATAAAAGGTTTTTCAGTGTCACGCAGACGACTCATATCGACTAGAGTAAAACCACACTCATCCGTTCACAAACCACGTCTATTATCCGCCCACTTGCATTGAAAAATAAGCACAGTGAAGTCACAATAATCGAGCTCCCATATTTCCTGAATGATCCCATAATATGATTGTTTAGCATCAATCGGAGTTGTATCATTTGCACTCGCATACTCCCTAGATGATGCAACCATTGAAACCCCACAATTCTGTACCACCTTTGATTTCTTGTCCTGACGTTCAGTGTAAAAGGTATATCCATTGATATCATACCCCTCATACGATTTAAAACTGTCACGTGGACCGTATGCCAACCACTTAATTGTATCGGGTACATGATGGTCATTTGCAGACAATTCACCAATTACTTTATTGTGGAACCAATCAATGAAAGACCTGTTATACTCATTCATCAACGCCCTCTCCCCTTTTGATGGGTTTTTGTGGCGCAATTCACACATATGTCTTTCTAAGTATGGATTAACTTCAGTAACATGGTGCAACACGAAAAGATGAGCTTTATTCAACTCACTCAATGAAGGCGAAATATGTCGCATTCCGACACCACCCTTGCCTTCTAATCTTCCCTCGTGTCTGGACTTTGGAAGACCTATCGTCACAGCCTTAGCAAAATGAGAAGAACAATATCCTCCAACCTTTTCGGCAATTGTTCCTTGAATAATACTCGCCTCTGGTCTTGCTGGGTTCCTCACTTTCTTTTTCAAAGAACCCATATGTCTCTCAAAAGGGTATGCCCATCTTAAAAACACAGGACCACACAGTTTAATCTCTCTTACCAAATGAAGGACTAAGTGAACCATAATGTCAAAAAAAGAAGGTGGAAAATACATCTCAAATTGACAAAGTGTTATCACCACCTCATTTTGGAAAGCATCCAACTTATCAGGGTCAAGTACCTTGTTGCATATGGTATTGAAAAATGAACACAACCTCGTGATGGCAAGCCTGACATGTTTTGGAAGAATCCCGCGTATTGCAATCGGCAAAAACACTTGCATCAACACATGACAGTCATGGGACTTCAGCCCAATTAATTTCAGATCAATCAAAGAAACAAGTCTTCTCATGTTAGATGAGTATCCAGTGGGAACCTTAATACCGTATAAACACTCACAGAACAATCGTTTCTCTTGCCTAGACAATGTATAACAAGCTGGAGGCAAATATGTTGTTGTTCCCTTTCCTTTCTTAGCTTTTTCCTTAACCTTTGGCCATAAATTAGGCCGAATCTTCAATTTCTCCATATCTCTGCGAACCTTCAGACCATCCTTAGTTTTTCCCGGCATATTCAACAGAGTACCAATAATTGCATCACAAACATTTTTTTCAATGTGCATTACATCTAGACAATGTCTAACAGGTAAGTATTTCCAATAAGGAAGTCTCTAGAATATCGACTCTTTTTTCCAAATGACACCATCGTCTTCCGAAGGTTTAACCCCCTTACCAAATATTGTGCCCATTCCCTTAACACGATTATAAACTTCTTTTCCGGTCAACGGTCTAGGAGCTGGAGCATTTTCAACTAACCCGTTAAATGGTGCTTTTTTCTTTCGATATGGATGAGAATTATGTAGGAATTGCCTATTAATGATATAGACATGTTTCCCACAATGTGGCAAATGTGTAGCCTCCATACCATTCTCACACATGGGACATGCCTTTTTTCCTTTGACCTTATACCCCGACAAATTGCCATAAGCAGGATAATCATTTATAGTACAGAATAGCATAGCACGAAGCCTGAAATCTTCATTGGAATACGCATCAAATACCATAACACCTTCGTTCCACATCTTTTTGAGATCTTCGATGAGAGATGCAAGATAGATGTCTATATCATTTCCCGGCTGTTTAGACCCAGAAATTAAGAGAGACAACATAATATACTTCCGCTTCATGCACAACCATGGAGGAAGATTGTATATCACTAACAGAACAGGCCAAGTACTATGTTGACTACTCAAAGTACCATAAGGGTTCATTCCGTCCGTACACAATGCAAGTCTCAAGTTCCTAGCTTCCTGACCAAATTCCCAATATCTGGATACTATAGCCTTCCATTGAGGAGAATCTGCTGGATGCTTAGCCTAAGCAACCCATCTTTCTTTCTCCGATCAGCATGCCATCTTAGGTTCTTTGCATCTTCTTTGATAGAAAAGAGCCTGCTAAACCTTGGCACAATTGGAAGATACCACAACACTTTCGCAGAAGGACCCGTATTGCCCGACCCATGCTCAACCCCATCCGGCAATTTATAGCGGGACTTACCACACCTCGGGCATTCATAAAGGTCTGCATTCTCATTTCGATACAACACGCAATCACTCGGACATGCATCAATCCGCTCATATTCTAAACCCAAAGGACACATTAATTTTTTGGCATAGTAGGTGGATTTTGGTAATAAATTACCCTCAGGAAACATATCTTGTAAAGCTTCTAAGAGTTCTGTGAAGCCTACATCAGTCAAATTATGTTTCGCTTTGATGTTGAAAAGGGTTAAAACCCCACTCAATTGAGTGTATTTTGTACACCCTGGATAAAGGGGTTTCCCAGCAGCTTCAAACAAACTGTCAAACACTCGTGGCCGCTCATTAAAATGGTCACGGGACCCTTCCAACATCTCACCTAATCGATCATCACCAAACTCTTCATCCTCAGTGTCACTATTATCTCCGTGGTCATTTTCATTACCTACAACATCATCACCTTCAATCCTAACATGATCTTCAATCACAACTTCATTCTCAGCCCCAACATTCGACATATCAATCTCTAATGAGTTACTAGTGCCATCATCAACAATAACCCTACTCTGAGTATATTTTCCCTTCTCACCATGCCATAACCAAATATAATACTCAGCTCTAAATCCTCGACGAATAATATGATCTCTTATTAACCTAATATTAGAAATCGTATTCACATTGTAGCAATCAACACATGAGCAATATATCTCATCCTCGGAAGTAAGTTGTTGATGCTCTACAGCACGTTTACAAAACTCATTCACACCTTGTACGAACTCCAACGTATTCCGCTTTCCATACATCCAACTTCGATCCATTTCTAAAAACCCCCACACATATACACATACATAAAAAATTATTATCAATTAAAAAATTCACATAAATATAACACAACAAACTAATATTCAATGCATGCTTCCATTGGGTCCTTATCACTCCAACCTAACCCATCCTTAAACGTCCAATCCCACTAGTGAATGCATGTATCATCTTTGATTCTAAGTAAAATTCGGCAGCATTTCCCTTCAGTTCTCCAAGTACACGATGAAGATAATTGCTTATCTTATATGCACCCGGAGAACAAATTAGGGAAATGATTAACCGTATTTCACTTAGAATCAAAGAATCAACATACATTCACTACCTAAGTGAGATGTGACGTTTAAGAACAGTCCCAAAACGGGGACTATTCAAGACTTACTCATAATGGCAGGGCCGGATTTTAGCATGTGCATAAAGGTCTACAGCACAGGGCCACATTTTCTAGGGGCCTAATATCGAGGTTAAGCCTTGGAAAAATATCTCAATTACAAGGAATACTCCTTTTTCTTTCTCTCATCTATTAATGATACCTCTTTCCCAAATTTTCCCAAATCACGCTTCTATTTATAAGTTATAATAGGGGCCTCATTGTGTTATTAGAACAGGGCCACAATAATCTAAAAAACGGCCCTGCGGCTAATGAGTAAGTCTTGAACGGGTATCTAGGCATTATGATGTACATAAAAACAATCGCATTCAAGCGATTCCAAGTCATCACCAAACAACAAATACCAAACCATTCCTTAGATTTCCCTTCCCCTCCCATTGGTGAGTCTATCAATATGAAGGCATTGCAAAAACAATCGCATTATACATACAAACAATCACATTTAAGCGATTTCAAGTCATCACCAAACAACAAATACCAAACCATGCCTTAGATTTCCCTTCCCCTTCCCATTGGTCAGTCTATTAATATGAAGGCATTGCAAAAATAATCCCATTATACATATCACTTCAAATAATTCACCAAACTTATGCAAAAACAATCCCGTATAACATTCTAGGGCATACAAAAACTTAAGCAAAATCATCACAAAATTAGTTTTTAATCCTTAAATCTTATAACTAATCATATATATATTACATTAAGCATTTTTAACTACTATTTAAGCCAAATTTTTTATTAAAGCACTATTAAAAAAGAAAATTGAAAATTAATAAGAAATAAAGAAAAACTAACCTTTTATGACAAGGGGAAGGTGGCGCTGGCGGCTGTGAACGGAGTAGAGGAGTGGGGCGAAAACCCGTCGGTGGAAAAGAAGGGCGAAAACCCGTCGGTGGAAAAGAAGGGTGAAAACCGCACCAAAGAGGGGCGAAAACCGGCCGAAAACCGCACCAAAGAGGGCCGAAAACCGCCGGAAAAACGAGTAATGTGACCCTTGTCGCCGGAAACCGAAACCTTGTCGCCGGAAAATGGAACCTTTTCGCCGGAAATTGTAAGAGAGTGAGAGAGTGTGAGAGTAGAGAGAGAGAGAGTAGAGAGAGAGTGAGAGTAGAGAGAGAGAGAGTCGAGAGAAACAGTGAAGCAAAAAAAACAAACCCGTGTTTTTTTCCAGATTTGGGGCACAGATATTGCTGCGGTTTCTGTCAGAAACCGCAGCAATATCTCTGCCCCAGATCTGGAATAAAATATTCCAGATTTTTGAAACATATTGCTGCGGTTTCTGACAGAAACCGCAGCAATATATTAAAATAATATTCAAAAAAATATTACTTTAATATATTGCTGCAGTTTCTGACAGAAACCGCAGCAATATCTGTCTGAAAAAAATATTCCACTTTTCTAAAACAAATCCGTTGGAAATATATTGCTGCTGTTTTCTCTAGAAAACGCAGCAATATGGTTGGTCAAATGGTCAACTATTTGGAAAAAGTTTCCGTTGGAACCATATTGCTGCGGTTTTTAATAAAAACCGCAACAATATGGTTATTTTATAGTTTACCTTTTCTTTTGTCGTGATATATTGTTGCGTATGGGTAAAACCGCAGCAATACCACCGCAGCAATAAGCATTTATTCTACTAGTGTAAAAAGGGTATAGTAAGAGATGAGAGACAATACCAATTGAAGAACGAATATTGAAAACGATTATTCTATTGGAATCTTGAATGTGCTCCCAAAATAGATTAAAGAGAAACTAGGGTTCTTGAGAGAGCATAATAAGAATAGTTCTAAAAGCTAAAAACAGAATAATCCCCAAAATGTCGCGACTACAACCTTATTAACTACAACCTCCGAATTTTTTATTGAAAAACGCGGCAAAAGCGCAAAAAACAGTACCGCCCGATAGGCCGGGCAACTCCGCCTGATCGGGCGAAACCTCAACGAAGTCTCCGGCAGCTTCGCCTGATAGGGCAACAAAACGAGCCTCTGTGCAAAATACGTAATCCTATCGGGCTGATATGCCCGATCCACTGGGCGCTTACACCAATCCTTTCTTTGTAGCTCGAATATTCTCCAATAATGACATTTGCATTTAGGTCCAAAAATCAGCATGTATGACCTTCAACTCGCAACTCAAGCATGCCACGCTATCCAAAATCTTCTCCAATCAATTCGTGAGAGTAAAGAATGGAAGAAAAACACCAAACCTACCCAATCACATGCAAACAATGCAAACCACATCTTGGAAGAGATTGTTAGTTGAATTAGCTCAAAAGAGCTCAAACATTACCAAAACACCAAGGAAAGGGAGATAAAAATCATATATAAAATGAATACATCAAATATCTACTTCCCTTAGAGCATGACCATTCATGCCACCAAAAAACATGTCTTCCCTTTCTCTTATCAACTTTCTATGTCATCTTACAAAAGTTGATCATGCATAATAACCCATTTTTACAAATGCACCCTACTCATGACAATAAAAAAGAACATCCCAAAAAATGATTAATTTTGAAAGGTGTCAAAATATAGCAAAATGGATGTCTATTTTATATCTCAAAAAAATATGACTATTGGTGAAACTTTTTTTTTAAAAAATTTGTATTTTTAAAGTTACAAAGTTTAAATAACCCCAATCTGACATGTTACACATGTCGAGAAACGGTTGGCTGGCCCCCCGCCACAATCTGACGCGTGCCAGACTGCCTGCCAATGGAGTTTTTTTCTGTTCAGAACTCAAGCGTGGCACGTTGTCATTGGCTGGGTCATTTTGTCATCAAAACTCACCATTTTAATTTGATCCTTTTCGCAGCCAAATTTGTCACACTTTTTCGTGGACCCCCCTTTTCTTTTTTTATGACTTATTTCATGGTTTGGGTAATAGGATATCCAAACATAGATTAGGTCATTGATGACCCAAATAAAAACATCAAAAAACCATGGATGCAACTCAATGTTTTTTTGAGCAAGGTTCATAACTCAATTTTATGCCCAAATAAACTATGAGTGGGGATGCTCTTATGAATAACCAAGCAACTTTTTCCAATTTCCATGAACTTAATAAAGGAACTTAATACATGTGTATTCAACATTCATGCGATTTTTTGCTTCCTATGGTGAACCAAACAAGTCCAACATGTCCTCCCATCTTTTATGTTGCTTGCAAAATTACTTTCATATATTGGGTGTTGCTGGAAGATTTGTAATTGGTCGTGTGTTTCATGTTCAACTGTGATATTTAATGTTCTTTCCAAGTTACAAGTAAGTCTATTATCTTTTTTAGAGCGATAAGACAAGTGCATTACTTAAGGGAAAATAGCATCACCTATAAGAAGATTTCTGAAGAATAATGATTCTCCAAAAATGATTTAGCGCCAAACTGCACGAGGCGAGCCGGAGAAGGAGCAACACCTTTCACATCCTTTTTAACATAAGAAAAAGATGCAAAAGTAAAAGAACAACATGAGAGTAAAATATCACCAAATGTGGCATCCAAACCCGAGAAGAAAGTGACCAATAGCTATTGAAAAGTCGCAAAATCACAATTAAGGAGTTATATTTATTTAAGAACAATGTGCTCATACCATACCCTCACACAAGTCTCACGGGTGTGCATAAATATCCTACTCGGTTTGATCCGATCAGTGATATGGTCGATCAGATCCGATAAACTGAATATCTCATTCTTTTTTTTATGTTTGGATGTTTCGAATCGGATATCTGAAAATATCCGAAACATGAGATTTTAATTTGGTATTTTTGAATATCCGGTCAAATATCTCGTTCCCATGACCGGATTCTTGAAATATACGGTAATTCGATCCAAAACTAATTATTTTTGAACTTTTCTTTGAAAAACCAATATTTTTCTAGGTTTAAGATATTTGATCTAAAATTTCGGATCTGACTTAAATCGTATTTTTCCGACCTGAAAATTTTGAATATCCGAAAATTCGGAAGGGATCGAATTATCCAAAATGAATACCCCTACTCACGCCCATGTGAGGGCCTTTTATAACGCCCCGACTTTCATATATGATAACCTTAATTGATCATAATCAACCGCGAAAATATACCTTAAGCATATGTGTTTCGGCTCACAAATAAAATAATCATTAATGTATATATTATTTTGTTGAGGGAAGAGAGTAACACTAATTAGTTAAAGAAAATTGTACTTTCTGCGTTTTTCAATACCACATATGGGCTTGCAATTTAAGAAAGAGATTTTAGATGGTAAACCAAAAAAATAGTTTTTATAATTTTAATCTTGATAATCCAACCCTCCCTCTAACCACTATTACAGTTAATTTTTATAAATTTATTGTTATCCATTTACCATTCTAATCTCTTCTTTAAACCATGTGTCTAACTTTAGCGCCGCAAGTATAAAAAAAACAGATGAAGTATTGCACAACAAACTCAGAAAAATGTTGCTATAGTAGGCTTCACTCAGGCAACTGCTCAAAACATAAAAAAGTTGGTCTTGTAATAGACGACCTACTTTTATTATAAAATTAGGCAACGATCCAAAGTCAATATTAAGAAATGAATAGACCACATTTATGAATATAGTGACTAGTTTAGTCTAATTAGTGATCAATATAATACATTCAGTTATCATTTTTTAATCCATTTTCTGACTAGTTTAATCCATTTGGTAAGACTGTCGGGTTATTTTTTAAAATCGTCTAGTTCGAGTTTCAAAGGGAATTAAAGGAAGGAAAAGACAAGGGACGACTAGGTTGGTGTGAGATGTCTAGGGATTAGGTTAGAGTGAGATGAAATGGAATTAGAAGAATATAGGTTTTAGTTTGTCTAATTTTACATTACAATTACGCCGCCTATTCTAATAATTTATGAACATAAATAAGTTCCATCCTCCCAAGTCACTTTCATGGAACCTTTTTGAGTGACTACAATTACTTACTCTTATCTATCTTAATGACTCATCTTGTCCATCCATATCTTTCACCTTTAAAACATTCAAAAAATTGCCGAAAACGAGATGAATCATTCATTTTAATTGTAGTATTTCAATTTTCGAAAACAAGTTATTATGATTACAATTTGATTGAGGTAGCAATTGGGAACCTGGATTCATTTTAATTGTAGTATTTTAATTCTAGAAATTGAAATCATGTATTTGAATTCCAATTCCAATTTCTCAAACTTGTTTGGGAAACATGGGAATTGAATTCCAATATTTCATATCTATATATTTGTTTGGAAAAAATTGGAATTGAATTCCCAAATTCAAATTCCATGTTATTGTTTGGATAACCTTGTAATTGCATTCAACAAAAAATATTGAATTCTTAGCAAATAAAAGGCATTTGACATTCCAACATCCAAAATTGTCACAACAAAAGTTATATCAACATAGAGAGCAACAATTAAGAGTAGTAATTGATAGAAATAACGCAAAAAACCTACAATGACATACGAAAGTGTGTCAAACTACTCAGCAAGGCACAAGAGTACCCAATCAAGTTTTTCTCGTCCTCTGGTAGTCTTTCAACATTAGAAACTCGTCGGGATTACCGTTCATAAACAATTTACTGCCCTCATAATCTGATTCATAGAAATGTCAAACACTTAGGAAACAACAGTGTGTATCTCTTGACAAGTGTGTTTCAGAGTGTCTTTTATTTTGCTTTGCACATATTCTCAAAGGACTCGGCAAAACCGTTGACCGCATCAGCCACACTATCTTTTTTGCACTTGCGAGAGCCCGAAACGGTTGGATCCTTGGATGAGATCCTTCCTTCACTGATCATTTCCCCCTCCATGGTGTCCGCTGCCTCATCATATTGTTCGGAACCATCCCCAACAGCTCAATCGGCACCAAATAAAGTGCATATATCTTCCCAATTCTCTATGCAATTGTCGTGATAAGGGGGTGCATTTTTGTTCTCCTGAAAAGGGATTAGAACATGATATATTTCAGCCACCAGTAATTACTTGCAACAAAGGAAACATATCGAAACCAAACTTGAACTTTGAAGGAATCACACCAGTAAGCTGGTTTCTGAAAAGAAATAGAGATTCATATTTAACTTCCAGCAAAGTTGACAACTTTCATATACGTGCCAAAGACACATCATGGTGAGCAAGTCACTATGATGCAAGCATTATGCTTGCAAGCAAAAAAGTCCAGTTAAAACACTCATATTTTGTTCTACTAAACAGACTACATAGACAAAATGTAGGAGTAAGATAACAAATTTAAAATTTCCAGCTAAATGGTACAATACAGCAAAAACATCATAGCGAATTCCCGAAATTCATGTTTTTAAACCATTAACAACTCTGTTTAGGTCTTCGGAGGGCATCCCCTAGAATGCGAGATCGGAAGCCGATCCTTCCCAACCCGGCAAAACATAATTGAACCGAAGACTTGGATCACATGTAGCTAGTACATTGGTAGTAATATCTCCTTTCCTATTTCTATATCTAGGTCGATCTTCAGCTCGAATTGTCATCTTAATAAGCGTCCCATCAAGTGCCCCAAGTGCCTCCTCAAACCACTTCCACTGTTGTCTCCATCATATGTCACACTAGAATCTACTTGCTTAATATATAACTTGTCTATCTTCATCACAGCTTTGAGCATGGTATGGGACTGACGACTTATCGTTTCTCCCAAACGAGTGAACACGTCACCAATAGTTCTATTCTTAAGATCATGTGCAAGAGTATGTATACATTCTACGTAGAAAGAAAGCAACAACTTCTAAGACTGACACGTTCTTAGTAGTTAGACCTCCTTTGGACACTAAAACATGGCATAACTTATCAAAACAAATCATTCATGAGGGAATCCAACCAATGCGCTCTTTTCATTGCACGTTCATGTTCATTCCAAGGCATGTCCTTATGCTTAAACCAATTATACCATGCTCCCACTACTACCATAATAAAGCCACTAACTATTGCAATCAGTTCCATTTCATCATCATTGTCATCTCTAGTTCGTTTTCTAATAGTAGAAACTTGTTGATCATGGGACATATTGTATCTCGCTATATATTGAGACATAAAATAACCAAAGATTAATAAATCGTAAACCTTTATGGTTGTAATCCATTTTAAACATAATTCCCAGCAACTTAAAAAGTGCTTTCTATACCACTATATGATTGCAAATGAGTAGATAGAATGGGAAGAGGAATCAAAGCAATTGCAGGAGGGAGAGAGAAATTTAATTTTTAGCATAGATATAAAGGTTTTAAAAAACATATATGCTACGCCTTCATGATATTAGGAGCTCTGGTAGAAGGAGACATCTGTAAGGCAAAAACTTATGCAAAACTTATCAAGATCTGAGTTCATTGTACTTATTTCTTTTACTGCAACTCAATGACAATAACATCATATATCTCAAAGTAGTCTAATTACTTATATGATTCCACTATTCTCATAAACTATATAAGCCATAAGGCAAAAACTTCAGGATTTTTTTTTCAAAAATGAGAACATAAATTTATAGCAAAAATTGACATTTTTGAATGTATGCAATCACAACTACGAAACAATTGATAAATACTATATCAATATCACCATATTTTTTTCGCCTAACTTTTCCAGCGTAGTCATATCATATATGATAAATTGGTAAACCAAAGCAATACAAATTTGAGTCTTCACATAGGAAAATTCACTTTCAATTCAACATAGCCAAGTCAATAATAATAATAAAGTGTAGTTTATGAAGGTGAACAAGCAGCAACAACACACAAACGAATCCAAACCCTAATTCCGCGGAATCCTACAAAAATAAGTAAAACGCAATACAATTGCAGTCAAAGAAACATCACATTCACAAATTTAATCATGAAAAAAAAAATCATAAACTCAACGATATAGAACCTTGATAATTCAAAATAAAACCTAATTACAGATGTAGGAAGAAGATTTTATAGTTGGAAAAATATGAAAAATGATAATCGTACTTTCAATCGAATCTTCTGAGATAAAAAACCGTTCCTCCAATCTTTGAGATCATTCGCAAAATCATTCCTTTAATTTTTTCACATCAATCGCATAATTGTTCTGTGTTCATTTAGAGATTTGTGTTGGGAATTCACGAAAGGTAGAGGGAGTTGAGGAGAGAGAGAGAGTTGTATTTGTTACATTGGGGAGGGGGTGGGATTTGTGTTGGGCCAAATATTGAAATGACATCGAGAGGGGGTTGGATTTTTTTTAAGGAAAAATTGGTAAGAGCAGGCCCAACTATGGCCATCCTGCCATAATAACTCCCAACTATTGAAAATCTCACAGCAGACCAAACTTTTTGTCATAGTTTACAAGAGTGGTCCCATATGACTGGTTACCGGCTAAGTTTATAAAAAAAACGTTTTTTTTTTCATTTGAATGTCTAAGCAGCTATATTCTTGATATTCCTCTGTAAATTCAAGAGGTCTTTGAAAATTAAGAAATAATAGGACAGAATTAACCCAAAACAAAGATTTAGGTGAATTGATGAGTAAATATACTCTAAGGAATAAAAAAAATGTCTCCAATTTCTATTGATGGCCGTAGCCCATATGGCCTTTCCAATTATGAATTTACCTCACCATCATCTCCTTCCATTCTCAAGTCTCTCCATCTCCATTTCTCCATTTTCTCTCTCCTCTTCTAACCTCCATTTTCCTCACCAGCATATCTGCTTCCTCTTTTCTGCAAGTGCCAAGTGGGCCCACGAATACTCCTCTTCTTCTCTGAGATTTAGTCTCTCACCTTCGATGAGATCGTCGGAGCTACGTCGACTATATCGAAAACGCTCTTTCTCTATAACAATTGTGTGTATCAATGGCGTCGTACGCCTTCTCTGTATCATATTCTCTCTCCTCTTTCTGGGTTTCCTACCAATTTTAGTAGAAGGTTGTGTTAGAGATGGCCACTGGTGCGGGCTGGGTGGGCTGGTCCGCGGCCCCTAGTGGGCCGGGCTGAGATTTCACGGCCCAGGACCGGACCGTGAAATTCACGTTTTGGGCGGGCTGGTCCACGGGCTGAAAAATCTTGGCCCACACCGGTCTGTTACCGGTTTTCACGGTTCGAACAACGGTTTTGGCAGTTTGTGGGCCTACTGGGCTAGCGGCCGGCATGAGAATTTTTTTTTTCAGAATTATTTAATCGTTAGAATCATTTATTATTGTTACATAAAACCTTTAAAATTAATTAAAATATATACAATTATTAATATTAATGAATAATTTCATTATTTTTGAATTTGATTGAATTATAATATATGAAATTTGATTAAAATATATACAATTTGATTAAAATATACACAATTTGGTTGAATAATTACTTGGGCTGGGCTGGTCCCGTTCATGGGCCGGGCTGGACCGATTTCGTGGACCGGGCTGGGCGGATTTAGTAGCGGGCTTTCGTGGGTTGGGCTCAAAAAATCTGGCCCACGGCCCACCCACCAATTTCACGGTTCGAGTTGGGCTGGACCGGGCTTTTCGTGGGCTCAGCCCACACGGCCCAACAGGCGGGCTGGGCTGGATGGGCTGGATTGGCCCGCACTGTTGGCCATCTCTAGGTTGTGTTGGCAAAAAAATAAGCAAAGCAGAACCATCGAAGAGAGAGAAAAAGGTGAATTCGATTAATTTTGAATTTTTTATTACAAGACTATGAAAGGTGGGAATTTTAAAGTGTTGAGCTAGCTTGTGGTTGTTGTTTGCAAAATGAATGAAATTGTTTATGTGCAATATCTAGCATAACCAAAATATGAAGAGCAGCATTGCTTATTAGGCAGTTAAACTCAAATTGATAATTTACTAGCAATTGCAGTTTATGTATAATTACATCACCTTCAAAGTATTCCAATTTGAAAATAGAAGGTTCAAGAGTAATACTCAAAAATTGAATTACACATCAAAATTTTGAGAATAATGTAGATGGTTGAAAATTTGAAACAAAGGGTAGAACAGAGAAATTTTACAAGAAAAAAAGAAAATGGGTGTTCTAAATGCTAGTCAATCATGTGAACCTCATGTGACCAAATTTACCTGTTGTAGTAGGTCATTTACCTGCTAGGACTACTCTTGTAAACTATGCTATAAAGTTTGGTGTGCTGTGAGATATCCAATAGTTGGGACTTATTATGGCAGGACGGTGATAGTTGAGTATGTTCTTATCAATTTTTCCTTTTTTTAACATGGGTTAGCATTATATTGGAATTGGCCCAATTCCAATTACAATTCTATTATTCATCCAAACAAGGGAATTGGGCTAATTCCATCATTTCAAATGAAATGATAGTTCCTAAACAAAGCGTGAAGCAATTGTAAAATTATTCTATTTTTTCCTTCATAAAAAAATTTATCCCATCTTAACACATAATTCAGAGCATACTCCGAGCACAATAACTAATTTCATTCTAAACCCTAAAAAAACTTAACCACCTCATACTATAATAAGAACCCTACTCCAGTACTCCATCCCCCCTCTTCCCCATACAACCAAAAAACCCTAAAAGATGGTGAATATTTTGAAACCAGGCAAAGCCGTAATCGTCCTACAAGGGCGGTACACCGGGTGAAAAGTCGTGATCATGCACAACTTTGAGGACGACACGTGAGATCGGCCATACGGGCACTGCTTAGTCGCTGGGATCAACAAGTACTCAAAGAAGGTGATCCAAAAAGACAACGCGAAGAAGCAGGCGAAGAAATCGAGGGTGAAGTGTTTCGTAAAAGTCGTGAATTACAACCACATCATGGCAACTCATTACACACTTGATATTGATCTCAAAGATGTTGTTTCTGCTGATGCATTCACTCCAAAATAACAAGGTTACGGCTGCTAAACAGACTAATATTAGGTTTGAGGAGATGTTCAAGACTGGAAAGAATCGTTGGTTTTTCTCCAAACTCAACTTCTAGAATCTAGATGAGAATGACAAAGAGAAAAAGTAGGCTTTTTTTTATTATGTTTGTGGATTGAAAATAAGTACTTTCTGCTGATTTTCTCAACAAGTTAGGGATTTTTGTCTAATAAGTAGAACTGTAGTAGTAAGATTTAATAGCAGTAGATGTGATTGTTTTTGGCTTCATGTTGCACTCACCAGCTTCTATATATAAATATCAAAGATCGAGATTATTTTGATCTGATGATGTTGCAACTTGCAACAGGAGTAGTTAACATTGAAGCATTAAAACATTTTTAATCGTTATACGTATTAGTGATATTCTACTCATATTCTTGGAATATGAATTTCTTAACATGATTATCTTAATTTTATCTTTATCTAAACTTAAATTGAACTTTATTTTATAAGGTGTTATAACATATTATAAGTTGATTACAATAAAGCTTTAATTATTTATTGTTATGAAATAACTTAAAATAAGTTGAAAAAACAGGAGTATACTTTTGACGAATCTAACCAGATCATACACATTCTTTATTATAATTAAATGGGGATTATTTATGGTGAAAGTTAATGATCTTTGACTCCATAACTGAAAATTGCAGCAAATAATAATTAGAATAGGTATTAGGTTGGTCTTCATTTCCTTTTCTCCTTCATATCTCTCGACACCTGCATTATCTCTTCTATCACCACATGATAAATCGTCTATGTTTTTCTTCATGACTCCTTGATGCATTACCACTAGATTCCTACAAGTTTTGTCTTCAATGGGCATATATGGGCAGCTCTTTAGTGTGTTTCTCCATTGCTTTATTGTCTCAACTTCTTAGGTGCTCCCGAGAGTACGTAGAATTATATGCTCCCAAATATATTTTTTGCACATTTGTGACGTAAATGTGCAAAATATGTGAAAGGGAATATTATAGAGGCTTTGCATAGTTGAACTATGAACAACTTACAACCTTGTGCGCTAACCGCATAATCTTTCAGTATCATAGTCCCGTCTTTGTAATTTCTAGCCCCAAAAGTATGCCACTCACCATATGAACCATCTAAATTCCTATGTTTTCGTACATTTAGCTCTGTTACTTGTTTTTGCCTTTTCTTATTTTCAATGGGAGTAATGATGAACTGAATCTACAAGATTGATGAAGCTAAGAATATAAGCTAAGGAGAATGATCCTTGTGTCTGAATTGTCCATTATTTTTCAATGATGATATGATATTTATCTCTCTTTGAAAGATAACTCTTCTAATTATTGCCTATAAAAGATGTTATCCCTAATTCGAGCGATTTAGCTTTAATGATAGGTGGATTAATTAGATGGATAGAATTCTTCTTTAAGTTCTGTAATTAATCTTTATGTTACTCCATATCTGATATGTCCATGTGGAATTACTTGGTCGAATGCTTCAATATCTCCATGATGCTGGAGAATTTTGGACATCAAAATTTCCATTTTGACCTTGAAAGATTTACAAAGTCGGCCTAATTTCATCAAGTATTGTAAATTAGTGTTTTAATTCATCAAGACTTAATAACATTTTATGTTCAAGAACAACTCTAATGACATTGTTTCTAGGTCCAAAAAACTTCCTCTGTGAATTATGGAAGAAAAATGCAAGTTATTGAGTCCTACTCTATATAGTTTCTAAATCCTAATAAGAAATGTCGAAAATCGACATTTGGTTCGATCTTAATTTGGTTTGTTGGAATAAATTATGTTGTCGTGAACGTTTTGGGCCTTTAGGATCAAGGAAGCTAAAGTCGATGTTTGGCTATGCAAAGAGAGCTTTTGGCGGGACCAATGCTTGGGTTCACTAGTGGAAAAAAACGCAAGGGCTGCGATGCAAGGGCTGCGGTTTATTGCAAAACGTAGCCCTTAATAGTGAAGGGCTGCGGTTAGCCCAAAAACTGCAGCCCTTTAGTAATAAAGGGCTGCGGTTTTGGACTTAACCGCAACCCTTTAGTGAAGGGTTGCGGTCTATATTAAAACCGCAGGCCTTGGTTCTTCTTCAATTACACGCGAAAGTTTCCCGCAAATATTATTATACTCACCAAAACCCTAACTTTTTCCCCTCTCTCTCTCCCCAGTCCCCGATTTTCCCTCTCTCACCTCATCAAACCCGCATCCCCCTCTCTCTCTTCGCATCTCTGCTCACCCTCCGCCGTCGTTCTCTCGCCGGAGCTTCTCCCACGTGATGTTGCGCGCTTCCGTCACTCCTTTTGTTCGCGAAGATCCAAGCTCGAAAATCGCGTCTTCAATGGCGTCGAATTTCTAGGGTTTTCCGAAAACGATCGAAAATTGCAGTAAACGACACTGAGAAAAGGTAGAAAGAGATCAATCGATTATGGAATCTCGACCTTCCCTTTCGGGAAGGTTCAACATCAAAGCAGCAACAACGAGTACTTCATCATCATCTTCACCACCATCAAAAGAAAATAGTATCTCAAGAACAAGTTCAAATTCATCTCTTTCAAGTCAGTTTTCGAGCATAATCTTTCATCAATTCTTAACAATCCACACTCTTCTCGATCTAGCGATGCTTCTTCATGGCTTGGATGGTGTTCTTCTTCAACCTCGGTACCTTTGCCTGAATTTTCCCCAATTAATACGTCGAAACCTAAATTAGATGCTAATAAATCTGATTTTCAACCGTATTTGTCTTCCGTCACGTGCTGGTTATGAAGAGGATATTGGAGTTTTGGTTATGAAGAACGTCACATTCTATCTTATAGGTTGCAGCTTGAGCAGCGTCTTTAATCTGTACATTTTTTTCCTCTCTCCTCTCAATTTGTGTTTTTCTCTTTAATTTTGAATTTCTGCTTCTTGATTGTGGCTGATTTTTTTTGGAAATTGAAGGTTATTCAAGGAGATTGTATGGCTGTATTGTATCTTGAGTTTTAATTTTAGTCAATTTAATCTGATTCTATACTAGGGTTTTTGTTTGATTTTCAATGGAAGATTGAATTAGGGTTTCTGACTAAAATTTGGGTAATTTGACCTTAGTGAATAACTAATAAACCTAAACAAAAACCCGCATCCCCCTCTCTCTCTTTGCATCTCATTCCTTGCGTGCGATTTTCCAGTAGTAGCTATCAATTGCCATATGCTTCTCAAGTAATTTTCTCTCTCCTACTATCAGATCTTCTATATTTATCAATTTGTGTGTATAATATGTGAATTCATTTGAATATATGGATATACGATTTGCACAATCTTTAGATTTATGATGCGAATTAAGCTTGATATTCTTCGAATTTGGTTACTCTTATCGAATATTCCGCGCAATGATGCCTTGTTAAACTTGAATCTGAGGATCAAAAATCGAAATTAATATAATCATTTCTGTTTTGCAATTTGAAACTAGACATGTTAACTGATTATTTATGGAGATTTCAACTTTTCATCATCTTGCAAGATTCTTTTCTGATTGGAAAATTGATGTGTTTGTATATGCTTCTGCTGAAAATCCTTCTTGTGTGGTTTGTCTTGCTGATGTATTATCTCCTCTTATCCTGATGTAGTTTCTTTCCCGTTTTCATTTTGTTTGTTGGATGTTCTTAGGCCCATGGTGGACATTAACGCTTTCTCAAGCTCTTACTAGTGTAAGATATGTTGCAAGCTAATTATCGGAAAGGGCAGCAGGGATGTTTTCTCTTATGTATGGGTTCTGGAACTACATGTTTAGCAAGACGGAATTCCATGTTCTTATTCTCGGTATTGACAAGACTGGAAAAACGGTAGTTATTTTCCCATAAGACTAGAATTTGTGGGCTTGATTTTTTCGATGTATGGATTTGAATGACCACAATAAATGCTTATGAGAATATGTTTGATTGATGCTCACAATAGTATTTTTTGCGTGCTTCTTTTATGGAAGTATGCTTCATGTAGTGATGATCATCTCCGAGTGCTGAGTATCTTGTTGAGCTGCTGGTTTACTACAGATCCAGGGCTCGAAAACTTGCCTCTGTTATGAAATTATATCTGCCCTTGAATTTGAGGACCCGATCTTTTCTGCCTTTATACAATTATTTCTCCCCCTATAGAGCAGAAAATTGGGCCTCTTAATCCATCCCAAGTTGGAAGGAGTTAGAGTGGTGTTAATGGGAGGGGAATATGGAATAGCAAAGGCCCTAACACAAATACCCTGCCAACAGTAAAACGCATAAAATGGGATTGAACGACAATATTATGGTTGAAGCCATGAAGGTATAGGATAAGTGATTGAGCTTTGTCCAGTTCTGTTCCACTCATATTCTGCTCCTGTTTGGCAATGATTATTCGTCTTCTTCTTCGTCCTCCGCTGCCGATTCTTCTGGTAAAATTATTTTTCTTTTTTTTTTTTGAACGTTTTCGAAAGTTTTGTGTCATTTGATGATTGTTTGAGAATTAATGGAAACAGAGGTAAGAATGGGGAATTTTTTGTTCTTGTTGATCTCGTTTGTGCGTTTTTCCCGGGAAATAATGGAAGAATTTGTAAATCTTAATTTATTGATGAATTGCACATCTCAAATGTGAGTAGAATGATTGAGTCGATGATATTTTGAGAGTTTAAGATTATGCTGAATATTGGTTGTACCTCAGCATTGTCACCAACTACCGGTGGTAGTAGATCCTCGCTCAGTCACTTGCTAGGTCGTCCTTTTTCATGACAGAGCCTCAGGGGTTTTGGCATCCAATCATGCTTTAGCGATATCGTCACACCCTCAAAGTGCTGATAATAGACCTGGTAGCTCGCATTTATATCGTTTTGCTGAACCTGCGCCAGAAGGTTCTGGGGTGTGGGGTGCAATAGGAGCTGAAGAAAGAATGGTATGCTTATTTAACAAACTGCCCTACATGAATTTTTTTAGATTTATCTGGAATTGAAAAAAATGCTTATAGATAACAGTCTGCTTGATGTGTATGTCATCAACTGATTTTTACACTCTGGATACACTCAGATTGACTCTAATTAAAATGTGATTCTATTAAACCTTCTTATAGGACTCTATTTGCAGCTCATGGAACGTAGGGGCTATGGTGAAGAATATATAAGCCGTTATAAGATGATGATCAGGTTAGTGCGAAGAAATTATGTTTTATGTTTATTCAAGTTCATTTTCTTATATCTAGCTATCTAGGAATTTCAATGTTCTTGTTCTTCATCCTCTTGTGTTGGTTATTAGTTATTTAGTTGTAATTGATGACAAATAAAAGATCAAGACAGTGTTTTGGTGCAATTAATTTGAAATCTTTTCCCTGCATATTTCTTGTAGGTTTCACCATCAGCGGGTGCTAACTTTAACATTGAGGTTTTGACACTGAGGTGATAACTTTAACTTTCTCATCTTCCTACGCTCCTTTTGCTTTTTTTATCCTTTTCTTTTCCCTAAACATTTGTGCTGAAAATAAATTCCCTTGTTGCACATAAGAATCTTTACGTCCCTTGCTATAATGCAATATACAGTACTATATTTGCATGCATAAAGCAGAAAGTCTTTTCAATTTTAAGGTTCTAATTCATTAAAATCAACTGTGTTTCACTTACATACATTAGTTCCTCTCCATTTGGTGTTATTTTTTATCTGTCCTTTTGAATGGGACAATGAAGAGTATAACTTGATAAGCTCTTGTAATCAATGTATAGGGGTTACTAGCAAAGGTCTAGGCATTTCTGGTTTGGGGAATATTTTGTCCTGATATTACGGTATTATTAAGTTTGGTAAGTTCTCTCTTTATGGCATCACAGCAGGTTTGTGCGCTGCTGCTTAACATGTGCCTAGAGAACCCTTATACTACCCATGATACACATGTATTCTATAGGTCTGTGATAGTTTATAAGTCAATCATTAATCTAGATACATTTATTTGTTCAATTATTTGAGACTTTAGAGTAAGTTGCAGTTACATATAAATTCTATCATTCCTGCTTAAGTTGATCCACATCAAAGGATTTGAGTTAAGGCAATGGAGGAAATTGGGCAAAGATTATTACCGATCAATAAGTTTCAATGGCCTATATATCTAGTGAATATGTAAAAGTGAAGGCTTGGTCTCCTTTGAATTTTAAACTGCTCTTGAAGGAGATCTATTTCACTCAGACTTGGCTGCTATCGATGGACACAGTTACATGCCCAGGTGCAAGATTATGCAGTTTCAGCGACTTCATTCTTGGGGAAATTTCTTATTGCTAATGCAGCAGCCAGCAGGGATAGCTTTTTGTTTATAATTTTGTATCTTTGTTTACTTTGTATTATGAGCATAATTTGTATAAAAACTTTAACTTCTATCTATATATAGTTGTTTGTGTGTCAATTTGGCATAAAAAAGGCAAAAAAAAAAATTCGTTTTAATTTTTTGGGGTCACAAGGGCTGCGATTAATGACAAAACCGCAACCCTTTATCAACTAAGGGCTGCGGTACTTACCAATAACCGCAGCCCTTAATTGATAAAGGGCTGCGGTTTTGTCATTAACCGCAGCCCTTTTACGCGCTAAGGGCTGTGGTTTTTAACCGCAGCCCTTCCTAAATGCCAAGGGCTGCTAGTCCAATGGCTGCGGTCAAAAAACGCAGCCCTTGGGCCCCTTTTGACCGTAGCCCTTGGGCTTTTTTCCTCTAGTGGTTAATTAGGGTTGTGGAAGAAATTAATGAGTTTTTAAGAGATGATGTTAAGAAGGCTCAAGATGGCTATAAATGGTAGTGAATTCCACGGTGTTATGGTTTTTCATAATTGCGTAGTCCCAAAACTTTTTAAGGAGCTTAGCCTTAGCTTGATTTGGAGTCGGATTATTTAATGAAATATTGATAAATTATACAAGGTTTTCTTTGTGGAAGCCAATCCTATTCACTATAAATATTAATTATTATGATATGGACATCATATAAGAGGTTTCCATAATTGGTAGTATTATGTATAATGTGAAATCACATAAATTCTTTTTGTAAAAACTGTAATGATGATACAATATATAAACAATACTAGTTTTTAACCCGTGCAAAAATGCACGGGAGGTTTTATATAGATATAATTTGAACCCGTGCAAGATATACGGGTTGCATTTTATTTATTAAGTAGTTGTTCTTATTCCAACTTTATTGAATTCATAATTATTAGAATCCATGCATTTAAAGTTGAAAGAATATAAAATGTAAAATTATATTTCTCGATATTTGTTACAACATTTTAAAGTTAAAAATATTATAATTGTGATGTATAAAATTATAAATACGTAAATGAAACAAAAAAACACATCAAAATGCACGGGAAATTTTTGTTTGATAAATTTAAGATCTTAGGACGTTTCTCATAAAATCATGGTTTGAATATTAGCTCGTGATTTAAAATTTTTTATAATTATATCGTGTATTAAGAATATATTATACAGCCGGCTTATGACCCGTGCATTTACTGATTGCCAGCTCCCCTCGCTCGGCCGCTCTTCACTCGCTCGTCTACAAATCGCTGCAACCAATGTCCCGAAAGTAGCCTACGTCCTCTTTTGAGTAGCTAATGTCATGGTGGAACATATGACTGACCTTTTTTTTTAAAAAAAAGTTGACTGAAAAAAGCTTTTGCTCCGCCGATTGCTTTATTCACAGGCTCATATAAAGTCACAATTCACATCACTACTGGCACTCAATCATGCTACCACTTTGGCTCCCCGTTTTTCGTAGTCCTGCTCAACCCCTCTCTATTGGGTTTTAATAAATTTAATTTGGTGTTTATCTATTAGAATAATAAGGTACCTCCCCGTTGTGGAAACTTTATGGATGTTATGCATAGGGCACTTGATATGCCATATGATGATTAAACACCATGTGCATTATCTCCCTTTGCAAAATAAGATTCTCTGAAGAAAATCTCTTAAGTACTTATGGTTGCACCAACATTACCGTTGGCTCTGATCATCATTTACATGTTATTTATCTATAAAGCACAACGATGTGCAACTTTTCTAAAGCATGGGTCGTAGTGAGTAGGAAATCAATGGTTGAATGATTATCAACTTAATCAGAGAAATGGTGACTCGATTCATTCTTTGAAGTTGTTCTCTTTTCTTTCTTAGGGTCTTTAATACACATATCATCAATTTTTAAGTTATACCTAACAAATGGATATATACATACCTTACAATATTAAGATAAAATAATTTTAAAATTTTTAAAGTTTTGACCTTAAAACAAAAGAAGAGTATGGCCTTGTGATTTAAAATTTTAGATATGGTAATGAGAATGGCTTAAAATTGGCTTACGACCCTTGTGCTACACGATTACGACTTATGAATTATCTATAATTAATAGTATTAACGTTATTGTTTTCCTAGAATGGACCCATAAAAACAAATGTACCTGCTTAGGTTACAGGCAAAAAAGCGTATAGTCCCACTCAATACAATGGTTCTCATGTGTGGGCGAAAAAAATATACGTTGATAATTAATTTGAATGGAAAAAATTTAGTGTAGGTTTTCGACCCATGAAAATTACACAGGATATTTTTAGTTTAATAAAGTTTAAGATTTTATGATAGTTTCCTCGAAACCATGGTGTAAAAATTCATAAATGTTAACGAATATTAAAGACATAAGAAGTAGCGATTATATGTATTTTTACTTTGAAGCCACGACTTTTATTTATTACCTTCTCTTATATATTATTAGCTACGATTTATTTTAACTTTGAAGCCACAAATTATCCATCAGAATTATACTCCAAAATCTCGAATTTGTATCTTCTCAAATCATTGATTTTTACAACAACAACAATTACAAAACTCATGCATGTGGATTAATATAGAAATTATGCCTTGGATCTTCATGTTCTTTGCATTTGAAGCATGGTTACTACAATCCCTCGATGCAACTAAGGTGAGATAATTCGATCTACAAAGTGAATAAGTTTCAAAAACCGCATGCAAAACCGCAAATTTATGAAGGAGTTGGATTGAAATGAAGTTCGAAGAAATTTTCTACATGGGTCAATATAGATCGAATTTATTTGAAAAAATTTTTTGATTTTCGACTATTTATGATGAAGTTTCCATGATTTTATGTTTGCATACAATTTTTAACAATTGGATATCATATAATTTTAATACTAAAATGAGTCATATTAATGTTAAAATTTATAACACTTAGTGAGAAGAATCTAGATTCAAATTATTTTTAACAATAATATGAGGCTGAAGCGAATATGATATGAATTTCACGTGAGATTTTGTTCAGTGAGACTTAGTGGTGAATCATAATTATAAATGAACAATGAATTGGAGGAAAAGGAGGGTATAACTATTAGCTAATGTCTAACTGATCATTCACGGTATACACTCCATGTTGTACGTAATGTTCTTCTGGAAACAAAATATCTTAAAAGTTCGAGAACCCACTAAGGTTTCTAAATTTTGAATTAACCCAAATTTCAATTTTGTAGCTTGAATTTTAAGCAATAATTCACAGAGAAAGAACAACAAAGGTGTAGTGGGAGTGGCCCCCTGGTGGTCTTCTTCAAGTGTGCAAAAAACATGATTGATCGACACATAAACTAATTTTCTAGCTTAATCTGTTTATATAAAAAGAAATAACAATATGCTTTTAATAAGATTTAAACTTATTTGAATTATATGAACTTTCAATTTGTTTTGCAATATATTAATCATTATCTGTGCCTTTTTTGACATTATAGAACCTTAGGTGAAATTTTCTTAACCTTAACATATGGCAACAAATTATTGTATAATCAACTTCATTAAAGTCAACATGATCATGACATTATGAAACAAAATATATAATGAACCATCCATTCTCTCTCTTCTTCTTCTTTATAAACTACTAACTTTTCACTTTCTCCTTGTTCATTATAAACCATGCACTAACCTTTCTCTTTGTTATTCTTTATATAATGAAGCAAACCATTCTATATCTTCTTATTGGAACCGTTATAAATGAGAAGTCATACCATTTCACTTCCATATCACAAAAAAAAAACCCTCCAACCCAAAAGCTGATTATTCATCCTGTAAATCTAGGACTTTCATCTACATATATCAACTTACCATATCTCCTCTATCATTCTACATGTTTTGAATTCACCTATTACTCTCAAAATTTCCTTCAAATTTAGACTCCAAAATCACGTCTAGATTGTCTTTAAATTCATCAAAAAAACATTTACAATAACAAACCACATAAAGATCATGCATGTAGTTTTTTTAATTAAGCGGAATTGCCTTGGATCTCAATTTAACAAAAGTGTGAAGACTGAATGCAAAAAAAAAGGGCAACTTGTGAAGGAGGAGGATTCAAATAGAATTAGGAAATAATATGTATACGGGTCAAGATTGGAAAATCTTATTTGGTAAGTTATTTTAAAAAAAAAAACAATTTTGATCGCTTATTAGTCATGAGTATTTTCGATATATTACATGTTAACATGTGAGTTTCATCCATATAATTTCATATAAATAAATTATTATATGAGTCATACAATTCCTAAATTTACACATGTACTATAAAAATCCTACCCTTGAAAATATAATAAGTCGATCACTTTATGTAAAAAATGTTGAAAGTCAATCACTCTATAAAAGATATTGAAACAGTAAAAGGAACTTAATTCAATTAGAGTTATTTTATAAAACAATATATATTATTTATTGGAATCAATCAAAATCACTGCATTTTGTCATTCCATCTTTATCATTCTTCTTTATGTAATAATCTTTCACATTCTTAGTTTATCATTCCATCTTCCAGAAAGTGCATACATAGTTGCCAACTGAACAAAGTTTCCAGTATTATTTGGTTCCAAACTTCCAATTCTATAAGCTTCTCAACAACCATTTCACCAAGCTTTACATCATCAGAAAGAGCACAACCTCCAAGTAAAGCAACCAAGCTATGAATTCATTAATGATTTGTGTCGCGAAACATGAATCAACCAACAAAGTATAATTAGGCTTGAATCAATGATATCTAATACTCGTGCTCTAAATCGTTTTGTACTTCGTATTGTATGTTAAGAGTTATGTGGGGATAGATCACTATTTATAGCAGAAATAGTGACTCATGTAATAGGATATTTCGACAAAAAACTTTAAAAAATTAAAGACAATTACTGTTTTGAAAATTAGCTTCCAATACACACTTTATATCACCAAAATTGTAATTGCTTCAATCAAGCTATGATGGATGTGATCTTAGCCATGAATTTCGTGTGATTGTAATTGATTTTAGACCATTGATTATAGTTGACCGGTTCCCGTAATCTAAGCAATGGTTGAAATGTTACCTAATTAATGTGATTTTGATAGATTGTTTTCCTATCTAATCATGGCACACTTTTGGATTCCTTAATTGGACGACAAATCAGCGTAGGAATCGAATACATGACACATGGCAGTGAGACACTTTGGGGAGATGAGCTTTGCTGCCACATGGCACGGGGGCTTATATTAGTGACACCTAAGCTTATTTTTCTAGGTTTATATATATATATATATATATATATATATATATATATATATATATATATATATAGATTGATAAGTTTGATGCATAAATTACTCACAATTAATATCATATCATTGATACAGCTTTCACAAATACCATGGCAAAAGTAAATAATTAAACTCGTCTTTATGTGTCATATAACATTATAATCAAACATGTAATTCGAAATAATTAAAAGATATAGTATGCGATTCAATTATGCATCTAGATCATAAGTTAAATATACTAGTTTCAAATTGGTTCATTTTTTCAGGTTCAAGGCTTATCCATGCATTAACTCCTCCTCCTTCGCCATGTTGGCAATTGTTCCCTTCAGAAAGTAGTAACACAAATTCGTCGTTCCCACTAACAATTGGGCTTACATGTGTAGGCATCCCATATCCGAAGTCAAGGTCACCAAATGGAAGCTTCCACCAAGCTGAAACATAAAAGTTGCCATTACTTGTTGCAGGTATACCCTTATAAAGTTCTAGCCAGTCAATTACGGATCTCACATATTCTTCTGTAACCCTTTCCTTACCTCCCTTTATCAACTTAACACCGAATGAAATTGGGTTGCTAATTAAATCAACAACCCTTGAAGTGGCAAAGGCGGTTAGGATAGCATTTCCGACGAACTCGTCCGGTAAAGTTGGTGAGATTTTGGACCTTATGTCTACTGCAAATAGTACGGTTGAGAAGTCATTAGGGTCATTGAAGATTACTTTTGTTCTCTCTTTCCAAATATGCGCCACAATTGCCTCAAACGTTGAGCAATTCACTATTGCGTTCGCTTTGAGGCGACTTATCGATTTCGCGTTGAAATTGAAGAGTTTTTGACAATACTTCTTTGCAAAGATCAAAGGTGATGGAGATGATTCATAAGACGTAGTGAAGGCTGTTGCTAGAGAAGAAATCTTAGGAAGCTTTATATACTCCTTGTGGGGAAAGTTGATCATGGGGGGATGTCTAGCTTTGATATATGTTCTATCATGGTGTATAAAAGGAAATTTCAAACCCCCATCTCTACACAATGAGGCGAGATTTAGAAACATTTGACTAGCGGCTTTACCATCGAGGATTGCATGATTCGTTAGAAACCCAACACAAAATCCTCCACAACTGAATCTTGTAACCTACAAATCAATTTTCAAATAAAAGCACTATAATATAAGATATATCAATATTCAATTCTAAGAAAATCAAAGAAAAATGAGAAACAACTTGGAATAGAAAGCGTGGCTTAAAAAAGAATTAAAATGATCCTCAAAGTAATGTACATAGTTCTTTCACTTATATACTAAATGTAAACTTTTTCAAGTATTTGTAAAATCGAATTAGGACACTAGCAATTTACATAAACAATAATAAAATAACAAAAACTATAAATATCAATTACTAGCTAGGTAAATACGAGAATGTATTAATTAATAAAAAAATATAATGTACTTTATTAACTAATTAACAACTGACAAAATTGATGTAAGAGCTTACTTGAATAGTCAAAAGAGTTGTTTCAGCTAAGTTCTTGTACAACCCTGGACGATGAAGAAAATGACCAAAGGTAGGATTGGGAAGAGAAAGATTTCCAAGATCTGTTAATGCAAGTCTTGATGTACCACTAACAAAAGAAATTCCAGCATTATTACAAATAAGCTCTAACCTTTTAGTCTCAGAATTGAAACTAAGTCTACCAGACATAAAATAATATGGGATAAGAAGTTCACTTGTCGCCTTCTTAATTCTCTCAGTTATGTCACTTGTTGATGATTTTTTATCTTCTTGAACATTAAAAAAGAAGAGGGTTTCGACGGGAAAACTCACTGCTTGATCAATATTTGACAAGAACATTGTTTCTTGTGGAAATGGATGTTTTGGAGAAACTAGTGTTGTTACCTTATCTTTTACTACATCGTGGCTAGTTACTACAACAGTGGACTCCATAATGAAAGTGTTTATAATATACTTTCAAGCATAGCTTAGAGCTATATATATATATATATATATATATATATATATATATATATATATATATATATATATATATATATATATACACGGTTTAACATGCAACTACTTTATAGTCGAAGATGTAGGTTCAGAAGTTGGTGAAATAATGCATGAAATAGAATTTATGGGTTAAAAAATTACAAACATTCATAATCCATGGCTCATATATCCTACATTATGGGCATGATTTTCCCATTTCCTTCAATTTCAGAGGGGGTGGCAGGCAATTCAAGAGCACTTCTATTATGAAAAGGTATAAAATAGCAGTAGGCATTAATAACGAACAACCAATTTTATCGGATATTATAATAAAAGGAAAACTTAACAACTCTACTCTAGTCTTATAGTCTTATTATTAAGTTTACGCATATAGATGACTCTTAGAAAAAGGTAGATCAATTGAGTATTAGGCGTCTAAGCCAAGATCCATCTTTTGTTAATAATCTAAAAGATATCCCATTGGAATTGTAAACATCATCTCTGATCCACCTACAAGAAGGATAGCTCGAAAAAAAAAAGAATATCATCCCTAACACGTTAATGAAAAGAATTTCAGTTCTAATTTATTGATATGTGAAAAGTTTATGTTGATGATAGCAGGTTTAAAAGAACACGATCCTTGATTTCTCCCCCTCCTTGCAAAATCGGTGCACGACACGGGTGCCAAAACTAACTAATACTAGTATTAACTTAATAAACCAAAACTGAAAACTGAGACACTAGTAAAATTATTGGAAATCCGAAGCAGGTAAAATTTGCGGACATGAGAAAAGTGGAAAAGAAACAATTATAATCAGATCTGCAGCTGCTTGTCTCAATAGTCTTCAATACCAAACACCAAAATCAACTGACAAATGACAATGCAGGTGAATCGAAATTCTGAATCCCATGATTTCATTCTCTCTCCTCTGAACTGAAATGCAGCCAGGATCATCATCATCATCGCCATTTTCGTTAAGTCCACTACCTTTCTTATACAGCATAAATGGCGAATTGAGCAACACCTCGTCTGAAGGTTTCGACACTTCTAGGGTTTTGTTTTTGGCTTCTTTGTGGTTGTTTCAAGGCGGCGGTTCCATGGATTTATCTAAGGTCGGGGAGAGAATCCTTAGCTCAGTTCGCTCAGCTCGTTCGCTCGGTCTTCTTCCTTCTACTTCCGATCGTCCTGAGGTTAGAATTCTCATCTTCATTCTCTCTCCATTTTTATCTAGTTTTTGAGAGTATTGTGATTAGAATCGTCGAATTTTGGTTTCTGGGTTTGTTTGTTTGTTTTAAGAAATTTCTGTTTGATTTGGCCTTGGCGTGCCTCGATTGAGTGTTAGTGATTAGAGGATGATAGTTGAGTGAGAGAAGGAAGTGGCGGATATTATGTGATCATAATATATGATACGTACTAGTAGTTTATCATAGGTGAGGATGTGGATTAGTTGTAGTGCAATCAAATAATTAAGTTTCTCGGTGAGGATTGAGGAGTAATGCCCGTCTAATCTAGGCGTTTATTGGCTTGCTCGAGCATTTGTTTGTTGGAGATGAGAGTGAGTGATGGTTTTAGCCGTTCCATCACAATCGCGGTAACGGTAACGGTGATGCAGAAGCGGGGATCATGTGGTTGTCGTACCGATGCGGTTGTCAGACCATGAGATATCCCTTGAACCCCCCTAAACCGCGGTTTATTTACACCTTTACGATGCGGGTAGTATCGATTCGCTAGATTTGAAAGCCTTTATAACTTGGGTGATACTATACGATGGAACCTTGTTTTGACACCATGGTTTTGCCTCTAGGTGATTGTTGCTTGAAACTGAAAGTATTGTTGTACTACCGACCCTTGGCTTTCCCCTCGATTGCGTGTTCGTGATTCGAAGGTGAAGTTTGAGTGAGAGAAGAAGTGGCAGATTTAATGTGATCATAATAATATGATGCGTACTATTAGATTTATCAAAGGCGGGGATTTGGATTAGTTGTAGCGCAATTAAAGATTTTTTGCTTTATGTTTCTCGTTGAGGATCGAGGAGTAATGTCTGTCTAATCTAGGCGTTTATTGGCTTGCTCGAACATTTGTTTGTCGGAGTCTTGGAGAAGAGGATTGAGTGATGGTTTTAGCCTCTAGGTCATTGTTGCTTGAAGCTGAAAGTATTGCTGAACGACCGACCAGGCAACCTATGCTAAGGCTAGAAATAGATTAAGCAATTAGCCGAATGCAATGTTTCTTTTCTCCCTCTACATTCTACACTATCTTTGTGTAGTTGGCCTTGAACTTTGGACAATAGTTTTCTTGTAACAGCTTTATGCACCCTATGATTTGAATGTGAGATATAGTAAGTTTTATGATAGAGCCAACGTTGAAGCCGTGAGCAAGCTCAGCTAAAAAGAACGCAGTAAAATGGTAAATTTCCTGTCTCTGAGACACTTGAAAGCTTTCTCATGCACAGGCTGCACCTCCTAGCCCTATTCCTATGGTTCAAGTTTGTCCGTAGCTGTGTTGTTCAAATTGATTGTATCCTTACTTATGCTCTAACAATTGCCATCTAGTGATTTGTTTATACTTTATAAATTGCGTGGGCTGGAGACCCATAAGACATCGCCATCTACGTGCGTGGCTAATGGAAAGATTTGCATGTGTTATTTCTTGTTTTTCCATTGTAATTCATTATTGTGGAACTAGCTCTTGGTGTGGTTGGGTTTATGTTGGGCATGATAAGGAATAAAAGCTTTTGTGGCATCTTTTAGTTAGCTATATATGCATGTTTAGATGGACAGTAATGAGTGAATCTGTCTTAGCTGTTCAGTAACATGTTTTTGTGAGAGTTGTATATGTGTGGTTTGAACACCTAGTTTTGAGGCTTTTCCTAGGAATTTTCTTTCCTATTGTTGAAAGACTCCTGCTAGTGCTGTATGCTGACTGGGGATTCCATTTCAATACAGAAAGCTATCCATGTACTTGTATTAACTTAAGTTTTTAAGGACACATGTGAACTGGATTTCTGGACAAATTAATCAAAAACTGAAGAAGATGATTTTCACTAATAAAGCTGAAATTACAGAAAATAAAATGATAAATATAAACTATTCGAGTGACTTGACACACTCCCAAGCTAACCACTTAAAATGAACTACCAAATATTTTCTTCATAGTTCTTTCCTCTACTCTTATCTATTCATAGTCTTAATGATACCTCTTTCACTCTAACTTATCTGCCTTCTCCCTCAAGCTTCCTAACTGATTAATTGTGCAATTCCAATCATACCCCTCATATAGCTGGCTCACAATAATCTGTTCCTCCCAATTTTACATCCTTTTTTCATCTTATGATCTACTCCCTTTTTCCACAAATAAACGTCCTGTATATTATTATGGTCAGTCCACATATTAATGATTTGTTACCTTACTAAAATGTATCTCACAGAACCCATGTCATATGGGCTCCTCCTCTAACTATATCTCTCTTTCAGTCATTTCTGAAATCTTATTTCTTCACTATCTAGTAGTATCTACCAATGAATCCTTAAGCTCGTCTACTATTTTACTCTTAATATGTGTGCCCAAACCTCAAACCTAAAACGACATTTATCTAGTAGTCTCTGTGGGCTTAGTGGCTTACTGAACAGTGGAAACAATCTGTTTGTATTTTATCTCTTGGTATTTGAACTTTGTGCAGGTTCCTGCTAGGGCAGCAGCAGCAGCTGCTGTTGCTCGAGCTCTTGCAACTTTACCTCCTGATCAGAGGTTAAGTCTCCCATCAAGCTTTGCAGAACTGAGTTCCATATATGGAAGTAGTGCTCATGATCCAATTGTAGAGGAATTAGAAGAAGAATTCTATGAAGAGGTTTGTTGCTGCTTGGTTTCTTAGATTATTTATATCGAAGTTATCTCTTATTTCTTCCATATATAGTACTATGCCCGAGTCATTGGGTATTTCGTTGTTGTTTCAGTTACTTTTGTGTTTCTTTGGCCCATTTGTTGTATCTTATGATTAAATATGTTTTTGACATTTCCATTCGTCCACCCCCGAGAGTGGTATATGAGCATTTTTCTATTTTGGGAATTTTGGAGATAATATACTGCCTTTTGTTCTTATTGCCTTCTTTCTATTTCTTGTCCATGAGTCCCTCTTGGACATAGAAGCTTCCCTATTAGAGTAACTTCTATGACACGTTACCAGTAAGACCTTTGTGGCACGTTACTAAATGACAATATGACATGGCCTCCTCTGGTTTACTTTTTGTTCGAAAGTAAATATGCCCTCTATTCACAGATCTGTCCTTCCAAATTACCCTGTAAACACCCGAAGGATGATTTGTTGCTGGAAATTCTGTGTGTCCACTGAGTTCACTCTATCTTACTAGATATCCTGTGCGACCGTCTGTTAGCCTATTGCGAGAAAGAGAATATATAGTGCTTCTCTAATCTCTTCTGTAAAAGAAACTTTCTGCTATCTAGTGAAGGCTTTCAATGACATTGTACTATCTAAATGCTTGAATATTGTAATAAAAGTCAATTAATGTTATGATTTTGTGATCATGTGTGAGCAGGATTTTGATCCACTTATGTACGTTCTGGAGCATATTCCATCTGAAGAAGATGAATTGGAATACTATGAAAACAAGGTACGACTATGTTATCTTCTTGATTCTCTTGTTTATGACAATGAAGATTGTTGTATGTAAATTCCTATGTTTTGTTTTGTATTGCTGCATCTGGCAGTTTGGCAACTAGGGTTATTGGTTTGATAAAAAGTGGTCTTTGGCACCTAATTTTACATTTCTGCCAGCAATATTGATTTTGTAGCTGCTTGATGTATAAGATCTGTAATAAAAAAATACTCCCTCTGTCCCTAAATAGAGTTCCCATTTTTCCATTTATGTCTGTCCCAAATAGATTTCCCATTTCCTTATTTGGTATGGGTCCACCAATTAAAACATTATTTAGCTTTCATTTTTTATTGTATTACCCACTTCCCCATAAACAAGATGACTTTGTAAAATGGCCTACATTCTCTCTCCTTAATAAACAAAATTTATGAATAGTGTACCAACTTCAATTTTTAATTCTGATTTAATACAACTAAGGTCCCACTTATGATGTCTCCTTAATACTTGTGCCCAAAAGAAATGGGAACTCTACTTAGGGACGGAGGGAGTATTAGTGCAGCTGGTGACTGTCACAGATATGAGTGTTCTAGTTCTAGCTTTTTATTAGTTGCTTTGGAATATTTTCTTACCTTGTCTTACTAAGGGTCTGTTTGGTTTGATGGGGAACATTTTTCCGATGGAAAACACAAATGAACATTAGTATATATATAAAAGCTAAGAATGGGAAACTGGAGATGTTGGAAATGAGAGAGTGGAGAAAAATGGTTTTCCTTCAAATGTTGGAGGAAAAAGTTTACAAAGAGATGGAAAACTCTTTTTCTCCTTAGTTTTCTTTTTTATATACGTTGTCCAGCCAAACAACAGAAAATGGGGAAACTAGAGCCTTAGGATACATGCTTAGACTAGATCACCCAGTTTGATCCCCCATCAGATCCCCCCATCAGATATATAGATCAGTGCTTATACTTGAGCTTGCTTAATTTGTTACACTTCTTACAAAAAATAGGAAAACCATTTGACAGTATTTTCCGTTGTTTTATCTTGCTGTCACAGAATATATCATTCCATCTGAGCAACTTAAAGTTAAATTTTGATTGATTTGGTTTCGCTAAGTTTGACTTCTCTACTTGATTAGTTTTTTCCTCTTTCTCAGGCTACTGTTAGACTAGCCCAACTGGAGAAGATATCTGCACATTTATCGCGCCATGTCATGGAGCATCATGAAGAAATGGGTATGCTTTTTTTCTTCTTCTTCTTTTTCTGGCGACATGTTTGATTAGCTTATGAGTCAATTGCTTATATAAAACTAATGATCAGGGTTAGTTGAAGCTGTGTTTTAACAGTGGCTACTCTAGTTGAATCTATTTTTATGACTAACTATTTGTGTTGTAATACTCTAAATTTATAATGGATTTAATATTTCTTGCTGTCAGTTAGGGGTATGCAATTGGTAAGAGAATTGGAGAGGGACTTGAAGATCGCCACAGTTATCTGCATGGTACCAATATGAAAAACAACATCAAAACATCTTAACATCTTTTGCTAAAGTATACTAGCATGTTGATTGCATAAAGGGTCTGTCCTTATTTTAACTTTATCATGTTGCATAATTGCCATTTGCAGAACGGGAGGAGGCATCTGACATCTTCTATGCATGAGGTTTCAAGGGATCTCATTGTTACTACAAATTCAAGAAAGAAGCAAGCTTTCTTGGTATTGAACTATGACCTTTTCTGTGCAATGTGTTTTTTTTTTTTTAAATCTCCCTATTACTTTAATCATTAACGTGGTCTTGTTTCTATATAAGAATCATGTTTAGATGGTGTGCTATCTTGCCATAGTTATAGCTGGTGTTGATCTTTCCCCGGGAAGGAGTAGAAACTAAAAGTCTAAAATGAAGGAACAAGTGGGCAGTGGACTATAAATAGTCTGGGGTTTTCATTTCTGTACCTTTAAAGACCTTTTTTTTTGGTATTTGAACTAGGAGAACGAACAGAAAGATAGTAGAATTCTGCTCTGATTTTTATTGGTGTGAGAGTTTTTTACGTGTCTTGAGGTATAAATTCTTTTACTTATAGTGCTCCTTTCTGTGTGGGGTTGACTCTCCCGTGATGCTCCTGTAAGGCTGTAATAAAATACTTTATTTACTATTCCCTCCATCCACATATTATAGTCATAAATTTTTAAATAGAGTATTGGTTTGTGATACATTTTCTGAAAATAACCTTTACAAGCTGGATTATGAGGAGGTTGTGGAAATATTCTTACTATTATCATGGTTCTTTTTGGTAGACTAATCTCAAATCCTTAACTATGTGTGTTGGGACAATGTCACAATTAATCCGGACAGAGTGAGCATAAAAAAAGGGAATATATGTACCATGTCTCTTCTGATGAATGATAAATTTGGTAGGAATCTAATGAGCTATTCTTCCTCTAACAATGATGGGTTCCATGTACAATTTTTTTTTTTTGACAATGATCTATATATATATCTGACATGATGCTTCTCATGGTAAGCCACTAAGCCATGGCTGTCTCTATCAACTCAGGGTTCCCTATTAAATGTGAAATCCGGGTACCTAAAAAGTGAAAATATAAAAATTGGAAAACGTAATATCATTATGTGTAAGGAGTAAAGGAGGACTTTGGTTGGTGAACATTTTCAGATTGGTAATTTCCTACCAATTCCACAGAAGCTATGGGGCTGCTAAACGAGTTCGAAAAGATTTTAGGAAATGGTGTCTGTGATTTTCGAGGAAGTTGGAACTTGAAGATTCATTTGGGTAACTGAGAATGGGTGCCATAGACCTTTAAGAAGTTTAGAATACTGTATATATCAATAAGTCAACTAGACCCTTTTGCTAATTATTGCACACATATTTGATATTTGTATGTACGTACTTATTACTGTACAATATTCAGAAAAAGCGCATTTTCTTAGACTAATGATGATTTGTAATTGATTTTCCCAAAATAACCACACTAGAAAAGAGTAATGGGAAGAGTGACAATAATCCATGAGTCCATCTATAATAGAGGATCTTTCAGTAACATCATGTCATATTCTCAATTATGAGTGGTGGCGACAACATGACACTTCTTTTTTCTTTTGATCAAAATATATTGTTTCTTTTTACTATGATGATACCCCAATTTTTCGGGGTGTTGTGCAATCCATATAACTTCCATTTGCACTTGGGTATAGCTGGCCATTTGGTAAAGGAGTAAGGACTAGCTCAACTACCAGAACAGCTTTGGAGATTGGTTCTTTGATTTTGATAAGTAAGAGGCAAGTGTAAGTTTCTGTTACACTATTTTTCATATCTTCGAACTATTTTGCAGGATGTGCTCCCAGTATTAACAGAACTATGTCATGCTCTGAATATTCGGGAAGAGCTTGAAACACTTGTTGAGGAAGGGAACTTCTGTAAGGTTGAATTATGTATAGCTTTCATTGTATCAATTCGGTCATCATCTACGTCGTTATTTTTTGGTTCCTACATTTCAAAGCACAATATTTTATTCTACGTGCTTCTCACAGAATTCTACCTGATTGCAGGCATTTCAAGTACTTTCAGAATATTTACAGCTTCTAGATACACTTTCAGAGCTTTCAGCTGTGCAAGAAATGAGCCGCAGTGTTGAGGTAAATATTACTTCAGTCTGGTAGATTCTTATCTTTCTGGGAGTGTGTGTATTGGGGTTCCGGGGTGGGGATATAAGGCTCCATGTGAACAAAGTAGAAATTGATTATTCACCGTTTTTCTTCTCAGTGTTACTTGAAATAATTTATATATTTTCTAATAGAATCTTTTTTCATGTTTTTGATATGCGTTACTTGCAACTTGCTTAATAAAAGTAGGCCAGGAGTTAGCTTGAATAAATATTCTTGGGAACTTCAGGAGTTTTGACATTTTCTTCTCTCACGAGCCCCTGTAAAGTTTGCTTGTGTACTGATTGGTAAATTATTAGGATTCTTTGTATCAACTTTTGAGTTTTGAGACACTCCTTGATAGGTATGAAGTAGATTTATGCTGATTGTACATGAATAAGTAATTAAATCTAATCTAATAAATACATAAAAGTATCTATAGTTGTACTATATAATGTCTGAGAAAGCAGCCCTGGTATTGTTTTATTAATTGATATTGAAAGTTTATTATTTCCACTTTTAAATAAAATATTCGAATACATTTTTTAAATATAATTCATCGAGATTATATCACGTATTTTGGTTTTCCCCTCACAAAATATACTACAAATATTGATTCTTCTATTTGGCTGAGTACACATTAAAATTTACCTTTCTATATAGCACTAAAAGATACCTTTAGTACTAAAAGTTAATGAATAATAGTATGTGATAGCATGTCATACATGCTCTTGTAATTAGTATGTGCTTGTGTAGTACTCTCTCCGTTTTTTTTAATTTACTCACTTCACTTTGGGGGAGAACCAAGGAGGAAGTCCAAAAGTATGAGAGAGAAACTAAAAGGTGGAGAGAAACTGAAAAGTGAGAGAGAGAAAATAAAAGATGGGTTAAAATATTCAAATGGGGATGATATGGGTGAAAAAGAGGAGAAAGTAGATGGGACATGTTACCAAGAATAGAAAAAGCAACAGTGTGTAGATTAAAAAGAAACAGACCAAAAAGGAAAGTGTGTAGATTAAAAAGAAACAGAGGGAGTATGATTGAAAACTTTGCATTCAAATGTTAAACCAAATTGCTTATGTTTCTTTCTATGTCAATTAGCATTTCGTCTGTTAAAGTGATCATGCCATGGTGTCAAAATACGGCCGTTCCGTTTTGGTTCGGCCGTATCGTAACGCTTTTCCAAGTTGCCGAACCGATATTTACCGGTTCATACCGCCTTATTATTTTAGTCCGCGATATAGGACGATACGACCGCACCGCATCCGTATCGCCCGTTATCCACCGCATCGAGCTTGATTCGCCCGTATTCCACCGCATCGAGCATCACCGTGGAGTTTGGTGAGTTACCAAACTGAAGGATGTGAGAAATTTGGACATTAATTGTGACAGACATCGCCTGAGAGCTTTTGGCCATGATTATTCTGTGTAAAAGTTGCAGTCTATCGGGGATGAAGACTGAAGAGAGAGGAAGAAGAAAGAGGAAGGAGAATTGAAGATTGTGGGCCTGAAGTTTGCTTCTAACTTTATGTAGCTTTTTTTTTTAATATTTTAAATTATAGTATATGACTCTTGACTTGAGTGGTGGTGGTAGGTGAAAATGTGTACTGTAAATCTGAAATTGGTAGTGACTAGTGAACAAAAAGAAACAAAAAGAAATAAAAGGGAAGTGGGCCACGTACTAGTATTCTGTATTCATTTCCTTTCTCTCTTTTTTATTTACTTCTTTCTCACATGACATGGCCCACTTCCCTTTTCTTTCTTTTTTGTTCACTACCAATTATAGTAAAATACTAGTACAAAGGTTTTGATTATTCTTTAGTATCATATTTCAGTAATAAAAATTATTATTATTACTATTACTACTACTATTATTATTATTATTATTATTATTATTATTATTATTATTATTACAGTAATATACTATTATTATTATTACTATTATTGTTATTGTTATTATTATTATTATTTAATATTGGTGCAAAATTATTAAAAAAAATTAAAAAGCCTAAAAAGTATTATAATATCAAATTCGTCCGCGACAACCGCGACGCGGTCCGCGACAAACGTATCCGTTACGTTCTAGCGAATCCGTTACCGTTTCCGCAACCGAAACCGAAACCGTATTTTCGAACTATATCATGCTACTGTAAATAGCTTCAATTACTTATGCCTTTCCTAGAGCTGATCAAGTCCAGCGTGGCCCGCGGGCCTGGCCCGGCCCGGCCCGGTTTTTGGGCGGGTTTGGGCAGTTTTTTTGGGCCCGGCCAAATTTTTTTTTTTTGGGCGGGCTTTGGATATGCCAAAAAACACTTTTTAGTCTAAAATTTGGGCCCGGCCCGTTTTGGCCCGCAAAAGCCCGCTCGGCCCCGCCCGAAATACCGGGCTTTGGGCACAAAATTTTGGCCCGGATTTGGGCCCGGCCCGCACAATGGGCAAATTTTTCTTTTGCGCGGCCCGGCCCGAACCCGAACCCGGCCCGGCCCGGCCCATGGTCACCTCTAGCCTTTCCTGTGCATAATCAATCAAGGAATTTGTCTTAAAGATTCTGATAACTCATAACTCCTCTAATTGCATCCCCTCAAGTTCCATTGTTTTACCTAAATTCATTGTATGAGATAGCACCTTTTCCCCTTCTTTAAGTACTTCACAGTTTAGACGGCCAATGATCAAGATTGTTTTCTGTTTATTTCCGCATATGTTCTCAGGTTTGGTTGGGCAACACTCTTCAAAAGCTGGATTCCTTATTATTACAAGTTTGTCAGGTTTTCAAGAAGGAGAAATATGTAATTGTATGTATAAGCTCCTTAATTCTTCTTGCTTGATTGAGGAAGTCAGTGAAATATTCTGTTACCTCAATTTTTTTTCTGTGTTGCGTTACTCGTGTATGTGTGGTTGAGTTGATGGGAACGTTATAACTAAATGCCATGAAGCACCTTGAGTTTTCTTTATATAATGCTATCATAGAATAATAGATGTGAACAAAAATGATTCTGATTATGAACAAATAAAAATATTATATGCTTTGCTGGTCTAATTTTTTTGTATTTAATAAAATCTTTTCCATGAATACTCACTTTTTCTTCTACAATGTAATAGCAATGGTTAAGCCTCTTTTAGTGGGCGCATCATGGTTTACCATTTATTTTCTAAGTGTGAAGATCCTAAAATTCATGTTTGGTTTTCCTGTATCTTTATTCTTTAGAGAAATTGGGGTTAGCGAGAGGGATGTAATATGCTATAAAAGTGTTAGAATTTTTCCTAATGAGATCTATGAAGCACCAAGACTTGTGGACCTAATCTTTCAACTTGAAAATATGTTTCGGTTCCTGAAACACCCAATGAATACAATTCATCTTAAATAAGCTTGTTTCCCCAATGAAACATCTGGAGAAAATTGTTTCATGCTGGGAATATTGGTGAAGCTCACTCTTTCTTTATCCTACAGCATAAAAAGAAAGAAAGAAAAATTTACTACGTTCAGATCTGAATATAAACCTTGCAAAGGTTTGCTGGAGCTGACTCCTCACTCTATTTGTTCAGTCTCTCTCTCACGTTCAGCTGTGTCTGCTGCCAATGCTCGGTTGGAGTTTCACCTGAAAACCTTAGAGAGAAGCCGTCTGATCCACATCTGTGCTCACAGTGGACTTATTTTGTTTTCTCGGATTGACTATCATTTATGATATTCCCTTTTTATTGAGATTTTTTTTTTTTTTTTGGGGGGGCAAAAAGGGGTTCAACTGTTCTTTAGTGCATGTTTTGGCATTTGGGTACAGAACTGCAAATCTTACTTTTTAAATTAGGTAGTACATAATTATTTTAAAGGGACACCAAGAGTGGTGTCAATTCTATATAAAAAAGAAGATATATGGTCAAAGAATTCCAAGCCTTCATGATGTCTCTGTACCATATAAATCTATCGACCCATGCACTGTTCCTTGATCCTTTGAATCATGCATACTATCTGCATGGTAAGGAAGGATAAGTGATGCTCTTGATCCTCAAAAACTAGAATCTCACGCTTTGTGATTAGGCTTTTTTCTCAACAATCTGCCATTTCTTTTCCTTTCATGTATACCAAAAACTCATCTAAATAACTAGCTTTCACATTCCTGCAATCTACCTGTGCTCCTTTAACCTCCTCTTTCTAGCTTCCAGAAGATCTTTCAATGCACCTGGTTGAACCAAAGATATAAACCTAAGTGTCAGCCGTCTCAAAATAACTCCCAAGGACAAAAAAGTTGGTTTACACTGAGTCTATCAATTTTCTTGATTTTTCTACTCAATTTTATCTGTTGTTGGAAACTTTATAGGAGCCTCTGCTTTGAACTGGGACAAGAAGGATAGTTAGAGCTATCAACTCTTGGGAGCATTTTGCAGAGTGTTCTTACAGAAAACAGACCTCCACCATACAGCCATACCATAGAATTATCTCAATCTTGTTCTGAACAATCTAGATAGCAAATTGAGCAGGTACAGTTCCCAGCATTGACTCGGTAAATTTGAAGACCATTCCACGATAATTTCTCATCTAAATTAGGTGCTTTAGAGGGCTGGCTGGAATTTGTTGGTTATAACTTTGAGCAAAAGGTACAAAGAACAATTCTCTGGAGATTTATTCTTTGAAATATGTAGCTTTTGCATATATTTTGGCTTGATATATATGTTGCTTACAAGAATCTCTTGTACAGAAAATATTCAGAAATGCAGCCGAATGATGGTAACTAGAAAGAAAGAAATTACTTCAAAAATACCTAATAGACTCCAAGACCTTTGTGTTTTAACTTTTAACTGCTAGACCATTTGAGAACTCTAAACTGTAATGACTCTGGAATTATAGCTGAGTAATCACTACTGCTTTTACTGTGCAAGATTTGGAATTTCTTCACACATAAAGGGTAACAATCCTTCTTTTGGTGAACTTTGATGGGATTTCTCTGTCTAGGTATCTGTGTGGCTGACACACTATCATGTAATTTTTGTTTTTCTTGTGAGGACTCGTGCTTCTCTTTTCTGTGTTGCAGGTTGCTCTTGTATAACCCCCCTCCACAATATCTACCTATGTCATCTATATCACTCTCTTATCCTAATTCAATTTCTCGGACGTAATCCTATTTTGTTTCATTATCTATCGTAGGTAGTTGATGCCTATGCATTGATTGGGGATGTTTCTGGTCTTGCCGAAAAGATACAGAGCTTTTTCATGCAGGAAGTACTTTCTGAAACTCATTCTGCAGTGAAGACTGCAGCTCAAGAGGTAACGATTATTAGTGGAATGTTTGGATATGGAATGAACTTCTGAATACTTGTGATGTTGTGGGTTTTTGATGTGAAGGATTTCAAATCTAATCACCTAAAGAACTACTGTTTTTTCTTGGTTGGATATGCTTTCCTTTGGGCTTTGTAAAAACCCGTCATCGAAGTGTCTTTAGCTGCTGCAAAGATAAATATATACTTCCTCTTGTCATTTATAGTTGCTACCAAATTGTTTGGCATGCAAGTTCTAGAGGATGATAGACAAGGTAAAGGAAGAAAATATTTAAAGAGTAGTGATTAGATTATTAGGTGTTTGAATTATTTTGATTAGTTTGCCTGTTTACCTTATCTATCATGCTCTTGGAACTGTGTGCCAAACAACTTGTTTGCAACAATAGATAACAGAGGTAGTATAACATCTATGTTGCCTTGTTATGTTTTTCTAAATTGTCACCAATTTAAATAGGTAAGGCAAGGTTGCCTTGTTATGAGATTAAGGTTCTGACATTGTTGTTGTTGTTGTAAGGCAAAGTTGTCAGGACAGGATCCTACCTAATATCGATGAGAGGGGGGGGGGGAGGACTGATAGTATTGGATCGTAGGATTATAAGATCCTACAATAGCAAAAATAGTGATAATAATGTTGTAAACTTGTAATACAGTATAAAACATGGCTTTTAATTAATTGAAACACTAAAAGCATCTTTTTACTCGTAATAGGTCGATACTTTTGAGAGTTAAGTCTACAAGTAATAATCTGTGGAACACAAGTGCAAAATTATCAAACTTGAGATTGTGATTATGACAGACAGAGACTTCAAGATGTAATTGATGTAATTATATGAATGTCTTGGATTATGAAATCTATAGCAACAACTATTAAGTTCTTTAATTAATGAGCTAATTTGTAATAAGAAATTTAAAGAAGAATTGTGTATTATCTCATTTGCCATTGCATTCGGATCCAATCGGATTGTAAGATCGTAACAATTTAAATTTTTATCCTGCAAACACTGAGATCCTACTAAGGAATGGGATTAATCACATTTACGCGGATCGTAAGATCATAAGATCCGGATTGGGATTTTTACAATAATGAGGTATGGTGGTGAGCCCCTTAGCCAGGCCTATCATAAACCAACCAGTTAGCCGAATAGACCAAGGCATATGAGAAAAGATGGAGGGATGAGGGTGGGGTAACACCCTCATGCATCCAGCAAAATCTTTCCCAAATTTGAAATATTGAAATGTGTGTACATGCAATAATTGTGGTCTTCAGTTTTTCTGATAGACCCTCATGACTAATTTTGGCAGGATCAGGATACAGACAGTCTACAAAACAGGTAAGTTGTCTATATTGAGTCATTATATGTGTTTGTCTGTTCTGCGTGAAGTTTTGATATGCTTTCCTCTTGTTCAATATCCAGTTCGAGACTTACCTACAGCGACCTATGTCTCCAGTTAGCCGAATCTAAGTTCAGACAGTGTTTGCTAAGAACACTAGCAGTACTTTTTAGGTTGATGTGTTCTTATTATGCAATAATGAGCTTCCAGCCAGAGAATGAGGTATATACTTTGATTCTAACTAGTGATATTTAGTTTCTTATGATAAGCTATGTCATGGAATTCATTTGCTGATCTTAATTGGTTGTTACAAGTAGGGGTGGCAACATAGTTCGAAAATACGGTTTCGGTAACGGTCGCGGAAACGGTCACGGTTTCGTTGGAACGGAACGGATACGGTCATCACGGTCCGTGTCGCGGTTTTCTGAATTTTTTTTTAATGTCTTTCTATGCTTTTTAAATAACTTTTTTTAAAAATTATTAATATATTATTATTATTTAAAAGTAGTATGATACTAAAAGTCTAAAACTATATTTTATTAGAGGCATATCTACTATTACAAGATTGATATTGGAAAAAGAAAAAAAGGCAGTGGGTTGAGAGTGAAACTAAACATAAAAAAAATGAAAAAAGCAGACAGATAAGGGTAAGGGACGTGGGTGCAGCAGCAAGTCAATCAAACAAGAAGTAAGAAGTAAGAAGTAAGAAGTAAGAAGAAAAAGATAAAAGAGGGCCCACTTGCCACTTTCCAATTAAATAAAGAAATCTTTCCCCTTCACTACTCAATAACAATAAAATATTAAAAATTCACACCCAAAAAAACATGAAACATCTCCCAGGGTCCCACCTGTGAGTACTCATTTAATATAAACAGCTGTTCACCACTTCATCTACTCCCCCTCATTCCCGATTCCCAACTTCTGAGAAAAGAAGCTCTAAACCATGGCGGCATGGCCATGGCTGCTTCTTCTTTTTCTCTCTATCTTTTTCTCTGCTCTTTAAATCAGAAAAATGCGTCTTAAAACGGAAAATGCGGGCGTTATTTCTTTGTCACGGTCGGTTCGGGCGAAATCGCGGCCTTTTATAAAACGCCGTTCTGTATCGGTCGAATTCGGTTCGCCAAAGTTGAAATCCGTTACAACTCGGGCGAACCGAACCAACACGGCCGTTTTTTAACACTTACAAGTGTCAGCTCTTTAGCTTTCTACTTTTTATATATATATAAAACCCTCTTATAGTGAGAACCCTGATAACCACTTAAAATGAGCAAAAACTTTCTAAAATGAGCAAAAAAAAGTAAAAAATGAGCAAAAGCATGAAATGAGCAGAAAACCTTAAATGAGCGAAAACGTAAAATGAGCAAAAATGTAAAATGAGAAAAACGTAAATGAGCATAGAAAAGTTAATGAGAAGAAACGTAAAATGAACAAAACGTAAAATGAGCAAAAACGTTGCGATATGAGCATAAAAATGTTAAATGAGCAAAAATATAAAATAAGCAAAACAGAAAATGAGCAAAAACGTTGTGAAATGAACAAAATCTTTGTAAAATGAGTGGTTTTCACGGTTCCCACCATAAGGGTGGTTCTCATATGAACTTCAACATATATATATATATACTTCCTCCGTTTTTTTTACATGTTACACTTTCACTTTTAACGCATGCCAATGCAAAATTTTGAGGACATATATCTCAATTTTTGTATTTTGTAAAAATTATAAAGAGTACATATAAAAAAAATACATATGAGGACGAATCTAACAAGATCCCACATGACTATATTTTCATTTACGTATAAATCACAAACGATGGTCAAAGTGAAATTTGTGAATAGTGTAAAATGTCAAAGTGTAACATGTAAAAAAAGTAGAAAGCAAGATCATATATATATATATATATATATATATATATATATATATATATATGATCTTCCTTTCTACTTTTTAGTGAAGTATTCCTACCCATTGGGTAATTGCATGAGTTAATGGGTCTTTACAACTTTATGAAATCTAAATACGCATTCAAATTCATTTGATAAGATTGTGAGTGATCCTAGTTTCTAGCATTATGTGCATGGTTCCTTGCTCCTTCAATCTTTGCTTACTCTGGATGGGTAACTCAATTTTCTTTCTCCTTCCTTTTTTCTCTGTAAAGCTGGTCTTATTGATTCTGTACACTGTCAATGGGTTCCGTGACTTCCTATTTTTGCTAGAGGAACTATTTACTTATGGTTTGTAGGGGTTATCTCATTTATGAGGGTAGGAGTAGAATAATGAAGACGGCATGCAAACTCCTCTCATTCTTTTTTAAAGTTTAATTGATCCATTTGTTCATGGAATAAAAAATTAATAAAAGGCTGTAGACAAATAGTCTACAATTGCTTTCTTCATATAGACCATTACTGTAGAGATACATTGCAGATATCTTTTTGAGAAAAAATAAGTAGTTCCCCCTCCATTTCATTAGATATTGCATTTATAATTTTGGTACATAAATTAGTATTCCTCAAAACCAGGAAAAAGAAGGTCAATGGAGTGAAGCATCCCTTCTTAAACATAGCCATTTGATGGTATATTAGGGAAAATAGGAGGGTGAAATTTGGTAATTGGCATCAAGAACTCAATGTTTCAATTGGTTTTCTAAGATATTTTAATTTATACTATGATATTATAGGCCATATATTATGAATAACAGGGAGTATTCATCATTTTTTTTTTTCTGGAGGGGAGCGGGTATTCATCATTGGTTCACATAAAAAAAAAGTGAATTGCTGCCCTATGTTTTGGTAAATATGTTCTGAATAATTTACTCCTTTATCTATAATAATGTTGTTAGCACAGTACTTACAAGCTCAGTACAACCTGTAAGTTTCATGTTAATAAGATTGCAGCAAGATACTCTAATGGAAACAAAACAAAAACTTGTAAAGAATCAATGAACTAAAATCTTCTGAAACTATAACAGTCTGTACCTCTAGATTGGATAACAATGCTTGGTTACCTCTCAAATATCATTGATTCTAATTTCTAAATGTTGATTCCGGGATTTTAGGGTTTGAAGGGGGGTTGGGGGGCGTCTGCTTTTGTGTTACATGCAGATAAGGTCATATTAATTACTAAAGTTAGTGTCAAGTTTCAATGCTTTGCCTTTTTGATAGTAATTGCTGCCCACATAAGAGTTTTGCTTTTCTTTCTTTTATCTACCAAAAATAAGTTGCCTCTTATATATGCTAGATAAGGCTAATCTCCCAGAGGTCCTGTCATAAGTGAAGGCCTTGTGGTATATATTTTGACGTCTGAAGCTTTAAAGTATATATGTTTGATCGCTCAAATTAGCCTCTTTTGATACAAAAATACATGACAACTGATAGTTTACTAGGATAACAATATTGAAGGGAAGGAGAAGGAAGGATGAAGACCAAAGTAAAGCAAAGGGATCGGGAAGGAGGTGAAAAACTATGAGAAATCATGGCAATAATCTCAACTACCAAGCCGTTCTATGTAAAAGGAGCAAAGTGATGACAGTTCCTTTTTCTCTTAACTTCATTTCTTGGAAGCGATACTTGTGATTTTGCTCTTCTCTCCCCCTTTCTCTTAGTTTAAAGAAAGTTAAGTATAAAAAACCTAGTTCTTGTTTTCTCTCTTTTTCTTCCTCATCATATAGCCCTCCCCATGGATGGATTTTATCTTTTACCACTTTACCCCTCTTTTTATTTATTTAAATTTCCCCCTTTCTTTCTCCTCTTCTAGTTACACTATAATCAACAAAAAGTTGCTGAATGTTCACAAGAGAAAGGGACAAAGCAAACTTTGAAGAAGGCCCTCTTCCTTTCCCCCTATCTCTCTCTCTCCCTCTCCCTCCCTCTCTTTCCCTCCCTCCCTCTCTCCCTCCCCCCTCTCTCTCCCTCTCACTCCCTCTCCCTCCTCCATTTTTGCGACTATTCCCAAAGAATCCCTGACCTATGATGCTCCGCTTGCCTTGACCTTCGATAAATCCTTGCCGCCGACATAGGAGGTACTAATTTATTATTCACTACGACTATGCCCTCTCCCTTGTCTGCTCCGATTTAGCTATTAATGGAACCTGCTTAGGCACCTTGAAATCAATGATATGTTCTTGGGCATTGGAATTCTAGTCATGCTGTTTTACAATAGGAGTTAGGTTGATCAATAGCCTTATGTTGAAAATTATTAGAAGGTGTTTTCCAGGTGGTGATGATGATGGTTATGTATTTGATGATTCTAGATTTTAAGTCATGATTCTAAATTCTAGAAGGTCGTCTTACTTTATGATTCTAGAAGATTTAGAAGACAAGAAATGAGTCATTTTTTTTCAAAAGGTGGGTGAGCTTCATGTTGGTGGCATATGAGGATATAAAAAAATTTCAAAGTGAGATGAAGGATAAGGGAGAGGACAGAGGAGAGGTAAATTTGAATGGTGGGACGGATGGAAAGAGAGAGACATATTGCTTTATTTAAGAAAAGGTTGAAAGTGTTAAATATGAATTTTGCATGCCATGCCGATGCCTGGAGTAACTTTGCTAGTTTGGTTTAACAGGCGTTGGATATTGCGTTAGTTGGGATTTTGCCATATATTACCAAAATTCAGATTGTTTTCAAAGGCTTGATAGTTGAGTCATTCACTTTAAACTTTGAAAATCTATATTGATTTAATGTAAAAAATAGGAATAATTCACGGGTTTAATCCGGATGGATGGTCTTCTCATATTAATCCAACCTATGGATTATTTCATAATAGTCCCAATTATGGGTGATGCTTTTCGCAAAAATCTAGTGCCCTGAAACAATTTATTCTGGAAGGTCATACATCATACTGATACGTGCTTATAATCTTGTTTCATTTATCTGGTTCCCTGATGCAGGAGAACTTGAACAGGCAAAATGATATTTCTCAGAAACCAGAAGAGGTTCAATCAATGAATTTAGGTACAGGAACTTATGAAGATAGATTAGATAATGAATCTTTAGCTGCGTCTGCTGAGAGATTGGAACATTCTTGTTCTCCTGGTGAATATGCAAGTAGAAGTTCTGCTGATGCTTCTGGAACTAATGGCTCCCTTCCTGGGGATTCCAATGGCATGTCTGATTTTCCGCTGGATGATAATACCATGTCCAACAGTGGATCTCCGTGGTATGAACTGCGAAGGGATGCTACAGCTCTTGTTTCTCAGTCGCTTCAGAGGGGATGTAAAAACTTTTGGCAACTTATGACAAGTCGTGTTTCAGTTCTGCTTTCATCGGCTGCATTTTGTTCAACCAGTATTCACCAATTCCTCAAAAATTATGAGGATCTGAATGTATATATTTTGGCTGGGGAAGCATTCTGTGGAGTTGAGGCTTCTGATTTTAGGAAAAAATTGAAGGCTGCATGTGAAAGTTACTTCAGTAATTTTCATAAGCAGAACATATATGTAAGTCTTATTTCGTTCTTTCTTAGCATGCGCTATGATTAATTTTTGTTCTCCCTCTGTCCCAAAAGAAATTTCCACATTACAATTTTTTTTTTCTTCTCTCTACGTCACATAAATACCTTTTCTTTCTTTCATAACAGTTTCTCTTACTAATGCTGTTCTCCATCTTCTTTCTCTATTTTATCTACATTCAATAATTATTCTAGAACGTGTGCTGAAGTTAATAATGAAGTTCTTTTTGGGATGGAGGGAATATTTATTTTCTCTTCTTCTATATACATATTCTTCTCTTTGAGCTAAATGTTGCTTAATTACTAGGAGCTTTCATTTAGGTACTTTCTTTTTTACTACATCATTATTTGTTGGTACAACTTTTTTTTTTACTACTGCTTAAAGCCCATGGCTAACCGCTTTTAATACGAGTGCTAGTGTGTACAGTAGTGTAGAAGCATATCATGCAATTCCTTTACCCTATCGATTGTCTTTGGTCTGTAATTTTGGATGGATAGAAGTTTTGCAATAGAAGATTCCTTGTTCCTATCACATTGCAAACAAAAATTAAGCCTATCCTTCTGTGGTAAGATTCTGTGCATTATTATCCTTGATTTTACCCTAAACTTACAGAAATGAACATGCTTTATCAGCGAATGTGCCAAAATATGACAATAAAGATGGAAATTGTCGTTGCCAAAAAAAAAAAAGATGGAAATTGTCGTTGCCAAAAAAAAAAAAGATGGAAATTGTCGTTGCCAAAAAAAAAAAAGATGGAAATTGTTGCTGTAATAAGCAAACTTGTATGTTTGGAGAAGTTACCATTTGGATATGTCGATATGACAATTAGATGATTCTGTACATTATCCTTGGATTCACCCTAAACTTGCAGAAATGAACATGCTTTATCAGCGAATGTGCGAAAATATGACAATAAAGATGCAAATTGTCGTTGCTAAAGAAAAAAGATGGAAATTGTTGCTGTACAAAGCAAACTTGTATGTCGGGAGAAGTTACCATTTGGATATGTCAATATGACAAGATGATATCTACTTGGCTTTTTCAGGAGAATATGGTTAAGGAACAAAGGTGTTAAAGCTCTTAATATTTCTATACAAAAAAAAATTGATTAAATAGAAACCCTCAAGCGCAATGTGACAGTTTCCATTTTGGGATGTCCCAACTAATGAACATTGCCAATTTGGAAAAGTGTCTCACTTGTGAAGGACTGAAGGGCCTTATGGTACCTTTTATTAATAAGATTTTATAATCTTGCATGCAAAAGGGTTTGTCAACAAAAGCCGGTTGGAGGGAGTAATTGAGTGAGGACGAGGAATCCTGTAGAGAAAGAGGACATGAAATGATCCAAAGGAGATCAATAGATTATTATAGACTGGCAACCATACTTTAAATGGTCAAATGACTCTTCGGAAAATTTCAATTGGACAGCACCTAAGGGAGGCATACTTTTGCGGTTTTATGGAACAGTTTGACTTTGCATATAATTGTTTTCTCATTGCAATTGTGAGGTCAGCACGTCCTCCAATCGTGCTTTTCTTTCATTTTATTAAATAAGTAATCTATTCTTATATAAAAAACTAGCCTGTGCAAGTATGACTCAGTTATTGCTCACATTCATGTTCTTGAAGTATATATCGTATAGACGTATACAATTTCTATTCTAATACTCGTATTTTTCAGTTATGCTATGCAGATTGTGCTTTTTGTGTGCAGTAACAATTATTTCGTTATAATTTCAGGCTTTAAAGATGGTTTTGGAAAAGGAATGTTGGCAGAAATTGCCTCCTGATGCTATTCAAGTAGTCAGTTTTGCTGGCCTCGTTGGTGATGGAGCACCTTTAATTGCGTTCTCTGATGTTTCAATGAATGTCAGGCAACTTCATTCTAACAAATCAGTGCCTTCTGCTGAATTTGGGGCTAGAAAGAGTGGATTTTCTCACTGGCTTATAACTGGAAACCCTTTTCTGATGAAAGTTTCATCTCCTGCATACTGTCATACATCATCCCCATTCGTTGATGAGGCATCTGGTTCTGTAGAATCTGGTGTAACCACTTCAAGATATGAATCTAAGAAGTCATCTTCCGTTGAAAATAACATGAATCATGCAAATGGTGAGACTTATATTCTAGATGACGAAAATGAGGATCTTCTCGCTGACTTCATCGATGAAGATAGTCAACTTCCTAGCAGGATATCTAAACCGCTTTTTTCACGTAATCACTCTTCTCAATGGAGAGATGATGAAGCTGCAGCACAAACAGGATCTTCACTTTGTCTCTTGAGGTGAATTTTGTTGTCTTCTAATTTATATGCATGTGGACATGAAGATGCACTTTGCTAAGCTATCTATAACAGGTTCATGGACAAGTATGCAAGGCTTATGCAGAAATTAGGAATGATCAATGTTGAGTTATTCAAGGTATGTTCTGGCAAAACTATATGCTCCATCCGTAACTCTAGGCAATGGTAATCTTTATCTGCCGTTTTGTTTCTCCTTTTAAGAAATTATTATTTCACATGATTAATTCTTGTAGGGATTATGCCAATTGTTTGAGATCTATTATTACTTTGTCTTTGACACATTTGGCCACCAAGACAGCTATGTTAATGGGAAAGGTGTTGCTGACACTCTTAACCGTAAGTTCCTGTGTTTTGTTTTGTAGACATTTATGTTTCGTTCTCTCCAGCGCCTTAGTTTTCTCATGTGTCAACTCAGTTCAAGATTATGTTCTGCAGATCGTTTGAAGACAGCTGTTAACAGAATAACACAAGACTGTGAAGAATGGTTAAAACCCAAGGCACTTACCTCTTCAGTGTCATTGCCTACATCTCTAAATTCATCATTGAAGAACATGGATCTAACACCCACAATTCCTCCTGGCACAATTTTTAGTCAGGCTCCAGATCTCAAGGTGTCTGCTTAGTAGGGCCACTAATCTTTGTCAGTGCTTATGTAAATTTCTTGGATTGAAACAGAGAAGATGCACAAACAAGTTCCTACTGTCTCATGCTCCACCGCTTCTTTGTGTGTGTGTGTGTGACTTTGGGGGGGGGATCCTCTATGAGGATTCTTGGCTGTAATAATAGGACTTTTTTCAGTTAACCTGTGAATGTATATTACGCAACACATTGCTCCTAGCTTTTATTGAAAGCTACATAATCTTCTCTAGAATTGGGTAGATGTTCCCTAGTATCAAATTGAACCATGCATACATCTATCTTGTTAGTTCCAAATTGACTGTAGTTTTTGGTTTATTACTCGCCATCATTCCTAAGTAGAAAATAGTTGTAATGTCAGGGCTTCACTCTCAGCATTTTTATTTCCTGTAAAATGGTTAAATTTACAGTGATGATTGCTGTAGATCAACTATATTCTTCATAACTCCCTCAATAGACTTCCCTTTTCTGTTTTATATTGCTTTTATCTTATTGTGCACCTAAGCTTGTCTGAAGGTATTCACTGTGCATATGATATGTGCTGCTGGATGAAGGAATCCCCCCCCCTTCCTTCTCTTTGACATGATATGACTTAATCTTTTGCTTTTCTGATAAAGGAATGCATCTATCATGTTGTTACTGTGAATTGACAGTCTGCAGTCTGTATTTTCTCAAGTACCTAATATCATTTCAATATGCAGGAAATTTGTGCTGCTGTTGATACTGTATCTCTTGTTGCTCGAATACTGCATAGATCAAAGCCTCATCTTCAGTCCATGCTTTCGCAAAATAATCCAGTTGTAGTTGAAGATTTCTTTGTCTATCTGGTATGCACCTTTCTGTTTCCAGGAGTATCTTGAACTGAGATTGATCCTCATACACTTGGGAAACATGTCATTGCTTGCATGTTAATCCTTTGATCTGTGCCATAATGTTATGAACATCTTTTTTTGGTAACTTGCAAACATGAATCTAATAACTTAAACCTGTTTCATTTTCTTGCTGCTGAATTGTTATAATTTATATATTTTTTAGTATTTTGTATGCCATGCGCTTCTAACATTCTAGTCACCTCTGTACAACTAATGACGATATGAGAGTTTTTGGTTTCAGGTTGACTCTGTGCCAGACCTCACAGAGCACATTTATAGATCAACTGCAAGATCGCTTCTCCACATCAATGGGTAAGACAGTAGTGTTGTTAAAATTAATATGATCACACTGATGATGCATATAGGGTGCAGTGCTGTGGGTACACGTTTTTTTCTTTATATAAATTTTCTGACTTTGTTCATGGCAAATGATTTCCAGGTATGTTGATCGCATTGCCAATGCTAAATGGGAAGTCAAAGAACTTGGAATGGAGCATAATGGGTAAATTTGTCCTTATTTGTGCATTTTATAGCATTGGTATTTGCATTTATATAATTGTCCCTTACACCCGAAGCCAAGCCCCCCACCCACCCCCCACCCCCCCACCCCCGCTAAGAGGAGCAAAAGAATTAAAAATAAAACAGACGAGAAAGACCCCTGATTTGTGAGTATTGAAGGATGTAGTTTGGAAGGTAAATAAATTTTAGCTTTTTTTATTCATGTTATGTAGAGTACAAAACCCCAACTTATGTTTGGTGTTCAAAGTGTCTCTCTTTGCAGCTCTGTTTCTTACTTAAACATCAATGGTGGGCACCAAAAGCCAATGTAGTCCTTCATTCTTTTAGGAAGGGTGAGGGAGTTGAGGACTCTGTTGTATACCTTCATTGACACCAAAATATACTTTTGGTTGTAGCTTGTTGGTCTTACAGTTCAGTTCATTAGGTGCCTCTGTATTTAGTTTTTTAAGTTGAGTTTTACATCACTTGTTAAATGAGAACTTCCTTTGAGCATCGGCTAGTAATTTATATATCTTGTGACCATAACAAGGACAACTTACTGTTGAAAAAACAAGGACAACAACAACTTTTCTCTTAAGTACTGGGTTGACAGGTTGTCTTTTGGAGGAGATGGTAAGAGGCAGATATTCACCATTGGTAACTTTGTAAATTTGCAATTACTTCGTCCTGTCCACAAATGGCTGTGGCTGAAATTCTTCTCCGGATCCCTTAAGGGATATTTTGGAGATACTTTGTAGTGCGTTTGTTTAACATCTTTAAAGTCGTGCCGTGACAGAAATAATGTAGGGGTTAGTCTAAGATGGCATAGAAGAATCGGAAGAATTCTATGTGTTTTGTGAAAAGGAGAGAGTCAAAGGAGAATGCTGCTTTTAAGAAAAGCTAATTAGAATACAACTAAGCCAGCCTGCCTCTTTAGGATTGTGATAAGAGCAGGAGACCTGAAATCATCTTCGCATCTAGTGCAAAGCAAAGAGGAAGGGGCTGCCACCAATGCACCTACCTACTTGTGCTTCGTCCTCAAAAAGTCAAGAGTATGGTGTGGTGTGGAATACCCGAGGCATGTAAGAAGCATATAATTACATTCCTAGAACTACTGGCCTTCCAGGCCTATTTGTGATGAGCCACCAACATCACAGAGGTGTCTCATTACATGATCTTTCTCTCTCTCTCTCTCTCTCTCTCTCTCTGCTAAAGATGGTATTATGGTCAGAGCTAGCAAACAAAGTTGGGTTGTGTCGAGTTCATGTTGGGTTTATAGGTTAATAGGTTCAAATCCTCAACCCAAACCCGATAAATTCATGATGTTGTGACCTCTGTGTACAAAATGTAGTAGCTTGTGGAAATGGACTCTACATTATTTTCAGAACCCAGTAATCTGGGTCGTACAAAATTTGATATCAGGTACAAGGAACTAGGCTATATTTTGCATATTTGCTGTCTCCCTAGCATTCTAGTTTAGTTCACAATCTGTCTGCAGTCTGCACAGATTATTTTTAATGACGATGTTTAATCTAGAATAATTTAACATCAATAATCCGAACTATTAGTGGCCTTCTTAAAATAATCCAAACTATTAATTTTATTCAATATAATCCCAACTTTTCAATGACCCTTCTCATGTCAGTCCATCCTTACTGGTGACCCCCTATACTGGTAAAAAAAACTCTTTCTCCTTCGTCTATGCACTCTCCCATCTCTACTCATGGTAAATCCAGTTTCCCAATCTGAATCTCTTTTCATACCTTCCTTTTTTTTCTTGCTTGTGTTAACAAGGAGCATACTTTTTATTTTTATGGTGTGATTCTTCAACTAGATGCTATAAGTGTTTTGGATACAAGGTTCCTTGTGATCTAACCCATTAGTCTTTTCTATTATTGCTCTTTGCTGCATTTGGGCTGTAATAGAATATTAATTTTTTTTGTTGAATTTTTGAGTTTGATTTTGTCGTTTTTGGACCGAGTTTCTCATGCTATTGGTTAAAGTCAGTTTTCATTTTTTTCTTTTTGTTGGAAAGGCTTCCGCATGGTTTTGGGAATTGATTATTACTGATATTCGATGATTTGGGTGGTATTTGTTGGGTGTTGTTCAAAGGAGGTAGTGGTCAGAGAATGAAAGATGATGGTAGGCTGGCTGGGGGTTGATGGGAAATGCACCGGGTAAGGGAATGGGATGATGTTGCTGGTAGCCGAAGGAGGAAGTAAAGGATTGGAGGGGAGCCTGTGGGTTGACGAAGAAGCCATTATAGACTGCTTGCAAGGATTGTTGAGATCAGGGCTGGGCAAACCATGGAGGAGAGAGGGGAAACAAAGTTTTAAAAATTAAAATTTTCAGCCCAATCAGATTTCGACACATCGTCACTTTAACCTGCTTAACAAGCTGAAAATAAAGTGAGACTGTTTTGAGAAGGGTGATCAAATAGTTTGGATTTTGAGTTAATCAATAGTTCATATTATTTTGGGAAGACCACTAATAGTTCAGATCATTAGTGTTAATTTTACCTTTAGTTTATTGATGCTTTTGATCAAGATTCAAGACAAATAAAGCTTTTCTAATATCGTCTAGAATGTACCTGACCTCAACTTTAGTTCAAGACTGAACTTTGCAATTGCTTGTTTGTTGAGGAAGTTGTCAATTCTAGAAAATAAACATGTGCTTTATTCTCATCAGTTACCTATATGGCAGTTGCTTCAAATATACTGCTAGTAGTCTGATGGTTATCCATATATGAACAGTTATGTTGATTTGCTTTTGGGAGAATTTAAACACTACAAGACAAGGCTTGCACATGCAGGAATCCACAAGGAGGTAATATATTGTGGCAAGGTTATTAATTGCACTGATTTATTTTGTTACAGTTCAGGAATCAGGCTAACGAGCAATTTCTGTAGTGGCTTTAGATTTTCTAAATCACTAATAATCCCTCCTGGACCCCTGCAATAGCATTTACCATTTGTGTGTTAACAGTACTTTAATGGCTCTTCTTAGTAGTATGCTTACTTTGGTGATCCTGGTCTCCTACTAAAATGACATTTAGCTTCATAGTACAGTTGCTTCAATTTGTATGTCAGAACGTGCTTTGGGAAGTTGCTTCGTGATTGAGGGAATTATATGATCCAAGTGACAGGGAATAAGAGATTGAAAACATAAAACCAGAAAGAAAAATGAAATTGTAATCTACTTGCTGATTAGCTGCTTAAGGTATTACTAATCAACTTATGTTTCAGCTAGTGGAAAAAAATTGAGATTCGGTATTACTGAGTTATAGCTGTCAACTTGTCACTGTGAATACTTTCTTTTGGCCTATTATTGTCTAGTTTGCTGCATCTTAAGCTTTTTTCTATTCCACTAGGTTCAAGAACTTCTTTTGGAGCATGGTGTCGAAATTGTATTAGAAACACTTGTTGAGGGTCTATCACGTGTGAAGAAGTGTACTGATGAAGGCCGAGCTCTTATGTCTTTGGATCTACAGGTTTTCTTCAAAAGTGCTGTGCAGAAGAATTTTGTTACAATATTTTATTCTCTCGATGTTTATCCATCTCTGTTTTCTTCAGGTGTTGATAAATGGCCTTCAGCACTTTGTGTCCAAGGACGTAAAACCGAAAGTGCATATAGTTGAGACATTCATTAAGGTAACGATGTACATGTAATGCTATTCTTAGCTTCTTAATACTCAAGGTTATAGGTTTAAATTTCTTTTTTGAGGGTTAACCCTGTTCCACTCTTTTGGTAGGCCTATTACCTTCCAGAAACCGAGTATGTTCATTGGGCCCGTGCACACCCGGTATGTAAAATTATACTTCCATTCGTAGTCTTCTGCTTGAGTGTGTGTGTTTCATGGGAGGAAATAGAAAAGTCAAATTATCTTTTTTACCATATGCATTTATCTGACAATATAAAAATGGTTATTGTTTGCAGGAATACAGTAGAAGTCAAATTGTAGGGTTAGTTAACCTTGTAGCAACTATGAAAAGTTGGAAGAGAAAAACCAGACTAGAAATTATTGAGAAGATCGAATGATCTTGCAAAATTTGAGTTGGAAACTGTATTAGGGTTTTCTGTATCTAGTTATCTTGTTGCTTGGAATGTAAATTGGATAGTATCTCATCTTCATTTTTTCTGTAGATAGAAGGTTGTACATGTAATCTCCATTTTGTAATATAAGGTGGTTTAAAATCACCCCTTTTGATAAATACAGGAACTTAGATGTAATTTTGGATCACAATGAATTATACTATACATATACGAGTAATATAATTTTTTAATCTTATCTCGCGCTTTCAATTTATCAGTGTACATCAGTCTTCCGTTCATATGAATTTTGATTTTGCTTGCTGATCTTTACTGTAGGAGTGTCTCTCATGTTCCCTTTTGCTACCTAGTCTACAGATGATAGTTGCTTGATCTTAGTACCCGCTCAGTTTAAACTAAAGCATAAAGATTTTATCACTAATATTCTCGCTGATGGGAAAACATGTTTAATAGAATACTATGTTAAACCCACAGCCATACAATTTAAAGACTTTGCAGGAGGATATAGCCAAAAATATGATATACCTCAAATAAACATATCACCAGCCTACAATTCTAGAACTCAGTTCTTATTAGGATTAAACTTTATCATTTCTCAACAAGGTAGTATTTCTATAACTCAGAATAGCATTACCATTAGTAAAAACATTTACCATATCCCAACACGTTATTATCAACAGAAATCAGAGTTGCTGCGAAAGCGTGGTGGACAGGACAGAATAAAGAATTAGATTTTTTAGGAGAAGAAAATCAATTACAGCCTGAATCAGAAGCAGTAAGCTTCCTTCAGTATGAAGAACTTAGAGAACTAGAAAAAGGTGTAATATACACCAAACTACCAATGTATCCTACAATTCAAAAACTTAGAACCAAAGGCTTAATTGCCAATGACATTAGTAAATGTAGAGTTAAAACAGTTATTGATCAACAGATTAAAAACCCAGATATAACTATCACTACAGCCAATATAGATTATTCCCCTAAAGAAAAAGAAGAGTTTAAAAAGCAAATAAGTGAAATGCTCAAAGCAGGATTAATTGAAAAATCAAATAGTCCCCATAGAAGTGCAGCATTTATAGTCCAAAACCACAGTGAGCTCAAGCGAGGAAAAGCTCGTATAGTCTATAATTATAAAAGGCTAAATGATAATTTAGTAGATGATGGTTACTGTATACCTAATAAGGATACATTGATCAATTTAATCCAAGATAGAAATATATTTAGTAAATTTGATCTAAAATCGGGCTACAAACCAGATTAAACTAACGAGACAATTTTAAACCATGGACAAGCATTCATTTGTAGCGAAGGCCATTTTCAATGGAAAGTTCTTTCATTTGGTTTAAAAAATGCTCCAGCTATATTCCGAGATTCATGGATAATATCTTTGGAAAATTAAATTTTTGTTTTGTTTATATTGATGATATTTTAGTTGCTTCAAAATCGATACGAGGAACATACAAAGCACTTAGAAGAAGTATTCAAAGCATTATAGATAAAGAAGGAATTGTAATAGCAGATTCCAAAATGGAATTATTTAAGAAGAAGATACAGTTTTTAGGATTAGAAATTGGTAATGGAAAAATCCAATTGCAAGATCATATTGCTAAAAAGATATTAGAATTCCCAGACAAAATGGAAGATAAAAAACAGCTTCAAGCTTTTTTAGGACTTTTAAACTATGCTAGGAAGTTTATTCCAAACTTATCAAAATTAGTAGGACCATTATATGGCAAAACTTCTAAAAACGGACGAAATATTTTAATCAAGAAGATGTCCAACTAGTTTTAACAATCAAAGAAAGGGTAAAAACGCTTAACCCATTAGAATTACCCTTAAGTACGGACTATCTCATTATTGAAACAGATGGTAGTAAAGAAGGTTGGGGAGCAGATTCGCTAACTAAACCTAATAAATATAGTCCTAAAATAGAAGAAAAATTAGCAGGTTATGCAAGTGGAAACTTCAAACCTAGTACTAATTGGTCTTCAATAGATTATGAAATACAAGTTGTAATAAACGCCCTAGAAAAATTTAAAATACATCTAGATAGAGAAATCACTTGTTAGAACAGATTGTGAAGCCATAGTTAAATTCATTAAAAATAGCAATAGTAAGAAAGTTAATAATAAACGTTGGATTAACTTTCAAGATCTAATTGCAGGAAAAGGCTATCAGATAACGTTTGAACACATTAAAGGTATAAATAATAATCTAGCTGACTGTTTGTCTCGTGTTATTGACAGATATTGTAAGAAACACAAATGAACAGCTCAGAATCCACGAGCAAGATGCTCCTAAGGTTGAAGAGTTCACCTTTGGAAAGTTTAAACTTTACAGCAAACCTACAGGAGGATTCAATCCCCTAAGAGGAATAGAACTGGATAAATCTCAACAGGCCCTATGTAACAACATATGGGAATTAAAAACAGATCCTATAGCAAGCAAGCACAAGTTATTAGTCTTAAACTGTCTTGCCTTCTATTTTTCAAAAATTTTAGAAAAACCCCTCTCTAAAAACTTTAGTTTTTATGTCATTTTACATGGCCAGAAAACAGGAATGTTCAGATCATTTCATGAGGTACAGCTTTTAACTAAAGATTTTAAAAAACCTATTTTTCGAGGTTTTCACTCTTTTGGTGAAGCAGCAGATTTTGCCAAGGCTTATTTAGGCATAAATTTTTACATACAGCCTGAGATTTTAACTCAGACAGATACAGGCTCTGAGTCAAAACGGAGTATAGAAAGACCATTGAATTCAAGAGCAATGGCATTACAGCAGGAAATTTCTGAAAATAGAATCAGTCTAATGAAGGAAAAAGACGAAAAAATTGCTGCCCTCCAAAACGATCTCTCTGACCTATACACAAAATTTGAATACCAACAGCAGACTATATGTCTGATTTCCAAACACAACCAAAATATCCTTCAAACCAATCAAAGCTTAACTCTTGAATTAGAAGCCAAAAACATAGAAGCAAATTTGAATTAAAAGATATGGTAGAAGCTTTCAAAAAGACTCTCAAACCATGCCGCAAAAATCTTACTCATGAGCAGCTCAAAGCAAGCCTAAAAAGACCACAAACAACCCTTCCTACTTTAAATCCATTATTCCAAAATTTTCCAGAAGCAGAACTTATCATAGAACAAAAGTGTACTGAAGGTTTTATCAAAAAACTCATAAGCTTACAGAAGATACTTCTCGGTATCCATCATTTAACCCAAGAAGGATCTCTCGCCAGGAAACAAAGTATGGCGGGATTTACTACATTACGATCTTTCTAGCTTTGATGGAAGAAGAACAGTTGACACAGGCCTTTTTAAAATTCATATTGATATCAGACAAACTCATCTGAGTCGGTCTCAGATTATTGAGTTTTATGATTATGGTATGTTAAGCAGCCTAACATTAGATAATCCAGATCAGATTCCTGATGGGTTTGGATTAAAGTTCGAGACATGTGTTAAGAAATATCTATACTATCGAAAGAATCAAGAGTTAATAATAGAGTTCAACAGCAAGATCCCAGTTACAAATGGACTACTAGAAGAACCAGCACTTCATTACATCTACATTGATCCACCTTGGAAGCTTGACGAAATTCCACTAAGTTCTTTTAACTACGTAGAAGATGAAAGTTTCTACAGAGAACTAATGTTACGACCTCCTAATCACAGACAGGGAGGAGCTATTGCCATGAACTTTCTAGCAGAAGGCAAAACCTTTAAAATATGGGGTCCAGAAAGTTTCAAGATCAATATTCCTTTTCATGGTTTCAATATTAATGATACAGAAGTCTTCGCCATGGATGAAGATAGCGACGAAGATCATGGAGATAATTCTCTAATTGAAGAAATGCTTCAAGGAAGAGATTTACATGACTAAGCACGACAGCTACCTTTATTTTGTCTTTTAGTAACTAAGGATAATGAGTTGTATGCTTTTACTTTATGTCTTGTAAAATGCTTTTACTTTACGTCTTGTAAAAACTGTTTGCTTTAGCATCTTTAATTTATGACCTCTCTTTAGAAAAGAAAGGTCACTATCTACTTTTACTTTAGAAAAAGGAAGAAAACGTGTTTCTCCTTTCACTAGTTAAGATGCTTTGAAGCTCTATATAAGAGCTCTTAGTTTTCAGTTGTAAGACACAAGTACTTACACAGCAATAAGAAACACACTATGTTTTCTAGCTAAATCCCTCTCTTCTTATAGCTTAAAGTAACCCAGTAGTTTATGTTCTTAAAATCTTCAAATACTCTACCAATTTCCGCACAGATCCTAAAGAGGCACCACCCCCCTCTTTAATTTGGTATCAGAGCAAGTAACGATTCTAGCCGAAAAGACCCGTTCGAGGCCACGGGACGGAAACCAGGGGAGTAGTACGTCGCCGGCAAATAGTAGGCGATCGAAGGTAGTATTGTTATTTAATTTCGTACCTTTGTTATAAACATATATATGAGTATTTATTGATAAAAAGAACTTAAATGAACAGTGAAATAGCTATAAGACGTTTTAATCATTGAAGAAAACCTAAAGACAATTGCATACTTAGATCTTGCTTATAACGCAAAAGATAAACACTCTATTTCACTTGGTAATAATAAGTTTCTTTGTAGATTTGATAATAAGTTTAAACACATCCTACATAGTGACAGTTCACACCTAAATAGCATAACAGACTTGATAATTAGTCTAGCTGAAAACATAGAAAGACTGAGTTATCACGAATCTCTAGATAAAATAATTAGAGCTTTTATAGATAATAGAAAACTCTTGAAAGAAATACAGAATAATAACGATTTCTTAAGATCACAGATTAACTCGTTAAGTAAAGAAGTTAAGACTTTAAGAGATAAAACTCCTACTAAGGAAGAAGTTAGACAACTTAGTTTTGACCTACAACAAAACAAGCCCAAACTTATAGAAATAGAGACTAAAAGGATTTTAAATCAAACAACAGAAAAATTAAGTAAAGTTGAAGCTTTGCTTCAAGAAGTTAAAAATTTAATAATAGGTTAATGACCCGAGAAAATAGGAGTATAGGATCCCAGCTTAACTAACATCAAATAGCAGGAGAAAATTCAGTAATGTCAAAGAATGTGCAGAGATGCGAAATTAGCCACGCTTAGAGACCATTTAACTGTTTCACACACTTGTAACAAAGGCACAACGAACGTAACTATCACTGTGATCGTGATGGGGAGAGAATGCGTGAAAGTTGAACTTAGCTTTGACCAATGGGTTGCTTTCCAGGAGTGTATTTTGTGACCTAAACCTAACCCGTCTCTCTCTAAAAAAAAGCCTCTCTACGAGCGCGCCTCTGAAGCAAGAAGCAAGAAGCAGCGAAGAGATACGCTGGTGGTCGGATGATGATTAGTAGGCTGTCAGTGAGCCTCCTCTTTCATTGATGCAAACCGCAGCTCATCCTCCCTCCTTAGATCCAAAATATGGCCTTCTTTTTTTAGACTTATTTTCGGTTCAGTTCAGCAAAAAAATAAGTTCAGTTCAGCCAAAATAAGTTCAGTTTAGTTCAGTCACAATAAGTTCAGAAGAACAAGGACTATGTCATATCAGTTGGTTACTTTCAGTAGGAAGAGGAAGTAGTCAAACCTATTTTGAAGTCTTGTAATAGACTAGCCTAGGGGTAGGGGTATTTTAGTAATATATACTAGAGCTGTCAGTTTGGTTAATGAACTGCTGGTTGAACTGAACAAATTGAAATTTGAACTGAAATAAACTGAACTGGGAGTAACTGTAACTGAAATCAACTAAAAGTTGCTGAACTAAAACTGAAATAAACTGAAAATGAAAAACCAAAACTGAACTACAACTGAACTGAAACAAATTGTAACTGAAAATAACTGTGAAAAACAGTAGAGTTGATCGATCAACTGAACTGAACTGAAACTAAACTAGAACCGATTTAAACTGAAACTATTTTAAACTGATTTTTGACTGTACCGTAACCGAATTCACATATTACCCAAATTCATGATAGTGCTAAAAAAACCAATGCATCAAATAAAATTATAGTTTTAAGGGTAAAGAAAAACAGAAAACTAGAGAGAGAAAGTCCGAGAAAACCCAAAAACTAGACCCTTTATCCCCAAATCAATTTCGAACCAAAATCTTCGAGAATCAATCGATCAAAATCAAGAAATTCTAAATCCTACTGTAAGTATGAAATTCAAAGTTAATAGAGTTCTCTATCAAATGAAAGAGAAAGAGTTAGAAAGAGAAAGAGAAAAGCAAAGACAAAAAAAGCCCCAATTCATCTCAAAATAGAAACACTAGCCACACAGATTTTCCCCAATTCAATTGTCTGAGCCTATTCGCATCCCAGGTTGCTTTCATCAGTGACCTATTTCTTGTTTTTATAGTAATTGCCGGAATCCAATGCTCAAATTTGGTAGTAGTTCAGCACAAAGTTTTCCCTCAAGTGGGGATAATAATCTCTCGAAAACAATACCCAATGTCATATAGAAATTTGTCTCATCTCCTAGATGATTTACAAATAAATTCTCCTGCTTCTTATTTAGGAATCCCATTTCAGTCCTTAAATTGGATTAAAGGATTCTTGTTTCTTTCATTCAAGTTCAAATTAGGCTTTCTAGCAAGGGTTTCTAGGGCTCATGCGTGTAAAATCGTTATTGGTTGGTTTGATGTTTCGCTGGTTGGTGTGGTTCTAGTTTTGGATGCGTGCTCTGGTTTTTTTCTTCTCGTTGAAGGTTTGCTGAAGATGTTTGCTGATGGTGGTGTGCCGTTAATTTTCCTGTTCGTAATTGAAGATGGAGGGTTATTGTTGGCTCTCTTCTTTAATTGGGAGTCCTCGACTCATGTCTGGTGTGTTGTGTTGGGGTTAGCGTTTCAACGCACCCCACTGGTGATTTTGTCAACAAAATTTGTAAAAGGAAAGATTGACAGGAGAGATCTGAACTTTGGCCGATAATTTTTAAAAGGTACCAACTTTGGATTAACCCGTGGAGGTCCCAACTATAAGGGTCCTAACTTTTATTGGACCTTACAGGTTGCCAACCTACTAAATTCGGTAAACCCTCACGTGACTTCATTAAAAAGGCACGTTAGGTTGATTTCATTAAAATCCCTCTTTATCTTTCTCTTTCTTTCTCTGTGTTAAGCTACAATGGAAACGAAAAAATCTGGCGGCTCTGGATCTATCAACTCCAAAAGTGAAGCAATTGTAAGATGCAACTAGGACTGCACACCGGTCCAGAACCGGACCGGACCCGGCCGGACCGGTGGACCGGTTTAGTAAGTTTGCACGGACCTGGACCGGACCGGTTTTGATTCCGTTCCAGACCGGACCGGACCTGTTTTTCCCGATCCGGTCCAGGTCTGGACCGGTTGGACCTGTTTGGTTTTTAGATGTTTTTTTCCCTAATTCAAAAAAAAAAAAAAAAAAAAAACAGAAATCATATTCAATACAAAAAATAAAAACAGAAATCATAATCAATACGAAAATCAGATTCAATACAAAAAATAAAAACATAAAACTTACGAAAAAAACGAAATTTAAAAACATATATTCAAATAGAAATAAAAAACGAAATCAGAACAAAAAAACAGAAATTTAATTGAAAAAACAAGAAATAAAACTGACGAAAAAACGAAAAAAGAAAAGAAAAGAGAATTAGTAACTTACAGTTGTTGGAGACGACATAACGAAGAGACGAAGAGAAGCGTTGAGAAGATGGTGTGCCGTACTGTCGTGGCGGTGTGGCCTCACTGGCCTGTGGGAAGGCGACAGAGAACGAAGATGGTGCAGACGTGCAGTGCGTCTAAGACTGTGGGAAGACGAAGAGGAGAGAGAGAGAGTTGGCTGGTCTTAGGGTTTAGGTTTAGGAAGACTGATCTTTACTTTCTTTAGGAAACAAGTAAAAAAGCTCTTTTTTAAAAAAAACCGGGTCAATCGGTCCGGACCGGTTTCCACCGGTTTTTACCCGGACCGGACCGGTGACCTGGAATTCACCTTTTTCTTGGACCGTGGACCGGACCGGTCCGGTCCGGACCGGTTTGTGTGCAGCCCTAGATGCAACCATGGAATTCCGGCAAAACTTAGGACATCGAAAAACAGTGGAAGCTATGGGAAAAGGTTTTACGGCTGTTCAATGTGGCAAGTAAGTTTTTTACTATGTTTCTCTAGTTTACTAACAGATGTATTTTGCGCAAATTAGGGTTTTGCGAAAATTAGGTTTTGCTCAAATTAGGGTTTTCTGTGTTTTTTTGATTGATAATTGCAATTTCAACATTTAATGAAATTGTTGCCCTTTTTTGTTGTAGAAGCATGATTGTGAATTTTTCTTGTGGGAGAGTGGGGCAATGTTTACAAATGGGTGCAACCAATGTGAGGACTTGCAGTCAAAGCTAATGGAACAATACACAATAGTTTCTGAGCTCGAATTTGGTTTCAAAACATTGGAAGAGAAGCTTGGAAAACTAAAGTTGAAGAAGGATAACATGACAGTGTCTATGCATCAAATGAAGGCTGAGATGATACTAATGCGTGGGGAAATGCAGAAGACAGCTAGGGGACAGAGATATGCTATAATGGGGATGGTTGTTTCATGGATGTTGTTAGCTTACTTTTGGATGTGTAAGGAGTGAAATTGGCATTAGGATGATAGATGTTTCAGATGATGGATGTTTATGTAGGTGTTTAGGCTGGTTAAAGTGCCTTAGATGGCTTATTTTGTGGGCTTCAATTTCATGAATGTAACAACTAATCAATGATTATGCATTTTGGATGAATGAATGAATCCTATTTTGACATACTTTGTGTATTACTCTTTCATGTATTTGCAAATATTGAGAAACAAAAGTAATTCAAGTGTATTGATTGACACAACATGCAATTAAATATCAATAACTGTCAACAATGGACAATTGTAGCAAACAAACTGATTGTAACAACAGTTGCACAAAATAGATCAACTTTGTTCCCAAAACAGAATAATGTGGCCAAAAAACAAAATATTGTTCCCAAAACAGAATTGGACATATAACAATTTTAGTTTGTTGATGCTTGGGTTGATGCTTGGGTTGATGGTTGACTTGAACCCACAGTTTCTTTGATGATTCTTGGTACTCTTCCTCCCTGTGCACATGACATGTCAGTGTAAGTTAAAATTGATAACAACAATTAGATAACATCAGGGTCAATTATGTGAGCTTCTTACCCACACAAAAGTAGATCCATCATCAGCTATGAAAACACCCACTCCTTTGGGCACCTGTTATTTTAGGACATGAACAACAAAATTATAGGTGAAAATGGTGAACTTGGAAATATTGAGAAAACGGAGGGAAGTCAAATGGTTAACTTACAGTGGTTGTAGCTTTCTCCCCCCTCCCCCCCTCTTGAACCCTTACCACCTCTTGAACCCTTCCCTCCTCTCCCTGTTGTGCTTGGCTGTGGGTCTGAGCTGCTTGGATCAGCATTTGTAGTTCTCTTTCCTCCTCTTGAACCCTTCCCTCCCCTGATGACCCTTCCTCCTTTTCCAGTTCTGCTTGGCTCTGCTGTTGCATCCAAGTGAGGGTCATTTTGAGCACCATGCTGAGTTGAAGCATCAGATGTCTTGGCCTTTTTGTGAGGTGGATGACTAGGAGATTTGTCTTTATTTGGACAAGTCCTCTTGTTATGGCCCTTAAATTTGCATATTGTACATGTCATTTCAACCCCATGTTTGGTTAATCTCCCAGTCTTTTTTGGGTTTTCATGTGGGTCTTTTCTCCTACTGATTCTTGGTCTCCCAGGCCCAACTTTAATGGGTGGTGGGATGAGAGGAGAAGTGACTAGTGGCCAGTGCCTTTCACTTACTAGAGGTGGGATTGACCCAACATAAGATCTCAGGTAATTCTCTCTGGTGTACACTGGGTCCACAAAATCTTCAGCATCTCCTCTACAGAAGAATATGCTGGCAACAGCATGACAACAAGGGATACCAGTGAGGTCCCACTTCCTGCAGGTGCAAGATCTAGCTTCAAGGTCAACTGTTACACTATCCATATGATAGTTGACCTGAAATATTGTATTTGTTGATGGAATTGGAGTGCAGTTGGCACCTAGCTTGAATCCTGGGACACAACTTTGCAGAGCTGGCCTCCATTTCCTGTCTTTTATTCACCAACCTTTGCATCAGGGCAGTCCTGATATCCTCCAGCATGTAAATGAGATGTTTGGTTCTTGCATTGATGATATATCCATTGAATGTCTCTGATAAATTGCTAGTGATCACATCTGTCTTACTAGCTGTCTTCAGAAATGCCCTACAAAACACATCTGGATTATGTTTCCTAAATGCATCAGCAGCATCACTATTAACCTCTGACATCTCTTCCATTGCTTCATTGAAATCAGCCACACTACAGGCTTTAGCAGCTTTTCAGAACATCAATTTCATCTCATCACCATTAAAGTCCTTATGCCAATGTGCAAAAATGTGTCTTGCACAGTGCCTGTGCTCACATTTTGGCAGTATTTTTGGCACAGAACTTATAATAGCCTGTAAATAGATTAAACATATCATGAGATACAACATCACATTATTAGTGAACCTTTCATGAAAAGAAAAATTAACACACTTACCAAGTGTTCATCAGATACAACAGTGAGATCCTCTCCCTCACCTAAATTGAGGGAATGTTGAAGCTGAGTCATAAACCACTCCCAAGAAGAATTGTTTTCCCCCTCCACAATTGCCCAGGCAACTGGGTACATCTGGTCATTTGCATCCCTACCAGTAGCTACCAACAGTTGTCCACCCAGAAATGTTTTGAGGAAACAAGCATCTATGCTTAGAAATTTTCTGCAACCTTCAATCCACCCTCTCCTAACACCATCAAAGTATATGAAGAGCCTTTGAATTACTGGGACCTTCTCATTCTTTCTTGCAGGAGCATGAACCAGTTCAATCACAGTGGCAGGGCAGCTTGCTTTGATGGCAGCTATATATCTGCCCAGCTTGCCATAATGATCAACCATGGATCCATGGAGGAGCCTATGAGCCCTATATTTGACTTTATAAGCTAGGGCTCTCTTAATTAAAACCTTGTAACCCTTCCTCACAGTATCCATAATCTCCTTAGCTGGCCAGTGAGGCCTAGCCTTAAACATTTCAAGCAGTTGCTTTGCCAGCCAAGATGACTTCATTTGCCTATTGCTCTCCATGTACCTTGTGCAACTGTGTGCACTGTCAACAGATTTGACAACAAAATATGCCCTCCTTGTATCCCAAGATCCATACAACCTAAAGGGACATCCTTTCTTGCATCTAACTTCCATCCTCTGCTGCCTCTTTTTATTACTACTTGAAAAACTCAAATTCCTACCTTGTTGCACAGCAAACATAGCTACTGCTTCTCTAAAGCATTCCCTGTTTGGAAATACCTGCCCCACTGTCTAGGCAAAGTTGTTGTAATCAATGTCTCCATGAATCAATAACCCCCTGCCTCTCCTCCTAGGCCCTCTGTCCTGTCCTTCAACATCACTGTTCTCAAGAGTGTGAATATCATCTTCACTGTCCTCAAATTCACTCACAAACCCACTCTCACTATGTGGTTGTTTTTCATTTCCCCCTCTTATCCTTCCTTCTACAGCTTCCCTTTGCAACTGTTGTGCAATTTCAAACAATTTGGTGTTGGTCCCTCTAAATCTACTTCTTGCAATCCTCAGTTCATCATCACTGGTTTCAGGATAATCACCATCAACAACTCTCTCAATTTCATCCTCAGCCACCTCCTTATACTCCTCATTCAACATATCATGTAACTCATCTTCACCTATTTCAGATTCATCTACATACTCAGATGAATCACTTTCATTTGAGCCTTCAGTGCTAGGTTCATACCTAGAGGAGTCACTATTGTCTTCTTCACCAACTAACTCCCTCCATGTAAGAGGACTTTCAGGCCTGTTGTCATACCATTCATAGTAATCATGTGGAAGAGTTTCTTGGTCATCTATGAAAGGTTCTTTGCTAGACTCATTAAAGAAGGGAGTTGGAGCTGAAGGTCTTTGTGAGGGAGCATGTGATGACAGTGAGGGTTGGGGAGGACAATCTACAGATGTAGCTGAAGGTCTTTGTGAGGGAGCCTGTGATGACAGTGAGGGTTTGGGAGGACATTCTACAGTTGTAGCTGAAGGTCTTTGTGAGGGAGCCTGTGATGACAGTGAGGGTTTGGGAGGACAGTCTACAGTTGTAGCTGAAGGTCTTTGTAAGGGAGGCTTATTTGCAAAAGGGTTCTCAGAGAGTATCTGAATTTCTTGTAGCCTAAGACTAGACCTAGGTGGGGGCAGTACTTGTGGGCCTTTTTTCTTACCAAAGCATTTGAGTTTTTCTGGCCTTTGTTTTGGAAGGGAGGGTTTAGTTGTGGGCAGTTCTAGTTTTATTTGTTGAACAGGTACAGATGGCTTAAAAGGCTGACTTGAAAAAGGCCCAGTTTGTTCAGGCCCATTTGGTTTAGGTCCATTTGGTTTAGGTCCATTTGGTTCAGCCCCAGGTTTTGACATATTGGCTTCAGGACCTTGACTAAGTTGAGTTTGGTCAGCCCCCTCCCTGGGTTCAGGTTGGTTAGTGGCCCAATCTAAAAGGTTCACTTCATCCACCATTTGAGGTTCATCAACCCCATGTAATACAAACAGGTCAAGACACCTGTTTTTCAATGTTATTTCTCCCATCTCTAACACCTCCTTATCTCTGTAAACTATTCTCAAACCATCATCTAGTGTCTTCCCAGAAATAAGGTAAAAAACTTTATCAATTAACCTATAAGTACCACATTTTTTGGCCAACTTTTCCAAATAAAACCAACACAGTTCATCAGGATCAACAGAAAAGGTCCTCCCACCTCCACCAATGTATTCGATACCCTTATCAGTTTTTTTTTGAAAATTCCCCCATGCCAAAATCTTAAGGTCACAATATCCATCACTTGCAAACTACAGTCATGAATGAAACAACAAGAAAATAATCAACATTTTGCTTTCACAGTTCAATTCATGGAGCATAAAACAAAAAAAATTGCAAAGCCAAAAATTCAACCTTTACTAACTAAACAGAAAAATTCAAGCTTTACAAACAAGCAAAGAAGTTCAAAATAATTCACTTACTAGGGTTTCTTCAAAATCGCGAAACCTTCAAAACTGCACAGTAATGGCGACGGAGGAGGAAGATGAACAGTTCAGGGAAGGAGGAGTTAATTTTAGGGGGGTAAACAATTACTAGGGTCTGTTAATGGCCAACTTGTAAAACTTACTTTCTCATTAAACATTACGTGGGACCCTGTATAATAGGTTATGACCTATGTTGCCAGTTACAAGTCACACAGGCCTAATAAAAGTTAGGACCCCCTATAGTTGGGACCTCCACAAGTTAATCCAAAGTTGGTACCTTTTAAAATTATCGGTCAAAGTTCAGACCTCTCCTGTCAATTTTTCCTTATATTTACCGTACTTTTCCATTTCCATCAATCAAATTCATCTCCATTGCTCTTATTCTACTGTCCAAGATTTCAGTTCATCACAAGTCTATGAATTCATCAATTCTTTAGGCCATCCTTGCCTTTGTGATATGCTCTTCAACTTTAGTTCAAGCCTTATTTGATTTGGATTTGGTCTTTTGAGGGGAATTTCAAATCCGATTCCAAATTTTTCTACATTGTTTTTTATTATTTTGTTAAGTGTCTTTTGCCGATGTGAGTTTATTTTAGTATTAGTGTGCCTCGTTATTGCGTTTTCTGGTGAAAGATATTGGAATATATTATGTTGTATACTCCCTATGTTTTTTTATCCTTCTCACCTTCCTGTGCACGTCTCTCAATACACATCTTTAAACATAAATACATTTCATTATATATTAGTTTAAATGATAACGTTTGAATATGAATAAAATACTAATTGAGACGAATCAAACAAGACCCCACATGACTATATTTTTTATCGAGCCCGCTAACGGGTGTCTCGGGGCGTTAGATAAGAACCATCATTTTGTATAGGAAAATTTGTCAAAAAAAACCTTTTAAAAGTTCAATTTTGCGAAAAAAAACCTTATAAAGCATTCTTTGCGAAAGGAAACCACAAACTTAATTTTTCTTATAAGAAGAAACCTATTTCCATTTTTCGATGTGTTTTTTCTCAATTATGGCGCTGACCCTTCTATCTTTCTTTAACCCCCTATGTTCATTAACTGCAACATCATCCCTATGCATCTCAAAAACCACACCGGAAAATGGGTTTAGGTTTCATCTGGCAAGAAAAATTAAGTTTGTGGTTTTTTTTCGCAAAGAATGCTTTATAAGGTTTTTTCTCTCAAAAATGAACCTTTAAAAGGTTTTTTTTGACAAATTTTCCTTTTGTATATAATTATGTAATTAATTATTATTAACATGGGTTCTTTTAATAATTTTTATTTTTATAAAACAAACCAAAAAAAACAAAGAATCCACGTGATTCTTCCCAAAGTCTTCTCCTTCATCCTTCCTCCTTCCTCATTCATCCATCATCTAATCATCTTATCTCTCCTGTACCACCACCATCAGATTCATCACCAACCAGGCAACCACCACACTCTAAGTACAACCAACCCCACCCCCAGACCCCAGTAAAGCCCACCACAACCCCAATACCATCAGCCCACCACCTCTTCACGAAAACCCATGAACCCACCACCACAAAACACCATCGATCTTAAAGGCCCACCACGAACCACCTCCATGAACCACTCAAGCCCTTCTCTTTTTCTAACGGTTCCGCCGCTGACGACACGACGTCAATCTCCCCCTCTCTTAGGATCTTTTCACAGCCACTTGAAAACTCCTTGTATTAGTCGTGGTATCATGGGCCTTGGCAACAAGGGCTGTATCGCAGTGACTGTGAGCATGCTTTTGTACAAGACGAGCTTTTGCTTCATATGCAGCCACCTAGGCACCTAGCGTCTGGTGAGAAAGAAGGAGACAAGCTCGCATCCGAAACAAACTTTATGATGATTCATGATGGGCGCCGTATCAATAATTAAAATTCAAGATATCAACATCTATGAGTGCAATGAGTATTCAAAGGATGGCGGGAAGGGCTAAAAAAATAAAAAAGGTATTTTATCATTAAAAAGTATTATTTTAAGACTAGGATTTTATCTTTAAAAAGTATTATTTTAGAAATAGAATTAATATAGGTAAAATATATTAGTGTTATCTAACGCCCTGGGGGTGCCTGTTAGTATTTGCCATTTTTTATTATAACTTGAAAAAATATGAGAAGATTCTCTCTCTAAGTATGAATAATGTCAAGATTCCAAGTGAGAAGAAAAAGAAGAACAGAGGAAGTACTCCCTCTGTATTTTTTTATCTTTCTCACTTGGAATCTTGACACTATTCACAACAAGAGAGAATCTTCTAAATTCTTCACAACATATAAGAAAAAAATATGGTCATGTGTGGTCTTGTTTGATTCGTCTTAATGAGTACTTTATTAATATTCAATAGTTATAATTTTTACTAATATGTAGTGAAAGATATTTAAGAGTAAAGAAGTGCATTGGCAAACGCGCACAATGAAAGTAGGAAAGATAAAAAAATACAGAGGGAGTATTAGGCAACTTACTTAGCCTAAGTTGTATATATATGCTGTCCACACAATGAGAAGGCAACCAAGAAATTCTCAAAAATCTATTATGTTATCTTCTTCTACATGGTGTCGGAGCCGACGGTGAATTGGTCAAATTTTTACGGTTGTTCCCTCCGAGTTGTGGTGGTTCTCGGCGGCCTCGTGGTTGCTCTCTAGCAGTCCGACGCTACTCCTGTTGGTCTCTTTCTCTGTTTTCCGCTGCTACGGCATTTTTTTTTGCTCTCTTTTCTCCACTGTTGCCTTCTTCCTTAGTCCCATGACAGGTGGTAGTGATAAGAAAGTCCCCCAATTAATTCATGATACATCTTCTATTTATTATTTGTGTATGGGTACTTCCCAAGTTTGGTGTCGGACACATCTCTTGTGGCCGACATGAGCAACCTAGGACACGACGTCACTGAGAGAATCCAAGTCATCCCTAACATCGAGGTCGAGATGATGTTTGCGGCCCAGGCAGGGACACAAATAAAGGAATCTTCCCTCCAGTCAGACTCATCATATTCATACACGTGTCAAAGGATTACGCATCCTGTCAGATGAATAGTACTACTATAAATAGCCAAATGGTACTATTCTGCAGGTACATTCTCTCACATTCTAAGCATTACTTTCTCTCCCTATCTCTCTCTCTCTCTCTAAAATCCTTATCGGACACTTACTGACTTGAGCGTCGGAGGGGGTTTCCTCGCATCCCCCCAAGGGTAGTTTACGTTTGTCTTCCTTGCAGTCTTCCAGTCCCGGACGCCCACTCAAATACTGACGGATCGGACATCTCTGTGTCCGCCACCGTTTCAACACCGAAACAACTTGGCGCTAGAAGGAAGGGCCTCCTATCTTTGCGAAGCAGTCATGGAAAAGACAAACAATACAAGTCGTGGTCCACCGGGATTTGAGATCGGTCAGGGATCTTCCCAACCTGCAATCACCGGACCTATCGGTGCACTACAGTTCCACTTCAATGTGCCCGAGAGCAACAACGATCAGCGCACTCCTGAGAATAATATAACTCAGGTAAACACTGGTGGCGTCCCATTTAATTTGGCTCAGTTGAGTCAATTTTCTCCTGATCAACTGCAAACCGTAGCATCCTTCATCCAAATGTTACAAGGCACTCCACAGCCTAATAACACTTCTGCTCCTAATGCTAAAGGCGTTCAGCACCGTAAACGATCACTGGCTATGACCGGTAGAAACGTTGACGGTACGCCAGTAAGGAGGATGTGTACGTTAACGCAAGAGGAACGCCAAATGGAAAGAAAAATTGATGACCCATAATATGAGGAAGTCGCTTTGGAAACTGAAGATCTTAATAATTCAGAAGAGGAGAATCAAAGTCGCTCCTACCGAGAGTTCCGCACCACTGGTGTTAGTAACTATTCGGTTGGCGGACATTTATTAATCAAGTCCAAACTCTCTCCATTCGTGCCGGAAGTTCTGAATCACCCAATGCCGAGAATCAAAATGCCATCATGCAAATTTGACGGCAGCTCGGATCCCGACGATCATGTCGCAGCCTACGAGGGGCACATGTACCTGTACACGCAGGTAGACGCTATCTGGTGCAAGGTTTTCTCGTCCACCCTTACTGGCATAGCTCAGACTTGGTTCAAGAGTCTCAAACCTGGTAATGTGTCCAGCTTCTCTCAACTTTCGTCTACGTTCAGTACTCACTTTGTAAGCAATAGGCGCCGTGAGCGCACTACTGGGGAATTATTGTCAATCAGACAGGGGGAAACAAAATCTCTCCGCGATTACATTGGACGTTTCAATGTTGAGGCCGTATCTATTCCTAGGCTGCAGCAGGATGTAGCGATCCTAGCCGTGATGACGGGATTAAGAGAAGGAACTGCGTTCAGGAGTTATCTTGGCTGAAAAACTTTCACGTCATTGGGACCAGTGTTGGGAAAAGCAAACGATTTCATAAGAGGAGAAGAATTTGACAAGGCAGCCAACAGTCAATGTCGTGAGTCCGATAAGAAAAAAGAGGACAAATAAAGGAAGGACAAGGGTCGTGAAAACGATCGAGGCCGAGATGAAAGGAAGGAATCTAATATGGTCAAGAAAGGAAGTGACCGAGAGCGAGGTGACCGAGAAAGGGGAGAACGCAAAGATAAATTTGATGCATACACTCAACTCACAACTTCCCGGGCACAAATATTCACTATGAACAAGGATAGTGATAAATGGCAGCGGCCAAGAAAGATGTTTCACAAAAACCGTGACAAGACAAAATGGTGTGATTTCCATCGGGATCACGGCCACGTAACTGAGGATTGCAGGCACTTGAAAGATAATCTGGAGGATCTTATTCGCAGAGGATATTTCACTCAATACAAAGTCCAGACCAGTGAAGGTGATTTGGTGAAGTCCAGAGATCAGAATGTTCAATCTCGGATAGGAGAAATACATGTGATCAGTGGCTGCCTAATTCATGGCGGCAGTGTCAGTGGAGCAAAGGCTAGTTTAAAGGAATTCCGACATAAGGTAAACTTCAATGAGAGTTGCCGTTGGAGGAAGCCACCAGCTATGCCGGCCATGTCGTTCTCGGTTGAAGATGCCAAACATGTGGTATACCCCCACGACGACCCACTAGTGGTCACTTTGAAAGTTGCAAATTGTTTGATTCACAGAATTTTGGTAGAAGGAGGAAGCTCTGCCAATATCTTATTTTTATCAACTTTTGAGAAGTTGATGATTGGGCGAGAACATTTGCAGCCGGTACGCTATCCAGTGATAGGGTTCACTGGAGCGTCGGCAATACCCGAGGGAATTATAAAACTGCCAGTCAGAGTTGGTGAAAACGATGAGGCCAGCTGTTATGGCCGGATTCCTGGTGGTAGACGTTCCCGGAGCATATAATGCAATCATTGGGAGACCGTTAATTCATGATATTCAAGGAGTGGTATCGACATATCATTTGACTATGCTATATGTATCCAACTTGGGTACGGCAGCAAAAATAAGAGGAAATCAGGAGACAGCAAAGTCTTGTTATTTAACGGCACTGAAGCAGCCGGCAAGGAGAATGCCGGTAGAAGAGTTGAATCCGCCCACTCGGAAACAAAGGCGAGCCCAGAAGAAAGCTCTGGCAAATGAAGCAGAATCCGAGAAAGGGGATGAAGAAATGATGGAAATTTCAATGGAAGAACTGGAGTCTAGGCTCGATGATACGCCAAGACCCAAACCAGACGGAGAAACGAAGCAAGAGATGCTGGCAGATGATCCAGCAAGGACAGTCGCTGTCGGAATAGACATGGACCCAAAGGTCAGGGTCAACCTGGTGACTCTCCTAAGAGAAAACGCTGATGTTTTCGCGTTCTCGGGGGATAAGATGCCTGGAATAGACCCGTCCGTGCTGGTACATCGTCTAAATGTCGACAGCACTGTCCGCCCCATCAAGCAAAAGAAGCGAAATTTCTCCGCTGAAAAGAACAAGGCCATAAAAGAGAAAGTTGATAAGCTATTGGCGGCTGATTTCATTGAGCCATGTGATTACCCAGAATGGTTGGCCAATGTAGTCATGGTAAAGAAAGCTAACGGCTAGTGGAGGATGTACGTGGATTTCACGGACCTCAACAAAGCTTGCCCGAAGGATTGCTATCCGCTACCGAGAATAAATCAACTAGTAGATTCTACTAGTGGTCATGCATTACTAAGCTTTATGGATGCATTCTCGGGCAATCATCAGATCAGCTTGCTCGAGGCCGATAGGAAAAAAAGCTGCATTCATCACGGATTGTGGAGTATATAATTATAAGGCAATGCCGTTTGGACTCCGCAATGCGGGGGCGACGTATCAAAAGCTGGTCGATAAAATATTCGCGGATCAGAGGGGAAGGAATATCGAAGCATATGTTGACGACTCCATCATCAAGAGTAAAACTGACCGTGAGCATTTGGATGACCTGGAAGAGACCTTCAGGACATTGAGAAACTATAAGATGAAGCTCAACCCAAAGAAATGTGTCTTTGGGGTGAGAGCTGGCAAGTTTTTAGGCTTTATGGTAAGCAAGAAGGGCATTGATGCAAACCCGGATAAAGTCCAAGCCATTGTCGACCTGCCCGAGCCAAAAAGCGTCAAAGACATTCAGAGGCTGACGGGAAGAATGGCGGCCCTCACTCGATTCATTTCAAACTCAGCAGACAAGGCTTTGCCTTTCTTTTCACTACTAAGGGGAAATAAGAGGTTCGAGTGGCGGGAGGAGCAAAGCAAAGCGTTCCTGGCAGTAAAAGAACATTTGAAGAGTCTACCCACCATCGCAAGACCCGAGACTGGAGACGTATTACAGCTGTATATCTCGGCCTCGCCTAAAACAGTCGCGGCCGTGTTGTTGGTGGAAAAGGAGAAGAGACAACAGCCAATATATTTTATCAGCCACATCCTTAACGGTCCGGAGAGCCGTTACCAGCTGGTAGAGAAAATGGCTTTGGCTGTGATAATTGCCGCCAGGAAACTCATACCATACTTTGATTGTCATCCCATCCAAGTTTTAACCAATCAATCGCTAGAAAAAGCGTTGCAAAAAATGGACAGTTTAGGGCGCCTTTTGAAATGGGCAGTTGAGTTGTCCAAGTACGACATCCAGTACAAACCGAGAACCGCGATAAAAGCCCAAGCATTGGCGGACTTTATCGTAGAGGCATCCACCGAAGAAGAGCAAGTTGAGAAAGAAACATGGATGTTGGAAGTGGATGGTTCATCAGCCGTGAGTGGATCAGGGGTTGGCATTGTGATGACCAGTCCGGAAGGAAATGTTTTTGAATACGCCATCAAGTTCTCCTTTCCAGCATCAAACAACGAGGCAGAGTATGAGGCCGCAATTGCTGGATTAAGAATGTGTATAGCCGCTGGGGCTAAGAGTGTATCATTGAAAACAAATTCACAACTCGTCAATGGTCAGCTGAAAGGAGAGTTTGAGGTCCGAGAAGCAAACATGCAGAAATATGTTGAGAAGGCCAAAGAACTGATAGCCCAGTTGATTCACTTTGAAGTTCAAGCCATCCCTAGGGCCGACAATACCAAGGCGGATGCACTCTCCAAATTGGCAAGCACTGATTCTTTAAAAATAGAAAGATCTGTTATGGTGGAAATTTTGAAAGAAAAGAGCATCACCGAGAAAATTGTGGCTGTGAATACCATCAATCAACAAGGTGAATGGTTCAGTGAATTAGTGGCATATAAGCTTACAGGCTCACTCCCTTCAGATGCTATGGCAGCCAGGAAATTGAAGAGGCAAGCTAGTTGGTACATCGTCTATCAGAATGAGCTGTATAAGAAATCCTTTAGCCTGCCGCTGCTAAAATGTGCAACATCATGGGAGTCCGGCAAGATATTAGAAGAAATCCATGAAGGAATTTGTGGAAACCACATTGGAGGAAAAGCACTGGCATTGAAAGCTTTGAGGGCTGGGTATTACTGGCCGAATATGTTGGCGGACGCATAGAGCTATGTCAAGAAATGTTATAAGTGCCAAAAGTTTGCCCCATCATCAATAGGCCCGCGAATGACCTTCAACCCATACTCAGTCCAATACCATTTGCACAATGGGGTCTGGATATCCTTGGACCATTTACAACGGCTACCGGAGGTCGGAAATTTCTGATTGTTGGTATCGACTATTTCACAAAATGGATCGAGGCAGAGCCAACGACAAAGATAAAATCCAACCAAGTCAAGAAGTTCATTTGGCAAAATATAATGACAAGGTTTGGCATACCAGCTGCAATAGTCTTTGATCACGGAGCGCAATTTGATTGTCGACCAGTCAAGAGCTTCTTGTCCGAGTTCAGGGTTAAGTTTGCATTTTCAGTTGTGTGTCACCCACAAAGTAACATGCAAGATGAGGCTGCAAACAAACAGATTCTAGGGGCTCTCAAGAAGAAGTTGGACAAGTTCAAGGGAGCTTGGGCCGACATGGTTCTAGCAGTATTATGGGCCAATTGAACAACTGAAAAGGAAGCAACTGGAGAAAGTCCATTCAGATTAGCTTTTGGGACGGAAGCAGTCTTGCCAGTAGAAGTTGGTTTACCATCCTATCGGATCAAGCACAAAGATCTAGAGAGCAATGATCAGGCTTTGAGAGAAAATCTAGATTTCCTACCAGAAGTAAGGTTGGTAGCGGAACTTAAAGCTGCAGCATACAAGGATCGTATCAGCAAGGCTTACAACAAGAGAGTTCTGGAAAGGCCGCTAGTGCTGGGCGATCTGGTATTGCGAAGGACGGCCGCCACTGGAAAGGCTCATACAGAGGGAAGGTTAACAACCAACCGGGAGGGTCCATATCAGATAGCAAAAGAAATTGGTCCCGGGTACTTTGCTTTGAAAACAATGGACGGCGTCGAACTTAAGAATTGCTGGAATGCTAGCGTTTTAAAGAAGTATTATGTTTAGACATCTTGTGTAATAAGCCCAAAGCCACTCTTTTCATACTTGAATAATATAAACGATCGTTAGCATTCCGACTAATTATCTCTTATCATGTTTAAATATGTACAACAAAACTTAATTGTACGCTCTTGATATTCTTAACGGCCATATAACAGGTCAGTACAAAAACGGACATATAACAGGTCAAGCACAAAAACGGCCATATAACAAGTCAAGTACAAAAACGACCATATAACAGGTCAAGTACAAAAACGACCATATAACAGGTCAAATGTAGAAATAGCCATATAACAGGCAAAGATCGCAAACAGCCACGCAATAGGCCATAATAAGCTTAATAACAGACATGAGGTGCATAACAAGCTTTTACAACGGGCAAGTGTTGGAGATATGGTATAACACGGATAAATTTTCCGAGTTAAGAGCAAATCTGAAAGAGACAAAGATTTACGCAAATAAGCTTCATTACTAATTACTCGCATGGCGGCCAACTACAAACAAAAAGTGGGCAGCCATCAAAAAGGCATCAGAAACTGATAACAGTAATCGTAATTAAAAGCATATTCAATTTACATGCCGAAACGGGACGAATTCAGAGTTAGGTAACAATATTCGTATTACAAGATATCTAATTATTAGAGCCGACAGAAGAGCCTGGAGATGACCGCCAAAAACATCAGGGGAGAGGCACCTCTTCATCTTGGCTGACTGGGAGGACGTTTGCAATTACGTGCTCCTCGCAAATGAAAGGTTCACCCTCAAGAGGACGGGTATGAACACCTTCAGCGAAAGCGGTTTCCATTTCTTCCCAATTGAAGGTAGGATGGGAATGGCAGACACATCTCTTAGCAGCCACCCAGCCACCATCATATCTTTCCTCTAGCAGGCCGACAAATTCCTCGGACCTCTTGAAAGCCGCCACAGCTAGATGGCTGGCATCAGACTTGGCATCAAGTCCCTGCTGTATAGTGTCAGCATGAACTCGAGAGGCATCAAGCTGGGCCTGAAGCTCGTCCATGGATTGCTTTTGGCTATCGGACAAAGATTGATAATGGCGGAATTGCTCAATAAGCTCGATAGCGGAATTGCTCAATAAACTCGATAGCGGAATTGTTAGTCTGCATCAAAAAGATGAAATTAAAAAAAAATTATTAGAGGATTTACCACTGCCATATCATGGGCAAGTTGAGCTGCTGACGCCACCAACGTGTCTGCTGGACAGTCAATGGGTAGCTGAAGGCCCTTCAGGAGACGGTAACCCAGAGTACCGCCGTTAGCCGGGATGTCAGCATAAAGAGACTCGTCCTCCCTCACGTCCCAATCGGGTTGGTAGATCTTTCCGGGAACAGAGGGCGGACGAGAGAAGACAGCCTTCACAGCATTGCTCAGGATCACCTCCTTGTGCTCTATCCACTCATGGATCTGAGAAAAGATTACCGGCCTAAGGTTTGTCAAGAAGCTGGGGGAACTGAGGATGTCATAGATTTTCTGGCGCATGGAAGAGCCATACCCCAATGCCGTCCCAATACTGTCGACAGCAGCATTAAGAGGAGAAACCCTTGTGGCAGTAGATTCCCGGACAATAGCATTAATGGCAAACTCCAGTTGCTGAGTTTCGGAGGCGGTAGCATGCAAACCAAAGCTTGCCTCTTGCTGGAACTCTCAGTATCAGATATCTCACGAGGCCGCCTTTGGCCCACAGTCACGCCACCTCCGCCACGGCAGACGGGGACGTGAACGACAGGTTGAGGAGATTCCTGGTCCCCACGACCGGCATTTCGACCAGGAGCACGCCCGGGCGTGCGGCCGGCACGACGAACACTGACCCTACCAGCATTGCGGCCACCACGGCCGTTGTCAGCGCCTCGGAGACCTCCAGTGAGGCCGTGAATGGTGTCATAGTCGAAAACGGGGTCCTCAGGAGCCTTAGACATGGGCTTTAAATTTTCGTCCAACCCCAACTCTTCAATATCTAGGCTGACGGGACCTGCAAGACAAACCGACAAAGATAAGTATAATGACTAATCAGCAAAAAAGATAAATATAATGACCAATGTTAGACCATGAGTCGAAATGCACACCTTCTGGGTGGGTCCGGCAGAGAAATAAGGCCAACAAAGGTTCATTCTCGAGTATATACTTGGCATTGGGAAGCCATGTGTGAGGAATCCTTTCCTCCACTCTTTCACCATCGACAGTCACGAAGGCAAGCTCGGTGTCAAAGTAGTCAAAGACTTTTTTCTCAGCCACAGATAAACCGTTAGAGGGTATGTCTTCCCTTCGAGTAACCGGTTTGGTGAAGTGACGGCGGAGAGGGAAATTGTCTGGGACCTTTACCCAGTAGAAGGCTGGCTACCATCCCTTCAGTCAGGTCAATTTGGGATGTACAGTGAGTTTGTTCTTGGGCGACATTAAAGACCACCATCCCTTCTCAGTTGACCCATTCCTTCGCAGCCAATGGAGCCGGCGGAAAAGGTTTAATGTCTCAGGAAACCCCAAATAGCGGCATACCCATTTATAAGCTATGATATTCCTAATAGCTAGGGGTGTTAATTGGGCTAGACAGACGTTCAAGGCCTTTAGTATCTTCACTAAAGTCAAGTCTAAAGGGAATCGCAGCCCAAATTCAAAGTGATGGGCATAAACAGCAATGTGCCCTGACGGGCACTCAGTTACTTTAGCCCCCTCATCCGGGACCACTAACTTGTACTCAGCCGGGAAGCCGTACAATTCTTCCCCAACCCGGCAATAATCCTTAGTTATGGCATGCTCTCGCCACGACGAACAAATTCGTACCGACTTTGGGCCGCTGCTGTAGTCTATTGGCAACCAAATCCCGGAGTGAAACACGTCATCCCGGTCAGGTATTGGTTCGGGCCGTGAACCGGGAGTCATGCTGGAGCTTTCCCTCACAGCAATTTCAGACTGACAAGGACTTTGTTCACGTCCAGAAGTCGAGGGACCAACATTAGTCTCGTCCATAGTGGCAATAGAATCGTTGTCGTAACCTAAATCAGCAACAGGTGGATGAGAAGGGCCGACATCATGAGCAAGGCGGTCGTAAAAATCACCCGCCACTACAACCCCAGCATCTGCTAAATTATCTAACCAAGCATGTTCCCTCAAAGGCGGAACATCAAGTCCGGGGATAGCATCAGGGGGAGGATTTCTAACGGTCCGGCGTGCTAAAATTTGATGTCTTAGTTCTCGAAGTGTTTGTCTATCACCGCTCATCCTCGCGGATAGATATTGGGAAGTTAAATTTTCTTGCTCAGGAGTAGAGCGGTCGTTAAGAAACTTAGATCTGAACTCCCTATCTCTATCAACAGTAACGGGTAGGTCAGCTAATAAACGAGTTCTCTCTTCTCTAGGGCTGGAATTAGACGAACTATGTCCGCCATGAGGGGAGGAAGGAGACGAAGGTTCGCTTTCAGACATGAATTTATCACTCAAAGTGTTTTGACTATCTAAACGGTCCGACATAGTTCCAAAGAAAGAAAGAAACAGAAAGAGCAGTTGAAGGGAAGTTGGAAAAAGGTACCTGGGAAAAGTCGACGGAAAATGAGCAGAAAATCAAGCTGATTCCCAAAAAAGCACAGCAAAATGTCCCAAAAGCACGAACAGAAAAATTCTCGGGGTCAACAACGCCGGAGAAAGTAAGTTTACCAAAAAGTCGAAAACTTTGAAGAAAACCCTCGAATAAACCCAGGTGAAAAGAGGCGAAAATGCTAAAATTCTTCAGGTATAGAGGGCAAATGGTAACCTAGAATACTTTTGAGGAAATTTGGTCACAAAAAGGCAAGATCTTGGCAAGAAAAAGGAGGTTTTAAGCTCTTGGAGAAATCGCACAAACTAGAGAAATGTGGAAGGTTGAAGACGAAGTGTAAAGAAAGAGAAAAAGAAAACTGGCGTTACCTTATAAATGCGAGATTGAACGGCCAGGATGAACTGACCCATCAACTCCCCTCATTGATGCATGCCAAGTGTCGCTTGCTGAACCAACCCTAATAAAGAATAAAGAAAATGAGCGGGATTTCATAAAAAGGTCATGATTGGACTTTTTGAAATCCTAAGTTCTCCCCAGGGCAACACGTGGCAGTACAAAAAAACTCTCTAGCATGCACAAGTTCACTCGCGTCCTCGATATAACCACTACAAGAAAATGCTAAAACAACGACCGCTTACCAGCGACGGTTTAAATAACGGTCGTTATAAGACAAATAGCAACGACTTTAAGCCGTCGGTGAACACCTACCGCTTTTTAAGAAAATAACGACGGTTTAGCCGTCGTTGATATACAACGGCGGTTTTTAGCCGTCGTTGTATTCTTGAAAAGCAGACTAATATTTTTTCCCTTTAAGCGACGGTCTTTAACTGTCGGTGTTTCAACGACAACATAAAAGAGGAAAGTTGCCCCTTTCACTCCTCTTTCCAGTTTCCCGTCGCTGCTCTCCCTTTCTCTGTCCTTTTTTTTTTCTCAGTCCACCACTTTCTCTCTCCTCACTCCCACCAAAACCCCCGCCTTCATTCACCCCAATAACTTGGAAAATTATCTCCGTTCATCGGCGCCGGAAACACGGAGGAGAGAGATAGTTGAAGAGTAATCGCTGAGGAAACACGGAAATACGGAACGGCGACACCCTCATTTTCTCTCCCCACCTGCCGGACCGTCTCTTTGCCGCCGGTTAGATCTGCTTCATTTTCTTTTTTTTTTATTTTTGTTAATGAAACCAAACCCTAAAAATTTGGTTTTTGGGATATAGGTGGCCAAAACATTGGATAAACTCTAATTTCATTTAATTATGGTGGTCATGCTTTGATTTGTTGTTGCAATTTTCCAATATTCATCTCTTTTTCTATTAAGTATAATAGCAGCCCTCTTTGATTTCTAGATTCGGGACTAAATTATCTGATGGTTATGTAGTAAGAAGTTGTATCAACCTTGCCTCTCTTTTCTTACAATCATTGGAATTGGTGGGTGGAAACAACACCAACTTTTCGGAGCTTAAAGTTTCAATCTTTGAGTTTTGATATGATTTTTCAAAGCTTAATTAGTATATTTTCTGATTGATGGGGGACATAAGAACAACCAAATTCTTTTCTATTCGTGAATTAAGAAATCATAGATTTTGAATCAATAGATGGATTTGATCGATTAGTTTTACTGAAATTCAGGTTTATGTTTATGTAAGATGCAAGAAAACAAAATTAGTTTTACCTACTTTATCAGTTTTTTTATGTGTTCCCTGATTTTAGTGTCATTTTTACAAGTTGGTGATTTTTGCGTATCTGAAAGAATTAGTATATGATCATTCTTGTTTCTCAAATATCATGATTGTGCTGTATACAACTTCCATAAAACATGATAAAAAATGATGTGAATCTCCATTTGACACATGGCAGCTGTATTTCTTCTTACATGTCAGCGGTATTTCTTCTTGTGTATTTTTGTTTGTTTTGGATGTTCTTATAATAGTAATCAGTTAGAGCTTACAATTAAGCATGTTAGTGTGTTCATTACCTTGTTCTTGTGTAGTGGCATTGTGTTTATGCTCTCAAGGATAATTATGTCATTTAATTCAATGTTGTTCTTATGTAGTTGCATTGAGTTTTCTCGATTGGAGCGAATGATAAATTGAAATGGCTGTGTTTGGATGTTGTTGTGTTAATAGAATTGAATTTGCGCTGTTGATTCATTACGTCAAATTTTTTACGCACTATTTCTGCAATTTTTGGTTTCTAATCAACATCTTAGCTGTGTTCTGTAGGCCGCCGGATAATCGAGTCTATCTCCAAATCTTTCTCCTCGCCACCGGTAATACCCAAACCGTCATTCGGCTTTGTTATTTTTTTTTTTTTTGACACTCACCAAAACGTCATTCGGCTTTGTCAATGTAGGTGGCCAAACACCCGACTGCAGTCCGCCTGTGCCGGAGCCCTGCCGCCTCTAGGTACATTCCTTACTTTTCTCTCTCTTCATATATGTTTTTGGTCTGCCTTTTTTTTATTTATTGATTTGAGTTTCATTTCTCCAACTAATTTTGTGCTAAATGGGTAATTAATTGTTATTCTATTGTGTTTTTTATGTTCATTTTTTGGTGATTGATGATTTCTAAGATGATGGTGAATTCAATGGTTTTTGATTGCGAGTGATGCTTACTTGTTGTATCTGGCTAATGATGTGCTTAGCTTTGCTTTCGAAAGTCACCGCTTTCGGTCTTTTTTCACTTGCTACATTTCGTTTGCATCATCATGTGCCTAGATGCCCGTTCAAGGTATATTCATTAGGAGTATATCTTGAATGTCCCTGATTGGGACTGTTCTTGGACGTTTGACCTCACTTAGGTGGTGAATGTATGCCTTTTTTTCAATTCTATGTAATATCCGGTGATGTTGTTTCTCTATGTTGTTCTCTGGGTACATATGTAAGCTTTTACGAAGCTCACATTGTGTACTTGGAGAACTCATGGGAAATGCTGCCGGATTTTACGTAGGAGCGAATAGTTGGCATACATTCACTAGTGGGGTTAGACGTCCAAGAATGGGTTAGGTTGGAGTGATAAGGACCTTTGGACATCATTTTAAATCTATATGCATTTCACACAAATGTTTTAATTGTACGTATGATGGTTGTTAATGAGTATTGTGATTGAAATGGTTTAGAATTGTAGAATTGGTCACCATGAAACGGAAGGAGCGTTGGTGGATGTATGATAGGTATGACAATGTGCGTAACTTGAGGCCCGAGTTCTTGAGGGGGGTTGATGAATCACTTGAAAATGAATGAATACGAGTAGTTTGATGCTAGTTTAAGTTATAAACACCTCAAACATCATATATATAGTTAGTTTAATGTGATTATAAGTTGTTTTGATTGAAAATACACAAAATAGGAAAGTTAGAACCAAATATAGGCTAATATAGGCCATTTTAGGCCATTTCACTTGAATATGAATGAATACGAGTAGTTTGATGCTAGTTTAAGTTATAAACACCTCAAACATCATATATATAGTTAGTTTAATGTGATTATAAGTTGTTTTGATTGAAAATACACAAAATAGGAAAGTTAGAACCAAATATAGGCTAATATAGGCCATTTTAGGCCATTTCACTTGAAAATGAATGAATACGAGTAGTTTGATGCTAGTTTAAGTTATAAACACCTCAAACATCATATATATAGTTAGTTTAATGTATTTATAAGTTGTTTTGATTGAAAATACACAAAATACGAAAGTTAAAATCAAATATAAGCCATTTTAGTTGAAAATAAATAAATACGATTAGTTTGATGCTAGTTTAAGTTATAAACACCTCAAACATCATATATATAGTTAGTTTAATGTGATTATAAGTTGTTTTGATTGAAAATACACAAAATAGGAAAGTTAGAACCAAATATAGGCTAATATAGGCCATTTTAGGCCATTTCACTTGAAAATGAATGAATACGAGTAGTTTGATGCTTGTTTAAGTTATAAACACCTCAAACATAATATATATAGTTAGTTTAATGTATTTATAAGTTGTTTTTATTGAAAATAAACAAAATAGGAAAGTTAGAACCAAATATAGGCTAATATAGGCCATTTTAGGCCATTTTAGTTGAAAATGAATGAATACGAGTAGTTCGATGCTAGTTTAAGTTATAAACACCTCAAACATCATATATATAGTTAGTTTAATGTGATTATAAGTTGTTTTGATTGAAAATACACAAAATAGGAAAGTTAGAACCAAATATAGGCTAATATAGGCTAATATAGGCCATTTTAGGCCATTTCACTTGAAAATGAATCAATACGAGTAGTTTGATGCTAGTTTAAGTTATAAACACCTCAAACATCATATATATAGTTATTTTAATGTATTTATAAGTTGATTTGATTAAAAATACACAAAATAGGAAAGTTAGAACCAAATATAGGCTAATATAGGCCATTTTAGGCCATTTCACTTGAATATGAATGAATACGAGTAGTTTGATGCTAGTTTAAGTTATAAACACCTCAAACATCATATATATAGTTAGTTTAATGTGATTATAAGTTGTTTTGATTGAAAATACACAAAATAGGAAAGTTAGAACCAAATATAGGCTAATATAGGCCATTATAGGCCATTTCACTTGAAAATGAATCAATACGAGTAGTTTGATGCTAGTTTAAGTTATAAACACCTCAAACATCATATATATAGTTAGTTTAATGTATTTATAAGTTGATTTGATTAAAAATACACAAAATAGGAAAGTTAGAACCAAATATAGGCTAATATAGGCCATTTTAGGCCATTTCACTTGAATATGAATGAATACGAGTAGTTTGATGCTAGTTTAAGTTATAAACTCCTCAAACATCATATATATAGTTAGTTTAATGTGATTATAAGTTGTTCTGATTGAAAATACACAAAATAGGAAAGTTAGAACCAAATATAGGCTAATATAGGCCATTTTAGGCCATTGCACTTGAAGACGAATGAATACGAGTAGTTTGATGCTAGTTTAAGTTATAAACACCTCAAACATCATATATATATAGTTAGTTTAATGTGATTATAAGTTGTTTTGATTGAAAATACACAAAATAGGAAAATTAGAACCAAATATACGCCATTTTGGCACTTTATATTATTTGAATATGAGTATATTTAACCAAATGCAGGAGACATACAATAAGAAGCTGGATCATTGTACCACTCAGGGGTCACGGCCGAACCCTGATCTGTTGTATTGGGAGACAGTTGGGGGGAGGAACAGAGGAAAAGTTCAGGGGTTGGGTCAGGGAAATCATTTGTACTACAACTCTTCATCAGGGCGAGGAGATGGCGGCTCTTCACAACCATATGAGCCGTCCATTTTTTCTCAGATTGAGGCGCAAGTGGAGGCAAAGGTCGCTGCACGGAGGGAGAGGTGGAGGCAATGGTCGCAGCACGGGTGGAAGAGTCACGTCGGACCCTCGTAGAGGAAATGATGAGGAACATGTCTAGTTTCGGCCACATGTTCTCAGGTTGCAACCCAGGCCCCCCTCCACAACGCAGACCAGAAGATGACCCAGGGTTTGGTGGTGGCGGTAGTGGTACAGAGCCACCCTTGTCAGTGTAGTTTTTTTGGTTTTGGCAACTAGGTAATTAACTTATAGTTGGATATAGTTAGTCTAACTATTTTCTTGTAGTGTAAATATTTATCGGCATCTCGCTTCGTTTCTAGATGTGTCGGATTATTTTTTTTTTCAACCCGACTTCTACTTTATTTCCCGACACCGGGATCTATTTTGCGTACATATATTTAATCTAGGTAGTTTGTCTAACTATAGACATTTAGTGTCTATATTAATCGGCATCTAGCTTATTAGTTTCTAGCTTTGTCGATATATATTTTTTGTAAACACCGACATCTACTTTATTTCCCGACATCGGGATCTATTTTGTGTACATAAATGTAATCTATTTCATGTAATTATACAAGTATCTATGTAAATTGTAATATATATCAAAATTGCATATTTTTGTAATTGAAAAAATTGAATGCGATGGAGAAACAGCTTTAGCGTGGTATATTTAGGTGCAGCTGTGCAGGTACAGGTTTAATTATTATTAAGAACAATAGAATTTTAAATAATATTATTTTGAAACAACAGCGACGGTTAAACATTAAATCAACGAAGGCTAGGCAGTCGCTGTAAGGTTCTCTATGCACCCATGGACACGAAATCAACGACCGCTATAATATCTTAGCGATGGTTATAAATAGACGTTGATTAAACGAAATCAACGACGGTTTAAAACAGACGGTGAATCACCGACGGTTTAAAACGGTCGGTGAATCACCGACGGTTTAGAACGGTCGGTGTCCCAGCGACTGTTGTAAACCGTCACTGACTCACCGTCTGCTTTAAACAGTCGTTGACTGGGGATCAACGTCGGCTTTGATAAACCGTCGCTGATAGTCATGAAACCGTCGTTGAAAATATCACCGACGGCTTGACGGTCGTTGATTCTAGTATCAGCGACCATCTTTTTACCGACTGCCTGTCAACGACGGTTGGCCGTCATTGATTATTTAGCGACGGCTTTTTAGGCCATCAACGACGGCTTGTAGCCGTCGTTGATTACCACTTTTCTTGTAGTGAACATCAATGCCGGTCACGACCCCCAATGATGCTGAGGGGACTAGTTGTATGGGTACTCCCCAAGTTTGGTGTCGGACACATCTCTTGTGGCCGACATGAGCAACCTAGGACGCGACGTCACCGAGAGAATCCAAGTCATCCCTAACATCGAGGTTGAGATGGTGTTCGCGGCCCAGGCAGGGACACAAATAAAGGAATATTCCCTCCAGTCAGACTCATCATAGTCATACACGTGTCAAAAGATTACGCATCCTGTCAGATGAATAGTACTACTATAAATAGCCAAATGGTACTATTCTGCAGGTACATTCTCTCACATTCTAAGCATTACTTTCTCTCTCTATCTCTCTCTCTCTCTCTCTCTCTCTCTCTAAAATCCTTATCGGACACTTACTGACTTGAGCATCGGAGGGGGTTTCCTCGCATCCCCCTCAAGGGTAGTTTACGTTTGTCTTCCTTGCAGACTTCCATTCCCGGACGCCCACTCAAATACCGACGGACATCTAGGGGTGGCAATGATGCGAGTCGAGTTCGAGTTTGAGCTAGCTCGACTCGACTCGTTAGCATTTCAAGTCGAGTTTGAGTTGAGTCGAGCTCACCCGAGTCGAGTGTTGACCGAGTTTTGACCGAGCTTTGACCGAGTCGAGCGTTGACCGAGTCGAGTTTTGACCGAGTAGATTTCGAGTAGCTTGCAAGTGTCTCATGTTAAAAGCAACAATAAGGTAGAAAAATGTTGAATTTAGGTATTTTGCTATTGATAATTGGGTATTCGAGCTTCTCACGAGTTTTCGAGTCGAGTATCGAGTTGCTCAACTCAACTCACCAACATCTCGAGTCGAGCTCGAGTTCGATTCGAGCTCACTCGAGTCGAGCTTTGACCGAGTTTTGACCGAGTCGAGCTCGAGTAGCTCATGAGTTGTCTCGTCTCATTGCCACCCCTACGGACATCTATGTGTCTGCCACCGTTTCAACACCGAAACAACTTGCATCCAGAAGGTCCTTCTATGGCATTGTCTAAGTGTTTATTAATGGGTGATAATTATGATGTGTGGTCTAAAGCAATTGTCAATGCTTTAGAGGCTCGAAATAAGTTAGGATTTGTTAATGGTGAATTAAAAAAAACTGATGCTGTTAAGTCCTCTAAACTTTCCGCCCGGAAATCGAACAATTCCACCATATGTGCTTGGTTATTTAATTTTGTTGATGTCAATATCCAACCAAGTATTGTTTCCCACGAGATTGCTAGTGAATGGTGAGTTGATTTGAAAGAACATTATTCTATTGTGAATGGTCCGCATATCAATCACTTAAAATTTGAATATCATATGCTCCGACAAAAGGGGGGATCCATTGTTGCTTACTATAATCAATTCAAAGGTTTGCGGGATGAATTGTATGGTTCACAGGACCATACATGTGGTTGTACTTGTACAGTGGCGCCATTACTCCGTGCTCATGTTGAGCGGGATAAGATTCATGATTTTGTGATAGGTCATGATGATGATTATGTGGGACTTTGCGGACTCAAATCCTTAGCATGGAACCTTTCCCTACTCTTAATAAAGCATTCTCTCTTGCCACCCAAGAAGAGCGCCACCAATCTATTGTTCGTACTTGGAATAATAAAACTGCAGCCATGAGTTTTGCTGTGCAAGCCACGTCTCCCTCTCATACTTCTCATAACTCAAGTGGTTCACGTCCTAAATGCACGCTCTGTGGTCGTTTAGGCCACACTTATGAGTGTTGCTATCAACAAACCGGCTTCCCGCCCAGCACTCGCGGGTGTGGTCGTCGTCGTGATCGTGGTCGAAGGACTTCTGGTCGTGGAGGAGGGACCCCAGCTGCTGGCCGCACCTCCCAACAGCCTGCAGGGGTGTCAGTTCAGTTACCGGCAGCAGCTAATGCTACCCAGGCACCACGGCAGTTGGAGTCTTCTACCAACACCTCTCCATCTGTTTCTTTTTCCTGGTTTAAACGCTGATCAGATGGCAAAACTTCTTCAAATGTTGGACTCCTCGTCTCATAATGAACCTGTGATGGGTAAGCTTAATAATACTCATGTTTCATGGTTACCTGATAGCGGCATCTCCCACCATATGACAGGCACACTGTCTATATTATATGACTGTCATGATTTGCCTTCATCTCTTGTTAATCTTCTTGATGGTGTTCAGACAACAACCATTTTACAAGGGAGTGTGTCCCTGAGTTCTGGATTGGTTCTCCGGAATGTTCTTTATGTTCCAAATCTCAAATGCAATTTAATTTTAATTGGTAAATTAATATTTGATTCTCATTGTATTGTGACATTTAATGGTCGTCTGTGTGTTATCCAGGACCAAGCTATGAGGTGTCTGATTGGACTGTGTGATCTTCAAGATGGGTTGTACGTATTCCCGCCTGTGACTTCCAAGATATAATCGTGTTCTACGTCGGCAAATACTATTGTTCTACTTCATTGTCGCTTGGATCATCCTACAAGTCAGCATTTGTCTTACCTTCCTAATGCTAGATTTGCCTGCGTGCTAAACAAACTCGTACTCCATTTCCTTTGAGTACCAATAATGTTGTTTCATTATTTGATTTAATTCATTGTGACCTGTGGGGTTCTTATCCTGCTACTACATTGTGTGGATCACATTATTTTTTGACTATTGTTGATGACCATTCTCGGGCTGTGTGAGTTTACCTATTGAAATCAAAAAGTGTTGGTCCATATTGTCTGCGGAAATTTTGTGCTATGATTCAAACTCAATTTGGTAAGACTATTAGCCATGTTCAATCAGATAATGGTTGTGAGTTCACTTACGATCCTTTAAAAGAGTTTTAAGCAGAACATGGTATTCTATATCATACATCTTGTGTATCTACCCCACAATAAAATGGTCTTGTTGTGCGTAAACACATAAATATTTTGGAAGTTGCTCGTGCTTTACGTTTGCAAGCATCTCTTCCTCTTGAGTTTCGGGGAGAATGTGTTTTATCTGCTGTTCATTTGATCAATCGGACACCCACTACATTGCTTGCTGGAAAGTCTCCATATTTGGGTCTACACCTGATTATAGTATGTTGAAAGTCATCGGTTGCTTGTGTTATGCTCATAATAATCCACGACACAAGGACAAGTTTGGGTCTCGTAGTCGGTGATATGTATTTTGGGTAATCCATTCACCCACATAAGGTTGGAAGGTGTATGATCTTGAGACTCATGAAGCTTTTGTTTCTCGCGATGTTCGCTTTGTTGAACATGTGTTTCCCTTTTCTACACCATTTGCTACCTCGCCTATCATTTCCCCTACTGCTCCTTATTCTGATTTTGAGTTGCTCGGTGCTTTGGACGATAGGGGGAGCATTGATATTACTCCACTTGCCCATATCCAGCAGGCCACACCTCCTGATGTTGTTGCCCAGCCTGTTTTATAGCAACACACCACACAACAACCCATACTACCTGTTGATACAGTGCGTGTTGTTCCTAGTACTGCTGCACCGAGTTCCCCTATTCACGAGACTATCACACAGTTATCTCCTTTACGCGACTCTACGGGTAATGAGGCTTCGGGTACCGATGTGCCTCTTGGTGTCTCTCGTCGTGAACGACACCCTCCATCATATTTGTCTGATTATATCTATCACACGGTACGGACTACACTCCCCATCTCTTCGTTACCTTCGTCTACAGACTCCTCAGGTATTCCCTATCCCATTGCTAATTTTGTTACATATGATGGTTTTTCTTTCAGCCATAGAAAATATGTTGCCTCTGTTACTACTAACATTGATTCCAGATCCTTTAAAGAAGCGTTTCAACATGAACGATGGCGGCTTGCTATGAGTCAGGAGCTTCAAGCTTTGGAGAAAAATCGCACTTGGGATTTTGTTAATCTTCCCCCAGGACGTAAGTCGATCGGATGTCAGTGGGTTTACAAGACCAAGTATCGTTCTGATGGTACTATTGAGCTTGACAAAGCTCGCCTTGTTGTCTTAGGCAACCATCAGACTGTCGGGGAGGATTATACCGACACTTTTACCCCAGTTGCCAAAATGGTTACTGTTCGCACTTTTCTTACTGTGGTTGTTGCTAAAAATTGGGAAGTGCATCAGTTCGACGTTAATAATGCATTCCTTCATGGTGATTTACATGAGGAGGTCTTTATGCACCCTCCTCCAGGTCTGTCTGCTCCTCCAGGCAAGGTGTGCAAATGACGTAAGTCGTTGTATGGTTTACGTCGCCCCCCCGCGCAATTAGTTTGCTAAACTTACCCGCAATTGGTTTGCTAAACTTAGTTGTGCTCTCTACAAGTATGATTTTTAGCAATCTCATGCTGATCACACTTTGTTTACCTTCCGTAAAGGAGGTGATATTCTATCTATGTTGGTCTATGTGGACGACATTTTGGTTGCAGGCAATAATCCCACTTTATGTTGTACTTTTAAAAAGTATCTAGATACTTGTTTTCAATTGAAGGATCTCGGGCCTCTTTAAGTATTTCCTTGGGATTAAATGTGCTCGTTCTCCGGAAGGTTTGTATTTATGCCAACGCAAGTATGCCTTAGATATTTTACAAGAAACAGGTCTTCATGGTGCTCAACCAGTTGATACTCCACTACAACCGAATCATAGACTAGCTCTTCCTGACGGTGCTTTGTATCAAGATCCAGCACAGTATAGGCGCATTGTTGGTCGCGTTATTTATTTGACGTCGACTCATCCTGATTTGACCTACTCGGTTCATGTGTTGTCCCAATTCATGTAGTCTCCTCGCCAAGAACATTTTGATGCTGCTATTCGGATCCTGTGTTATTTAAAAGGTCATTCAGGCCAAGGTCAACTACTTCGTGCTGACAATAATCTTCAGCTAACTGTTTATTGTGACTCGGATTGGGCTATTTTCCCCTTGTCCCGCCGATCCGTAAGTGGTTATTTTGTGCTATTGGGAACTTCTCCGATTTCTTGGAAAACAAAGAAGCAGACTACTGTGTCTCGTTCTTCTGGTGAGGCTGAGTATCGGGCTATGGCATATGCTTGTGCTGAAATCAAGTGGTTAAAGTATTTCTTAGCCTCTTTGGGAATTCGTCATCGACAGCCTATGCGCTTATTTTGTGATAATCAGGCAACCTTACATATTGTTGTCAATCTGGTGTTTCATGAACGCTCCAAGCATATAGAGATAGACTGCCACTTTGTCCGTGAGTTGCTCTTAAGTGGCGTTATTGTTACTACTCATGTTCGTACTAAATTTCAGTCAGCGGACTTATTCACGAAAGCTCTTTGCAGTCCTACTTTCTCTATTCTGCTCTCCAAGTTGGGCGTTCGTGACCTTCACGCTCCCACTTGAGGGGGAGTATTGGAATATATTATGTTGTATTAGGAAACTTTGTGATTTGTGTATATTTTCCTAAAGTTGTTGTATTATATTAGGCAACTTACTTAGCCTAAGTTGTATATATATGTTGTCCACTTCAATGAGAAGGCAACCAAGAAATTCTCAATAGCCTATTATGTTATCTTCTTCTATAAAAGATATTCCTTATAGGAAGTTGTTGGTTGTGGTTGTATGTACTTGTGTTGAGGTCGGAAAGCCATTAAATTGACTCAAGTGTTGGACTGCTCTTGTCAAAAGAAGGTAGAGGGATGTTGTTCATGGCAGGTGTTGGGCTTTTCTAATTAGGTGTAAATTGATACCCCAGTTATAGTGGAATAGGTCTTAGAGATAAGAGTTCCTTCAAGGCTTCAATGGTCATTCTTTAGGACCTGTAAATAAAAGAAGGGTGTGATTGTGTGTGTGTGGAATAGAACTAAAGTTTATTACCTTTAATTCTTGTAATTGGACTGAATGTCAGAATGTGGAAGAATTAACCCTTATTCCAATTTCGCAATGACAAGTGTCATTGCTTCCAAAATCTCAAATCCAAAGGAGGCTCCCCAAGAGGTAATGAAGTTTGGAGCTCCATAAAATACCAACTTTGGTCGACTTCTTCTACGGCAAAGAGTTACCGACTGTACCCATGTTTTAGGATATCGAGTCACTAAAGAAAATGACTCTTGGAATGATCAAGAACAAAAAAAACTCATTTATGTCTGACTTTAGGTCATTGAGATTGCTCTTTAGGCGATTTGAGTGTCTTGCCTCACTTATTCCTTCCACATCTTCCATCAAATGAGTGGTCTTGTGTGCTTGAGAGAATTTCATCCCGAAGATTCTTTTAGTTTTGTGCTCCCTATTATCTTAATTTCATTTCCAACCTTATATCGATGCAAATAAGTAGCACATGTAAATATTTTTTCTGCAGGGTGCAACTCCAAAAGTCCAAAGTGTGGTCGTTCAACAATCAAGATCCCCTAAGAGCGCATTTTCCTAGAGCTTCTTGTTATTTAGTTGTAATAGTTAAAGAAAGCACATAACTTACTAAAGTTAAGCCAACTAGAGTTTTCTTAATTGAGGTAAAAGTAGAAACAGAAAAGCTCTCATATCCATTTTTCCACTCTTTTATTTCGCAAAAGTTAGTCAAAACAAAGCACTCATTTTGAGCAAATTTATCATCCAAGTTTACTCACATGTGTTCATTCCACTATGATGTACGAAGTATTGTTTCATTGACGTTCTTAGACTAAATGCAACAATATAAGGGGATATTCGGCGTAGGTTGGCTTTTAAGTTTTGTCATTTTAATGTTGTCGAATCCTGAATAGAACGTGTATGTAGAAAATGACTCATCATCCACTAAAAACCGACTTTCAAGCCAAAAGAAAAAGCTGATGGAAGCAGCTTTACTTAGTGATATGTGGGTTTTTTTTTAACCAAAATCTTTATAAGCAACTAACGTCTAACCTAAACTGTCAATACAAACAGCTAGCAAACTTAAGTGAAAAATCCAATCACCAATATCTGACAGCCAAGCAACACCACGATAACAACAAAGTAATTGGGCCAAATTGCAGATTTACCCTTTTTTTGGGATCTCCCTTTCTCTTATTTCCTGTAAGAACATCCAGCTAGCGCACAATTTTTTCCGGAAAAATGATAAGTTCTAAATTATTTAGCTTTCACCAGAATACAAACTCTTTCCTTTTTCTTCCCTGAAATCTGTTGATTTTTGACAAGTCAACATCTGTACATTAAATTCCTAAATTTGACTTTCACTCCGTTCATTCATATTATCAATAATGTGTAGTAAATTATAGACTAAAGTGTACGTATTCATCTGATGTATCTTGTTGTTGCTTAGTGATACGTCTTCTAACTTCTAAGTAGCAGGCGACTGCGTTATGTTACCCACCATCTTTAATGCAACACATGGTTGCTCCAGCGGTACCTGATTGATGGGCACCAATAGGAAAATGATGATGAGGATAAATCATTGGACACCCAAACATAAAAGATAAATTGTAGAAGTATTGTTTATATTACACAAAGTCTTATAAAAGACCGTCTCACGTTAACACTAACGTGAGACGAGTCCTTTTTCCTCCAATCCTCAGCTTCAGCCTTCGATTCCTCCACCATCCTCTCAAATTATGGAAGTTTTGTCTCGCTAACCGTCTTTGAAGAACAACAACAACAGCTATTGGTATTTTTAAAAGTTCGTCAATTATTCGCTTCATTGAGGCCGCCATTGAAGAAACTTAAGAGAGAGAGAGAGAAAATGGAGTCACTTGGAACCAACAATGGCAGAATCGGAGGAAAGAGAAAGATTGAAGACGAAATAGGACTTGCGAAGCAAAAAGCACAAGCAATTGTTCAACACATCGGGGCATGCACCACCATCTGGCAGAAGCAACACATGAGAAGAGGAGAGAGAGAAAAATTGTAGCAATACCATACCGAGGAGAGAGAATGAGGGCAGCAAATGCAGGGGAACGGAAGCAGCTGCTTCGCCTGAACACCGACAACACAAAAGACCCACGCTGGCGACGAGGAGGAGCACAGACAACACGGTGGCAGCAGCACCGCAGAAGCAAAGGAGAGAGAACATGGGACTAAGAACAACCAACAACAGCACCAATGGTAGCAGTACCGGAGCACGACAAAGTCGCCGGCAGAGGTGACAACAAAAAGGACGGCAGTAGAGGAAGGAGGAGAAGGATGGTGAGTGAGAGAGAGAGAAATGGGTTGGGGTTTGGGTTTGGGGTTCCATTTATTTTGTTGAAATGAGACAAACTTTTGACAATAAAACACTAATGTGGCACTTTTAGATGAAGCCACGAGAGAGAATAAGGATGATGGGTTACATATTTCTCAAAGGGGCTGATTTTGTCATTTTCAAGTTATAATTATAATTTTCCAATTAGTTAAGGAATTTTAATAATTAGTTACATATTTTTGGCTCTTAGTTATGGTTTTCTGATTCATAGTTAGCTTTTGCTTAATAGTTATGAAATTCGGATATATAGTTATGATTTTTAGGTTATTAGTTATTAATTGTGGTTAATAATTATGGTTTTATGGTTGACAGTTGTGATTCTGGCTATTAGTTATTGTTTTCTGATAAATAGTTATGATATTTGGGTATTTAGTTATTATTTTTTTTACATTAGTTATGACTTTTTGTTTTTTAGTTTCGGTTTTATGGCTAATAGTTTTAGTCTAGAAAATAACTGAAAGATTATAATTATAGCATATGAATAATTATTTATTAATTTCATGAGTAACAATGATGCATGTTTTTATGGTTATAGTTTCGATATTTGGTTAACAATTATACTTTGAGGGTTGATAGTATGGGTGGTCAATAGTTATGATTTTAAGGTCATTAGTTTTATTTATTGTATGCATTAGTAAACATTGTTTTTGCATTGGTTATTTGAGGTTGGCGTAACTAATGCAAAAATGCGATAGCTATTCAAAAAATAAAGAATTAGTGCGTTAGTTATTTAAGAAAGAGAGAATTATTTATGCGTGATACTGAAATTATGGCCAATAAAATGCATTATAATATGATTTTTATGATATAACTAATATACTTCAATGCTTAACTAATATAATTCAGCGTTTAACTAATATACTCCAGCGCTTAACTATTCATCCAGAAGCAATTTTTGGTTAGCATAACTAATAGGTGCAAGCGCTTAACTAATTTTGCTGCTGTTTTGATGCACGTGCGTGATGTCAGCATGACATCAGCGGTCTCACGTTAACACTAACGCGAGACCGTCTCTCCAAAAACGGACACTTTATATTAATTTAAAAGATAAGAATTTGAGTGGTGGTTAAATTTGAGATGACGATGCACACATTTAATTTAGATGTCAACCCATTTTTGCAAGGTAAAACCTAGTCTTATTTTAGTTATATTCAATAATAAATGATAATGCCATCTTGCTATATGTATAAAATTTTAGTAATTTTCGTCTATGGACTATGAAGCATAGAAACCTCTAAAATATGAGGTGTTCTCATTTTCAAAATATTTACATTCTTGAAACTCTGTCGGCTTTTGACTAACAAGTCCCAAAAACGATTGAGACTTACAAATATATACCGTTTTCTAGACGTTTTCATTCCCTAAATCTTAGTCGTTTCCATGCTCTGAATATTCTTTTTAGATCGATTTTGAGGCCCTACACACATTATACCCACATTGCGAAAAGTTATTCAGTAAGGTAGTTAGAAGACGAAATTTTTGTACATATTAGTGATGAATTGATTGTAATTAGACTTAGTTTAATGACATTATTGACGTCCTTTATTCACTAGTATTTAAACATCTAATTTAAGGATGACGAAACAAATGTTTCATTTGAGCCTATGATGAGAAGAATGATTGAATAATCTATATGATGAGGTGGTAGCAGTTTATAAATTAGAAAAGTGACAATTTAAGTGTTTTTGCTATTGTATTAGTCACTTTACTGCTATGCTAAATGACTTCATACAATACCAAGCTAAGCTTGGCCTATTGGTAAGGAAAGAACCTTTCAACCTCAAGGTTGGGGGTTCGATCCCCACTAGGGGCACTTTGGGAGAGGGTTTCCCCTTACCAACCCCCCAACTCTCAAAGGTGTCTGCCTGCAAACCCAAGACGGTTTAACCTGCGAGAGGTTTTGGTTTGGCAGGGCCCTTCATCTTACCATGGGGTCCCCAGTGCGGGCCCAAAAAAAAGGACTTCATACAATAGAATGTAACTCTTTGTAGAATTTTTGGTTGGTTTTTAGCTTTTCATGTAGTGCAAAAACTAAATATTGTAGTATTTGGTAATGGAAATTTTCATAAAACTAACTTTTATAATCAACCTTTTTAAAAAAAAACTATCTTTTAAAAATTTTCTTTCAAAAACTACCTTATATAACAAATTTCTTTCAATACAATACTATTTTACCGTTAATGGAGTTTAATTACTAATAATTGAGTCATCGTAAATTGCTTTTCTTTCTTCCCCTCTCGTTTCTCTCATCTTTTCTCGCTACCTCACCGGCAGCAACACCTTTGACGGTTGTCATTTATTGATTAGTATTAAATATAAATATAAAATGGTAGTATATTGAAAGGAATTTGTTATATATGATAGTTTTTTGAAAGAAACTTTTTAAAGGGTAGTTTTTTGAAAAAGTTGGTTATAAATGTAGTTTTATGAAATTTTAGCTTTTAGTAATTGGCTATTCAGCAAGGTAAAAAGTGGCTTTTATGCCAACATAAAATGCCTGCTCTACCTTTAAAAAAAACGCCTGCTCTAAATACCTTAATTGTCATTGGCATTCTCAAAAGATGTTTAAATTGAACATAGATAGTTAATTCTGACAATTTTACCAAAAGGTGAGAATGGAATAGTAAGATTTATACAACCAATACATTGTATTAATGGAGTCAGAGGCGGATCCAAGGAGGGGCCTACCCGGGCCTTGGCCCGCCCCATCACTGAAAATACGAATAAGTATTAAATTCGCAATATTATACGGAAAACATCTGTAGCTTAGATGGTTTTCGTCTGATTTTAATGCATGTGCTGGACATCTGGTGAGATGTTCGAATCCCTTGTATAGCAAATTCTCGTATGCGCGTTCTGCTTGCCAGACTGCCAGTTGCCACAACTCTTTCATTTTACTTTCTTCCATTCTTTCCCATTATATTTTTCTTTTACTTACATCACTAGACTAAACTAACACAACTCTTTCATTTTACTTTCTTCCATTCTTTCCCATTATATTTTTCTTTTACTTTTACATCACTAGACTAAACTAACACTTTCATCTACTCGATGAACTTTACTATATTGTATCATCACAATTCATCTAGTATTGTTGTTTATTTTATTTATATAATTGCTTTATGATATTGTAAATTCAAATACTATCTAATTTAGAGTGCGCTTTCTTTTTTATTTCCTTTCAAAAAAATACTTCAGGTTCAATAATAAGTTCAATTAGGTTCCAATAAATTTTAGTAAGTTCTCACATCTTATAATATAAATTTCAATAAGTTCATGATCTCATATTAGTTTAGATAGCTTTTAATTAATTCCAATAAGTTCGAAAAAATAATAAGATGGTGAGAACGCAACCTTTAGTAGACTTTTTAAGATAATATAATAGTGAAAAATAATACTCGTTTTTTTTTTTTTTGTTTTTCCTCTTTCTTTTTCGGGATTTTTCTCTTGTTCTTATTCCTTCTTTTGTTTTCTTCTCACAGCAATATATCTGTGATGATGTCTCCATTTTTTTGCATTGTTCCTTGGTATATGTACGATTTGGAAAAATATTATTTAGAAAAAACAATATTTTTAGTTAAGGACTTGTGGCCCACCTAATACCAAAATTCTGGATCCGCCACTGAATGGAGTAAATTATACTCACTAGTATTTGTTGTTGGAGTTAGTATATATGGAGTGTTAGTTTTCTCACTCCAAAAGTAGTTTCAAAAGAACAAAAAGCTAGTTGTTCCATATTGGTAGTTGGTAGTTTAATGGTTTTTTCCTTCCTTATATAGAGTTTCCTTCTTTACACATTTGTTAAAGATTGAGTGGGAAGAAACTAGTTACCACACGTGCACGTGGCGGCCGAGCTCGGGCATGTGGCGCGGTTGTGGGATATTTTAGTTCAGTTACTTATTTTTTGCCGGAAATCAGGATCCACATCTTCGCTGATTTCGTAACTGTTATCCTTGATTGATTCTTGCCTTTATTAATGTTTCCGTTATGCCTTAATATCCGCCTAATTGATTGTCTTGCCGTTTTATGTTCTTGGCCTTCCTCTATATATTAGAGCCTGTTCAGTCTTCTTAAAAAAAATTATTCTCTCCCAAAACTCTTAAACACGTTCTCTTTATTCTCTCATTTTTTGGGCATTGTTCGAGGTAATCTCAAACTGTCACTTTGTACTACACCGGAGGAGCAGTAGCCGTGTATCTCTGGAGGCTGGTTGCCAAGTGTTTGTGTGTACGTAAAGGTGTAAATTCAACTTTAGGGCAGTGTTATTCACGCCACGACTTTCAGATAAGTTAATCAGTATTGTTATACCAGTTTTAGTTCCTACATTAATTTATATCTATCTACTTGTTAAAGTTAATGGTGTCTCTTAGGAAGATATGCAATTTTTTACTTATCCTTTTGGAAAATTGGCTCCTCAGAAAAAATAAAAGAAGGTTATAGTTTAAGCAAAAATAGATTATATATTGGTTAAAAGACTATATAACAAAGTATTATCATGTTCTCACGTAAAGATTGTTCTCATCAAAACCCAACCACATATCAAAACCCAACCACATATCAGGATTTTAGAAGTTTGTTATGTCGATAAATGATATAGTGTCATTTGTCACTTATCATCTCATATAACATAAAAGTTAGAATTGATTTGTTCATTGTATAATTACTCGGCACAAGTTGTGTTTATCAAACTCTAGTAGTTCAAGTGCCGCCTTTATCATAGACTTGTGGGGCTCAAATTTAACATTTGACCTAACATGGAACAATTTATAAGTTCTTACATAAATTAAGTTATCTGATACTCCCTTCGTTTCATAATATAGTGCTTGTTTATCTTTTTTGAGGTTAAACTTAAAAATCTTTGACCAAATATTCTCATTTGTATATATAAAAAAACATATTCATGTGGGATCTTGTTAGATTCGCCTCAATGTGTAGTTTCATAATATCAACTTTTTATATTTTTTTATTAATAAAGAATTGAAGATATTGAAGGTAGTCAATCCCCAATAATTGGCAAAAATCACGCAAAAAACATACTCAATTGCAGAAGATGTAGAAAGCCTCCAAAAAAAAGTGAAGTATATATGAAAATAGAATCATTTCAGAAACTTACAAAGTGTCCAGCTCCAAGAATCCAATAGAAATGCAAATTCTTATAGGACCTCATGAATCCTTTTGTTCCCTTGTCATTTTCACAGTATAGGGGTGTCCTACCCTCACTTTGAAAATTCTTTAGACCTTCCCACCTGAAAATTACATTTTCATTAATAAATGCATGGTTCCATTTTTTTTCCACTCCAAAGAAATACTCTTATTTAGTGGCAGTCATACATTTTTATATTACAGAAATAATATTTAAAAATAATACATTTAACCCACAAAAAAAATATTAAGAATAGAGATTTGGAAAGCCTTACTTAAGCTTCTCCACCCATGCCTGAGTTCCTTTGGTTGAGCATATGACATCAAGCTAAGAAGGGAAATTTATTAAGTATTAATAGGTTTAGAAGGGAAATTTAAAAGGATAACTTTACATAATTACAAACTTAATTACTGATAATTAAGTATTGAATGGTTTTCCAATATGCTCGGCTTTTCCAATATGATTGATAATTATGTAATTATGGTTTTACTTAAACCTTATTAGCGCTTGGTAATTCGACTAAGAATTCTCTGAAAGCCTTAGTTCAAAAATGACTATTATCAAATTCATATTATGGATGATTCTTTTGTCATATAAAGTTTCTTTTTCAATTTTAAAATTTGTTTTGTACCAATAAATTTCTTAATTAAAAAAATTATTAATACAACATTTAACAATTTTCTAAAGTTCAACCTCAGCTTTGTCATAGCTCATAGGCAAGGATCTTATGTGTCACGTACTTCAAACATGAGAAATACGATCTTTAGGGGATAAAGAAGAGATTGGTCTCATATGACCCCAAATTTATCATAAAATAACAAGAATAATACTAAACTTACTTGAGAATGTACATACGTGAGACTACATATTTGGCATTTTGCTTAAATTTGATGCTTTGATGTTTTTCAAATGAATAATATCGTATATGTTTAACATGTATGCAAGTTGAACTTTAATAATTTTAAGAAACAAGTTACGCAGAAAGACGTACTTGTCCATTATAGATAGTGATACTGACACCTTTAGAAAGTAGGTCATCAACCTGTACCACATACGAGTTAGTAAGAGAACTTGACCAGCATATGTATTTTTACATAAGTTAGAATTTAACCTTGGGAGAACAAATCTTACATATATATATATATATATACTCCCTCCGTCCCAGAAAAATCTGAACACTTGTTGGGACACGTAGTTTAAGGTGATAAGTTGTGGTGTGGTTATCAAATGTTATTTTATTTAAAAAGCATGTGTGATAGGAGTTAGTGGGGTATTTTTTATTAGAGTAGAGAGAAAGTTGGGTAACTTTTTATTAATAAAAGGTAGAGTGTGGGTCAAAGATGTGTAAAAGAAATAATATATTAATGGTGGGACCATGCCAAGAATGGAAGTGTTCAAACTAATTTGGGACAAACATAAAAGGAAAGTGTTCAGACTATTCTGGGACGGAGGTAGTATATATATATATACTTTCCCCGTTCTGAATTAAGTGGAACACTTCTCTCTTTTTTGTGAGAGCTTTTTGAGAAAAGTGTTTCACTTATTTAAGATAGGAGGGACTATATATATAAAATTGAGCATCGAGTGGGTATATATTTCAACATGGGCCCAGCCCGAAATGCGCGGGGTTTTGGGCATGAATATTCGGCCCGAGGTCGGGCCCGACCCTATTTTTTGGGCAAAAAACCCGGGCCACGGGTGACATAAATATGGAAAATTAGGCTACTTTTTTGTCTCGGCCCAAAAAACCCGGGCCGATTTAGCGGGTTTTGGCGCGGGAATTCCGGCCCAAGGCTTTGGCCCGAAACGGTTTGGCCAAAGCCCGGCCCATGATCACCTCTAGTATGGGGCGGAACTACAATATTTTATATTTATTTATTGGAGCATCCTAACTATGAAATTTAAGATAAAAAGATTGTTAAAAAGACATGTGAAAATTAAATTGGAACAGCCCAAAGAAAAGGTAACAATTAATTTTAGTAGGGAAACTCATTGCCAGTAGGGAAACTATCCCGTCTAAACAAGTAAAGCATTAAGATCACCTCTATCAAGTCTAAACATTTGTTTTATTTGATAGAACTGAAAATAGGTCTGGACAACCCAACAGGGAGGAGGAGAGTTTGGTCTACTTACAAATCCAAACGAACCAATTGACAATTAGGGTTTAACTCACTTAGACTCCTATTTTTTTACTGACTCTATTTATGATAAGAGATGATAAAGGAAAAAAATAAAGCAAATGAAAGATGAATACATTGATTTACCTCAGCAATCTTAGGCTTCATAAAATCACTTTGTAATGCTGAAAAAACGAGTTCCGATTGGCCTCCCCATCTGTTTAATCATATAAACTCAAATCTTATTCGTATTATCATGATTATACTTAAATTTTTTGAAAAACAAAAAGAAGAAAAAAAAAGAAGGGAAAAGTAGTCTCACGTCACATGTTGGGGGATAATCTTGAGCTTCTTTCTTACAGGACCTTCCATTAAAGCAGAAAGATCACCTCCATTGCCAGCAGGGAAACTCATTAGAGAAGTAAGGTAGTTTGAGTATCTCCCAAACGCTAGCTTTTGTGATAATGCTACATTTGTTGCTGTGGTTGTTGTAGTAGTTGTAAGTGGGTCCAATGCAGAATCCAGTAGAAAGTTGTAAAAATCCTACATATTTAAATTCTTACAAAATTACATAAACAAAATATACATAGATCAATGTTGTTACACCGTCACTTCGTTATATACTCCATATCCAAAGCTTAATAAAAGTTACTACTACAAGATACTCTTAAAAGTTCAAATACTGCTTGTTTTGAGGGGAACAAGTTCTATGGTTACGTATCTATATAAATTCAAGTAAAAGTTAAGTAGTTAAAAAATCACTCAAAAGTTGAAGAACGAAGAGTTTAAAAGTTAAAGTAGTCTGATTAAATACGTTTGATTAAATCATCTGACACTAGACTAGCTCTTTAGTTTAACATCCCCCAACTGTACTTGAGAATCAACATATTTGAACTTTTGTTAAATTTTATTGAGCTAAAGAAAACATGGGCACTTGAAATAGTTACCACTTACCACAGAGTTACTACCAGAGCTAATTGCACTCTCTAGTGCAGTCCATGTATTTGTAGCATCCTCATATTGTCCCTTGTCTATTTGCTGCTTAATTTCCTTCGCTAAACTGATATTACATAATTTCAATTCATTAAAAATGTATTCGAATAAGTTGTTGATATCATGTAGTTCTATTTACAATGCATATCTCTTAACAAAAATCTTACTTATGCAATGGAGTTGTAATAAATTATTGCAAGATTGGGATGCCTGTCAATTTTAAAACACTATTTTTTTTAAAAAGAATTACTTTAAATTACAATAAGTTGTTACAGATCCTTTTTTGATATTAAAGCGACTAAACCAAAATAATTAATAAATAAATTAAACAGAGACTAAGCAATAAGTTATTTTTTGTTGCAAATGAGCCACAAGGGAAATACAAATTATAAATGGAGTAACGGGAATTCGAACCTATGGCGTATGATAGAGAGGCCCTTAGACTAAGCTAACTTATTAACTTGATATACAAAAATCCCAGAAATTATTTTTTAAAACCGATGTAAATCCTACAAAACTAAAACAATTTTGACCAATCAATATATTTTAAAAGTTATTTTTGTTTTTCATCAATTTCCAAAATCCCCCTTCTTTTTGGGAATTGTGAGAGGATCTATACTGCTCCCTCCGTCCCATAATATAGTGCTCACATTCTTTTTTAGGTGTCCCAAAATGTTGTGCTTATTTTCTTTTTTATCAATTTATTTGGACTAAATTATCCTTCATATCTACATAAACTTTCCAAAATACCCCTACATTTCTTTTAAAATATGTGCCCTTATTTATTGTTTTACACCATTCCAATGAACATTTATTGCTTTTTTATTTTAATTTAAAGGAAAAAAAAATTAAAGAGTTAGTTCCAAGACAAAGAAACCAAGAAAGCACTTACTCCTTCCATTTTCCTTAATTCTCGTGAAAAATGAGAATTGAGCATTATATTATGGGACGGAGGGAGTAATATATTAAAAAGCGTTCCTAAGAACGTATATGTGCCACTTGTCACCACCCCTCATTCAATAACTACGTTTTGCTCATATAGTGAAAAAGAAGCATTGTTTACGTGAAGATTTGAACCCACAACCTCAAGTATAAAAGAAAGAGATTCAACCATCACTCCACCATACTATTATTGCTTATTTAACAATGATGATGATATATGAATGGAAAACTTTTGAAATCCATATAATTAATGACATGACTTTTATAAATGAGTATTAGATGACTTTTTAAACTATCTCCTTCATTTTCGTATAAGTCAAGTTTGAAATATTATGTACTTATCTCTTTTCTCTCTCAAACCCTAACCTCCTCTCTCTCTCTCTCTCTTCTCTCTCAAACCCTAGCCTCCCCTACCCTTTTTTCACCAGTAAGGGGCTGCTATGGATGATTTCATCCATGGTAAGCCCCTTCTCCCATTTTATTTTCAGTTTTTAGTTCATTTTCTAGTTTTGTTGTATAAATTAGTCTCTTTTTATGAGATTTTTTTCAAATCCTGTTATGGGGATTTTAGTCTCTGTTGTGGAGATCTCAATCTCCCCTATGGGAGTTGTGAGTATTGTTTTTTTGTTTTTAAGTATGAGAAATTGTTCTCATTGGTTGAAGTTCGGGACTCAACATGAAGGTATTGGAATCTCGGATGCGATCAACATGGCTCGATCAAGAATGTTATTCCCAAACTATGTTAGAATGATAGACTTCCTCATCAATAGCTGCTTGATTCAGCAAATACAAGGGGGCTGCGCTGTATTGCTCGACCTAGTTCATTATAGTTTATTCGAAGACGAATTTGATGTAATATTGTTTGATTGTATCTTGTTTTTCTTTAATACATACTGTAGATGTCGTTTGGCCTTCAATTAATGAAATTTCTCTTTTAAAAAAAATAACTTATTTAACTACTTCTAAATTGTAGCACAAAGAAACCCTAGGGCATTGCCCTGGCCTATATACTAGTTATATATCTATATGACGCAACAATTGTGACAGAAATTTGCGGAATAAATCCGTACCTGTTGGCTTGTTGAAATCCCTGGTCATCAAGTCTTGCAACATCTTTAAGAAGAGGCCCCCATGAAAACTGCCCCAATAAATACACAAAGAATATTTGAACGTTTAAGCTAGAAGGGAAAAGAAAATATCTCAGTCCAGCCCAACACAAGCGTAATCAAAAGATAATGATTTTTTCTACAGGTCCATGCAAAATGATCAATTTGACTAACTTTTGTGCACAAAGGACATAGACACATAGAGCTAGGCAACTTACAACAAAATCTTCGGGAGAAATCCAACTATCTCCAAGGGCAATACCTATAATAAGTGCATATACAAAATTAATCCGCTATTAGAATCATATATGCACAAACAATATAGTAGAACTCACAGAAATTTTTTTAATAGGTAAGAAGAAATCTTCTGCCTGTCCTCACACAGATCCCCACCCAGAGACCCATTACAATCATAGTGATTTCGAAATAAAACGAACTTAGCGATTTCAGTGACGAAAGGTTTAATCAAATTTGTGATTTCGGTGATAATGCTTCCTCCTTTTCTCGTATCTCCCCTTTCATAGTGGTACTCATCGTCGACCTTGCCATAGCTTTCTTCCTCCTCTACTATTATATCGTAATCTCCAAACTATGCCATAGTCGAAACTGTCACAATAACAACCACAACTCTCACGTCCTCGACACATATAACATAGATCTACTTGTTGTCCATGTCGACTCACTCATCCATGATCCTAAACCACTATAATGTTTCTACAAAGCAATGAAGGTAATTGTTTATAATATATGTCCTATATTGTTTCTCCAAAGCAATTGAACAATTTCAAATTTTGTTTCCTAAACCATGTCTATAAAGTGATACTTCCTCCGTTTCTTTTTAATTTACACACTTTACTTTTTGGTCAGTTTCTTTTTAATCTACACACTATACTTTTTGACCAGTTTCTTTTAATCTACACACAATAATTTGTAGTCAGTTCCTTTTTAATCTACACAATATTGCTCTATTTATTTTTGGTAACATGTCTCAGCTACTTTCTCCTCTTTTTCTACCTATGTCATCCTTTTTTTAATATTTTAACCCACTTTTACTTTCTCTCTATCACTTTTTAATTTCTCTCTCCATATTTTCAGTTTCTTTCTCATACTTTTGTACTTCATCCTTTGTTCTCCCCCCAAAATGAAGTGAATAAACTAAAAAGAAATGGAGAGAGTAGTTTATGATCTTTATTATTTAGCAACTTACGTCGATAATAAAACCTGAAAAACTGATAGTAAAATCTCAGCAACTAAAAACTTATAAACTAATGTATTTCTGCCCATAATAAACTAATAACTAATAAATAATATTCACAAGCTAATAGAAAATATAAGTAAAATGATAAACATATAACTTAAATTGGTAGATATATAACCTATATTGATACAAAAGTTTCTTAAACTGATACAAAAGTTTCAGAAACTGAAACTCATCTCAGCAAAGACGCTTAAAAAAATGGTACACAATGTTGATATAGTTTTGTCATCTACCTATGGGCAATGGCATTTAATACTGAGAGTGGGGGATAGCTCAAGTGGTTAGAGCTTCCCTCTCGATTCTAGGAGATCCTAGGATCGATTCTCATCATCTACCCTTGTGGCTCTCTAAACACAAAAAAATGGCATTTAATACTGAAATGTTGAAAAACCTATTCATAGACCATTATTAATTAAGTTTGTGAAAATATGTTTGAATATCGTTTAAATAGATAAACTAAATATATGTTTTTTCTTTTTTTAAAAAAAATCTGGTCATGGTTCCTCGTCTCATCCCTATTACTAACTGAGTGGAAATATCATAATATGATAGCTCATTATCGATCACTATATCAACTGTCTGTTAATCAACTATACCTACTACAAAATTTGGTTGGGACTCCAAACAGTTATCCTATTAAATTATTTGTTTTTTAAAAAAGAATAGTGGTGTCCTCTTCTCAATAGTTTTACAAAATGTTGTTTCTAAGCATCTATGAGACATCCTAATCAGTAATACTTTAGAAATATTGTTATACACATTAAAATCAGAAAATTTTGTCAATTCTTACTTCCACTTACATGTTAGTGTGATGTTACCATTATACTCACTCTAATGAAAAAGGAGAATATGACAAAGCTAACCATGGTCCATCGCATGGTTTTTATATGTACTATAATATTTTCCTATTATTCTGATTATGTAAACAACAATTATACTTCCTCCGTTCTAACTTAAATGAAACACTTGCTAGCCGTTTCAGTTGGAATAAAATGTAACTTTATGTGGTATTCACTTCCCTCTATTTCTCTTCTCTCCTAATTTAAAACAGAACAGAGGAAGTACTATGACTAAGTTTCTCATATTCACAGGTCTCATTCTAGCAAATACCAGTATATATAATATCAACAACTCATTCAGACCACTTAATTTATCTTAAGAGAATTAACAACTACTACATAGATTAGATCTTCTTTATTGCTTAAAAAAAAAAAAGGGCTAACCTCCAAGCTTGAGCTTCAATTGGCCAGCTATAATGGCTTTATGGGCAGATAATCCAAGAGTAACAGCAAATTTACCGCCATAAGATTCTGCAACAACATACAATGGACTCTTCTGCAACTTCTCATTCTTGTTAAATATCTCTTTCAATAATGTTGTCAGATCATCTCCTGCTTCTTCATCACTTTTCACTACCATATTTTTGTCTTCCACATAACTATACCCTGTTCCTACTGGATTATCCTTTTTTATCCAATTATTATAACCATATTAGATATCATTAATTACCCAATATTTAATACTATAAAATTTACACACGATACAAGATTTAAAGATAAGGTTTTTCAAGAGAGTTTACAACAAAGAGAAGGTCTGCTTTCTTCAACCATGTTGAATTTCTAGATTTTAAATTTGTATCCAATGGTCCAACCTCTTGGAAATTCCCAATTCCAGTTCCTGAAGCTCCCTGCATTTAAAATTTTACCAAAGTTCATTTATTATATGTTACTTTTCGGATCTCAGGAGGTTCAGATGTTCGCAACCTTATATTTCGAATTCTAAAAAAAAAAGTATGATTTTTAAGGGTGTTTTTTTTCAAATTTGAGAACTTTTACTTACAGGACCACCTTGAAGCCATAGAATTATTGGCCAAGGCTTGTTTGGATTGTCTACTCTGTAGGGACTTTTGTATAACCACCAAAACATGTGTGCTTCTGCAAGGAAAATAAATAATTCACAACCAACCAAACAACAACTTAATATAAATGTTGCAAGATTTGAAGAAAATTGAACTTACTTGGTCTAACTTCAACATAACCCCATTCTTCTAACCCAACACCATCATTCTTTTTCACTTTTTTTGCAATGCTTCCATGAAAGAGAAGAACCATTGTTGCAAAGAACAGAGCTTTTTTATTAAAAACAGAGGTTTTTGCCATTTTTTTTTCTCACTCTAGGAGTAGGAGTGTTTTCACAATAAGAGAAAAGAGTGCTTGATTTTGATTTTTGGGTATATATAAAGACTTGAGAATCCAGAAAAGCTTTTATTGTCAGTGACTATACAGTTTGGCATGTAGAATATATTTAGTTAAAAATTTGTAAGTGATTTGATTAAGATGCACTTAATAATAGAGTTGTATTTAATTAATGTCTTGTGCTAATGAATGATGGTAGTGTCAAGTGTGGTACAATAGTTTTTCCATAAAACGGTTTGTGGGGTTTGATTGTTGGGATTTTGGGTGGTAATAGCGTGTTGGAATGCAGACTGACTGTCAAATCCTTTTTAAGTATGAGAAGGAGAGAGGGGTTGGGGTAGGCTTCCAAGAGTTTTTTTTTTTTTTTTTTTTTTTTGTTACATAGGAAAGTTAGGACACCCTTCTCTCAAGGGAGATTTCTAACGAATCAACAAGAACAAATTTACTTGATAAAGGTTCCGTTGAAATATCCACGTCAACCGAAGCAGCACAACTATTGTGACCTTTTTTTTATAGAAGATCTGCTACCCGATTAGCTTCCCGAAAAATATGCTTAATTGTATAGAATCTAAACTGACGAAGCAGATTTCAAATGTCATCAATTAGGGTTTGGATAGTCCAAGGGCAAGTGTAATGCCCTTGCAGCACTCTTATAACTACTTGATTATCTCCTTCGATATATAGATCTTGAATATGCTGATAAATGGCAAGTATAAGTCCATTTCTTAATCCCTAGGCTTCAGCAACGAGAGTTGAGGTATGGCAAAATCAATAAGCTTGTGCGGCCACAAGAAGACCAGCGGAGTTGCGGATGGCAACACCGGCAGCGACTGAGGAGCCAATAACTGAACCATCAAAGTTTAGCTTGAAGCAACGGAGGGAGGAGGCAGCCAGCTAACTGCAATGAAAAGAGGGGACCTGCAACAAGGAAGTGAAGAGATAGTAAAGGAAAAATCCATTATAGTTCGAGTAGTCCATTCCAAATACAAATGCTAGGCTCTGTAATAAATACGATTTGAATTAAGCATAGTTTCCTCAAAGATAATTGAATTGCGTTCCTTCCAAATACTCCACAAATTGTAACAGAACAATTTTAAGGCCTGAGGGTAGGGATGGAGACACGTTAGGCATTGTACAAGATCTTGAGGAACTATATGACAAATTTTTGGTCGTATATAATTTGAGTTCCAATATTGACAAATTAGAGGCCATGTGAAAAATAAATGGTTAAGAGTCTCATTATCAGATTTACAAATGGGGCAAAGAGCGTCATTAGTGATTTGACGGTCGACTATATTTAATTTCAATGGCAGACCATTTTGTAGACATTGCCATAGAAAAATTTGTATTCTAGGGGCTATATTAATTTTCCATATCCAACTAAAAGGCCAAGGAATACTGTTAGAAGGAGTAATTCCATGAGCTAGCCAGGTAGCTGTTTTAACAAAAAATTCACTAGAACTAGTAAGCCCCCAACAAGAAACATCTGGGGTGGGATAGCTAGGGATAGGAATCCCCAAGATCAGATGGACGATATGGGATGGGACTAAGACATTAAGGAGAGAAACATTCCATTGCCTTGATAGAAGAATGACATTACTAACAATAAGATCCAGATTAGCAATAGACATGATTTGAAGATTTAACGTTTCAATAAGGCTTTGATTAACACACCAGTTGTCAATCCATAAATAAACATTTGTTCCAGTTCCAATTTTCCAACATATTCCTTTCCTTAGAAGCTCTCGAGATCGAAGAATGGACTTCCAAATATGAGAGTCTCGTGGCTTAGCTTTGTACTCAAAGAAGGAAGTATTCCGAAGATATTTTTGGCGCATAAGAGTTGGCCAGAGAGAATGTATGTCAAAAGGATTCGCCAACCTATTTTGACTAAGTATGCTTCATTACATGGGCTATTTTCCGAAAATTCAACCCAACATATTTTTTAGGGCGACAAATTTTTATACTGGTATATTGTTACTCATATAAGGTTATTGTAGTTTCTTATCTCTATAGTCTATTATATAAGCCATGGGGGGAGCTATGGTGTCCCCCTATGAAAATACTTATATACCCCTAATTTGAAACATAAAAAAAACTTATTCAAAATTTCTCATTCATTTCCTAAATTACAATTATGAATAATAAGGAAAGTTGTAAAAAGAGAAAACTAACATAAAAAAGTTTAAGATTGCCATTAAAAGATTACTTACGATGAGCCGATGAGGAAACTAACATAACAAATAAATTTTCCAACAAGCTAAGTGTAGACCCAAAAATACAAAGTTTTCTTTTACCTAAAGATTCAATAACAATTACAAAGAACATAAATTAAAAATTCATAAATTACCGAGAAAAAAAGAGTATAACTCATCTATGTATTTGTCGATTTCATAATTGTCGTCGTAGTCAAGATGTTATTCAAGCGAAATAGTTAAATCTTATTAGAAAAAGTAAACATAGACCAACTTCTCTTATCTTCATTTTCAATCCTATGTTTTGTAAAAACAAATTGTAAGTACGAAGTATATGTTTATTTTTCGCATTAATATTAATGTTTTTTTTACTATTCCGAATATCAGTATTAATATTAATATGTTGTCATACGCATCGCGTGCATTAGGGGTGTAAGTTCGGTTTTTGGGCAAAACCAAACCAAACCAAAATAAATTCGGTTTTCATATTTCAAGTCCAAATCCAAACCAAAATTAGTTCCAAACCAAACCAAACCAAACCAAACCGAAATTACAAAACCAAAACCAAACCAAACCAAACCAAAAAACCGAATTTCTTTTATGATGCAATTTTTTTTTCCAAATCTTACAAATAATACGAAAATTATCAAGTTTCAAATCATCAAACATAGAAGAATTACTTCAAATTTCAACTAAAGCTTAAAATTGAAGTACTAGAACTAAGGATAATTGATAAAAACATTTAAACCCATATAGGATAGGCAAACTTCGGTTTGGTTTGGTTTTTTTTTTTGCACAAAAGCCAAGCCAAAAACCGAAAAAATGGAAATATTCCAATCCAAACCAAACCGAATTTTTAAAAAAACCAAACCAAATTATTAATTCGGTTTGGTTTGGTTTTCGGTTTTTAACCAAATAACTTACACCCCTAGCGTGCATACGAGGCTAGTTTATAATGAAAGTTGTTTACGTTTAGAATTATTTGAGTTTATCCATCTTATTGAGTCTGACTTTTTCTAAATAATCATTTTATCCACCTTTTTTTTAAAATAAATAAAAAAATTGACCACTTTTTTCAAAAAAAAGAAAAGAAAAAATGACAATTTTATATGATCCTCTTTGATTTAAATTACCACCAATTGACGGATTCCGTGAGAAAAAATGGAATACTCCATGTAAAAATTGACGATTTATTCGACGGTATCTATCAAGTGGTGGTAATCTAAAAAAATAAGGTGATTATTTTTTAAAAAAGTTGTTTATAAGGCAATTATTTGAAAAAAAAGTGGAGCTTATAAGGAGTTTAAAGTCAAAAATCCAATAATTAAGTAGATCAATTCTAATTTTTACCAAGCTAAGTTTGGTCTAGTGGAAATGATTGCACTTTTTAAATCTCAATCTCAAAGTTAAAGGTTCAATCACCAATAGGGGCACTTCAGGGTAGAGGATCCCCTTATCCTTTCTCCCCAGAGTATTCAGCCTTCTAGCTTGGATTAGGTTGATTTGCAAGAGATTTTGACCCAGTATGGCCACCCTTCATCTTACCTAGCTAAAAAACGAGTAGATTACAATTTTTTTTAAGGTCAGATGAAAATCTCTTCTAAGTGGGAGGAGGGGGAAATTTGGAGATCCCAATTTACAGGGGCAATAATAAAGCTCCTGTAACAGGAGCGGAAGGATAGGTTCTAATCAACTAGGGCAACCTTAGGGCCCGTTCGGTATTACTGTTCTGTTTTTTGGTTTTTTGATTTTCAAAGTCATATGATATATGTCCTATAATGAATGAAAAATTAGTCAAATTTATTGGGAACATGATGATTTTGAAAACTGACAACTAAAAAGTGAAAACCACTTTTTCTGGTTTCCTGTTTTTGGCTTTTAGTTTTCAAAAAAACTGAAAAGTGAAAACAAAAAACGATAACGAACGGGCCTTTAGTTTTTGATTTAAGATTTAGATTGTTTCTCTATTCTATGTATGTTGGTATTCTAAATATTAGTATAAATAATGTACTCATGATGCTATGCAGTTTAAACATATTATATATTCATTGATCATGTCAGAAAGCTATTTATATGAGAAATGATAATGAATATGGACCATTTGATCTAACCAAATTCTACTATCGAGATCTAACTTTTAGCAAACGTATTTTCTCATTTTCTCACCCCTAGCTAGTCTGAGTTTCTCTCACCTTTTCACCACCATTTTCTCTCTCATCCACCGAAGACCAAAATTTGGGTTTGTTGCTAAATAAATGAATATGTAATAACAAATCGATCAATCAAATGCAGATCGATTATATATATATATATATATATATATATATATGTATGTATATATATACTTCATCCGTTCTGTTTTAAATGAAACATTGGGTGAAATGACACTATTCATTGATCAATTTTGACTCCAATTTATCGCCATTATATAAAGAAAAACATAGTCAAGTGAGATCTTGTTAGATTCGTCTCGATGCATACTGTCAAATTATAACTTTTTTATCTTTTTTACGTGTGCACAACTAAAGATATTAATGATTAAAGAAGCGCGTTGGGTTGCGTAAAAAAAACAAATGTTTCATTTAAAAAGGAATAGGGTTATATATATATATATATATATATATATATATATATATATATATATATATATATATATATATATATATATATATATATATATATATATATATATATATTAAAGGTAATAAGAAATCCTCTAAATTGCCTTCGCACAGGGTCCCCATTCAAATGCTCATTATAAGGCAAACACTCCCCCAACCCCCTCCCCCTCTTAAATCCCAAGCATTTACGTGCAAAATGATACTAATATGAGTACCATTTTTTTGTGTGCTTGCAATAGTGCTCTGATATAATAACTCCAGTATCCAGTATCCAGTATCCAGTATCTATGGAGACTCTGGCAAATAGATACCAACACTTTCAAATTTAGGAAAACTTTATATATTTTGAAATTTTTTGCTCATTTATAATATGCATCTAAAAAGTGTATCAAAATCAAAGATATGTACTTCCAAATTCCAATTGACTTGTTATAATAACATTTTGGTACAATTTTTATTGGGATAGAAAAATTGGAGAGGGAAATGTGGGTGAGACTTTAATTTACAGGTTCAACTTTAGAGAAAAAATAGAGAAATAATAACTTGTGAAAAAGATAATAGTATATAGCAAGTAATTTATGATATCCATAAAAGAATTTTATTCCACGTAAATTGAGAAAAAATAAATAAGATTTTTGTTATTTATAATTAGGCTATGTTTTTTTGGACTGAATTAATAAAAATTCAATTCAGTTCAGACAAATTCATTTCAATTCAGATCAGGAAAATCCAGTTAAGTTCAGTTAGTTTCCTCTCATAGTTTTCATTCATTTAAATTCAGTTCAGTTTAGTTCAGACAAATTAAGTTAAGTTCAGACAAAATCAGTTCAATTTAATCTAGTTTAGTCCAACAGAACAGAGCCTTATATTGAAATGGAAAAATTGACGTAAATAATCCCAACTTTCACCCGTCTTCTCAAAATAATCCCAACTTTGGATTATTCCAGAATAATCCCAACTTTTGAGGGTACCTTCTCAAAATAAGCCAAACTATCTTTTTTCTTGCCTACACTAGTCCATTTTAGGTCTATAAGATATTGAAAATTAAAAGATCATATTATTTTGAGAAGGTACCCCCTAAAGTTGGGATTATTATAAAATAGTGTCCGTTTTTGGAGAGACGGTCTCGCGTTAGTGTTAACGTGAGACCGCTGATGTCATGCTGACATCACGCGCGTGCATCAAAACAGCAGCAAAATTAGTTAAGCGCTTGCACCTATTAGTTATGCTAACCAAAAATTGCTTCTGGATGAATAGTTAAGCGCTGGAGTATATTAGTTAAACGCTGAATTATATTAGTTAAGCATTGAAGTATATTAGTTATATCATAAAAATCATATTATAATGCATTTTATTGGCCATAATTTCAGTATCACGCATAAATAATTCTCTCTTTCTTAAATAACTAACGCACTAATTCTTTATTTTTTGAATAGCTATCGCATTTTTGCATTAGTTACGCCAACCTCAAATAACCAATGCAAAAACAATGTTTACTAATGCATACAATAAATAAAACTAATGACCTTAAAATCATAACTATTGACCACCCATACTATCAACCCTCAAAGTATAATTGTTAACCAAATATCGAAACTATAACCATAAAAACATGCATCATTGTTACTCATGAAATTAATAAATAATTATTCATATGCTATAATTATAATCTTTCAGTTATTTTCTAGACTAAAACTATTAGCCATAAAACCGAAACTAAAAAACAAAAAGTCATAACTAATGTAAAAAAAATAATAACTAAATACCCAAATATCATAACTATTTATCAGAAAACAATAACTAATAGCCAGAATCACAACTGTCAACCATAAAACCATAATTATTAACCACAATTAATAACTAATAACCTAAAAATCATAACTATATATCCGAATTTCATAACTATTAAGCAAAAGCTAACTATGAATCAAGAAAACCATAACTAAGAGCCAAAAATATGTAACTAATTATTAAAATTCCTTAACTAATTGGAAAATTATAATTATAACTTGAAAATGACAAAATCAGCCCCTTTGAGAAATATGTAACCCATCATCCTTATTCTCTCTCGTGGCTTCATCTAAAAGTGCCACATTAGTGTTTTATTGTCAAAAGTTTGTCTCATTTCAACAAAATAAATGGAACCCCAAACCCAAACCCCAACCCATTTCTCTCTCTCACTCACCATCCTTCTCCTCCTTCCTCTACTGCCGTCCTTTTTGTTGTCACCTCTGCCGGCGACTTTGTCGTGCTCCCAGCATCGCTACCATTGGTGCCGTTGTTGGTTGTTCTTAGTCCCATGTTCTCTCTCTCCTTTGCTTCTCGGTGCCGCTGCCACCGTGTTGTCCGTGCTCCTCCTCGTCGCCGCCGTGGGTCTTTTGTGTTGTCGGTGTTCGAGCGAAGCGCCCGCTTCGTTCCCCGCATTTCGTTGCCCTCATTCTCTCTCCTCGGTATGGTATTGCTACAATTTTTCTCTCTCTCCTCTTCTCATGTGTTGCTTCTTGCCGCGGATGGTGGTGCATGCCCCGATGTGTTGAACAATTGCTTGTGCTTTTTGCTTCGCAAGTCCTATTTCGTCTTCAATCTTTCTCTTTCCTCCGATTCTGCCATTGTTGGTTCCAAGTGACTCCATTTTCTCTCTCTCTCTCTTAAGTTTCTTCAATGGCGGCCTCAATGAAGCGAATAATTGACGAACTTTTAAAAATACCAATAGCTGTTGTTGTTGTTCTTCAAAGACGGTTAGCGAGACAAAACTTCCATAATTTGAGAGGATGGTGGAGGAATTGAAGGCTGAAGCTGAGGATTGGAGGAAAAAGGACTCGTCTCACGTTAGTGTTAACGTGAGACGGTCTTTTATAAGACTTTGTGTATAAAATAATTTAAAGTTGAGATTATTTTGAGAAGACTGATGAAAGTTGGGATTATTCATGTCAATTTTTCCTTTTGAAATAGCTTCAGATATATGTAAACATTTGCATAGGGCTAGAAGGTGGGAGGGTTTTTAGTAAATTTCTATAAAAGATATGGAGGCTGCCGAGTTTAGAAAAAATGCAGGGGAACTATTCAATAAAGCTTTGAATTATTTTTGAGATCTTCATAGAGTGTGGTAAAATCCCACCAAAAGAGGAAGTGAGATTTTGGTTTTACAGTTTACTTTTTTTTTTTTTTTTTGTTTTTGTTTTGAGAGAGTGGTTTTACAGTTTACTTGACCTTTTAAGTTTTTAAATTTCAAATGTGTATAGTTTTAAAATTTCAGATTTTGGTTTTAAAATGTGTATAGTTTCAAATGTGTATAATTTTAAAATTTCAGATTTTGGTTTTACAGTTTACTTGATCTTTTAAGTTTAGTAACTTGACCTGGTCTTTGCCTAAGTAGCTTGAAACTTAAAATAGATATTGCACTAGCAGACTGGGTGGGGCCCCTTAGCACTTAGTAGGAGAACATTTTTCATATTTGTAATTGTAGCTCATAAATTGGAGCCTAATAAAAAAAGATGAATAAAGACTATGTTCATTTTTACTTTTTTTTTTTTTACGTTGGTGGAAGGACAAAAGAAAACAAAGAACAAGAACTAAGAACTAAGAACTAAGAGAAGTGAATCGTGAACCACTTCGCGCACACATGGTTGCCCAGTTATGTGCAAACTGAACTTGTTGACGATTCACCTTGAGAAGTAAACTCCACTGAAAATGTTTAGCAAGAAATTTAATCCGACGAGTAGTCCATAAAACCGCTATGGGAACCTTCTTAATCTCTTGCAAAGCTAGAACAAGATTAGAGCAGTCAGTATGGAAAGTTGTACGCTGGAAATTATTTTGTAAAGCCCAAACCATTGCTTGGTAAAGGGCTTCAGCCTTTGCATGGAGAGCAGAAGAGGATAGACCATAGGTAGCCCCACCAGAAGATGGGTAGACGAAGCCTGTTGAGTAACCCACGCAAAACCTGACATATTTGTGGTCTTATTCCACGCAGCATCAGTTTGGATCACCTTTGTACCATAACCCGAATGATGCTGATCCAGATGGACTGCAAGAAAACCCGGAGGAAGAGCCATATCTCTTTCAGGTGGATGAAGGAAATAGAGGCATTGGAAAGAAGGAAGATTTCTGAGAGTGTCATGTTCATTTTTACTTTTGGGAATGAAAGATTATGTTCATATTGTCGAACTATTTAGAAGAGCGAAAGTCATTCTTTTTGATATAATTTTAATTTATAGGGGCATTGAAGTAACAATGTTGCAACGAATAAACATAAAATGACAAGTTTCTTGTTCAATAGGTTTTAACACAATTGATTATACTCATTCATCCTATGAATTACATTACACATTCAGGCGTAGTGTATACTAGAGACTTTTTCTTTTCCAAATTTCATTGAATCATTTCCCACTTACAAAGCTTCATATGAGTAGAAAATGAGGAATGGGCAAAAAGATTGCCTTTGGTGGGAGATACACTTAGGTGTATGGTACTTTCTCTGTCCTCAATCAAATGTCATGTTAGGTTAAGGTATGCATATTAAGAGTAAATAGTAGAGAAATATAGGTTGATTAGGTAGATAGAGTGAATTAAGCATAAAATATTGAGAGAGTTAGTGGAGATTGTATCATCATACATTCATATGAGTATGAAGAGGGAGTGTGAAATAGTGATAGTTAATTGAAGGACTCACATCACATAAGATGACCGGGTGAAATGAGTAAGTTTTTCATTTAAGATAACAAGACAATTTTTTAAAAATTGTCCAAAATAATATATAGGATAACTATTTAAGGATGGAGAGAGTATATGCTTTGCCTCCCTCCTATAATACACTTTTCATGTGCTTTCTTTTAAAGTCAATAAAACTTATAAACTTTAAATCTTAAATAATTATATAGTCATATCTCAAATGAATTTTTGTTAGATTTGTTACAACTTGGACAATCAAAATATCACATTTTCACAATTTTATTGGTTTGGGCCTAGTTCATTAATAAAGTGCAATCAAGTTGAAAATAATAAAATACCCTTATACTACCTTTGACGCAAATCTATTTGGGCTATAGCCCTAGAAACATGATATTACAGAAATTTCCTAAACGTCAGGGGCTACCCGGCTATCCTTGATGTTATTATCCATAGACTATATAAATAGGGAAGTCTTCTTCGCCATGCACTATAAATTTCAATCTGGCTAATGGGCTAACTTAGATATTGAAATTGGAAGTAAAGTATGCATGCTAATTGAAGATCTTCTTGAAATCAATATGTAACTGAGTCGTTTAACTTTCATCCACTCGTTTTCCAAAATATTAATTAACTAAAAAAAAAATTCAAAATAATCGTCCTCCCTAAAAAAGTCGCCTAATCGAATCTATAGTATCAAGTCAAGTCGAGTTACATCAATTTTGGATTTGAGTTATAATAGATTACATGAACCTCAATCTCACAAATTGCCATTTTGAAATGACTCAAAATAATATGCTCATTTCTTGTCTTAGATTAAGACCGTATCTCAACTTTAAATTATTGTACCCATTATTCCATTCACACCTACTATAATTCGTTTTCTCTCAATAAAAATTAGTTACTATCTCCAATTATATCTATTTCCTCCGTATTTTATTGTTTTCCTATTTTACTTTTGTGGTCAAAATTTTTGAACATTGACCAATTCGAATAAAACATGTTCGTATATGACCTTACTAGACTCATATTGATGTCTTTTTTCGAAAATCTATTTTTCACAAATTTTATTAATGTTAGAGATATTCATGGTCTAAGCTGTGCATTAGAGATCGTACAAACAAAAAAGAGGAGAGCTAAGCAAAGAGTTCTTCACTCTTTCTTCTCAATATCTTTCAAATGACTCATTTTATATTCGCTCCTAAAACCTTGCCTCTAATAATTGAGTAATGTATTGAGAAATAGAGAGTGCATAATACTAATGTTGCTGCTAATAAAGTAGGGTAATTCAAGTGGTAAAACAAAAAAGTTGTTGTACCCTCTTGCTTTTTGGTGGTATATTTGTAATAATATTGAACTTTTTTTTACCATTTTGAACTTGTTGTAATAATATTGAACTTTTTTTTTACCATTTTAAACTTGGTTGTACTTATTGTGACTATTCTAAATAAGGAAAATGTTTAACTTGTTTAGTATATTGTAACTAATATGAAAAGAGAGTACGAAGTACGAGTCGCGATATTCCCATACCCGGGATGGGCAGGTAGTTGCCCCTACCAGGGGTAAAATGGTAATTTCGCGTATTAATTTTAACCGATCCCTTTTGAATCATTTTGAAACCATTTCTCACTTCCTCCTTCGCGTTTTCTTCCTCTCCTCTATCCTCCTCCATTGTCAACAAGGTTAAAACCCTAAACTGCTAAAAAAGGTTACTCATTCTCTCTTTTAATGATTTCATTTTAGTTTCTTATTTTCACTGTATTGCATTATCCTTGTTGTTTGTACTCTTCAAAGTTTCGATTTTTTGCGCATTTCTAGCATTACCCAGGTTATCAATTTGCTAGTTTATTGTGTTCTTTTCTTCAATTTGTGAATGACATTGCCTTTTCAATTTAGACCCAATTAAGTTTTTGTTCTTTTATTGCGCTTTTTTCTGTTTTTATGAGGTTTTTTGTGCTCCTTTATCATAAACGAGCTACTGGGGTGTTGTTTAATTTGTGTTTCTTCATTCAGTAAAAAAAATTAGATGCTATATTTTGATTATCTTTGCTTATTGTTCTTGTTCATTTGTCTAATCGTAATATTCTAACCTAGAGAGAACTGTTGATCTTTACACACCTCAATTTATAATCTGGATAATGGAGTGAAGAAAGGAATTTCTTATTGATTCATTAGTTTTTTGTAGACAGATTTTAAAATATTGGATTATGGGGGAAATTTTTATCAGTGGGATTTGGAGCTCAAATGTGGAAATAAACATTTCAAGCCTTATAATGTTAGTAGTATCCTTTTTCCTAGATTTTTGTTTGTATTTTAATTTCTTTTGTTTTTGTTCTTTTTGAAGGGGGAAGTTTTGATTGATTCTCTTGTTATATTCTTCTGTTTTACTGGTCTATGAGCAGTGGTTTACTTGATAATTTAGTCCTGTCTGGTCAACAGATTGTGGGTTGTTGTTTTTTTTTTTTTAAAAAAAGAAACATCTTTTTGATACATTCTTGTAATGTAAGTATATATTTAGCATCACAGACTCACAGTATAAGCCTCACTTGTATTTTTGTAATAATCTGGTTTTGTGAAATGATTTATAAATTTACAAAACTCACAGTATAAGCCTCACTTTACAATACTAGTATTTCTATATTTACCTAATTTTCTTTGCTAATTATATACCGGTGGAATCAACAAAAATGCAAACTGCTCTTGTCATCCCAAATGTGGGAACAAACTTCGCATCTCCCTGTGTTCCTAGACGATTAGTTGCAAGTCCTCAATGTCATCGCCCTTTAAAATGTGTTGCTGCAGTCATAAGCCCAACAACCGAACCACCTGCATCAGTGACATCAGAATCCACAGGCAAGTTCAACAAGTACAGCTCTCACAATACTCAACCCAAGGCGCAAGGTGCCGCACAAGCTATTCTTTATGGAGTTGGACTCTTAGAAGAAGATATGAGCAAACCTCAAGTTGGTATTTCATCAGTTTGGTATGAAGGTAACACTTGTAATATGCACCTGTTAAAGTTAGCAGAAGCAGTGAAAGGAGTCGAAGAGAGTGGGATGATCGGCTTTAGGTTTAACACTATTGGTGTTAGTGATGCTATCTCTATGGGTACTAGAGGCATGTGTTACACTTTGCAATCACGAGATCTGATTAGCTGATAGTATTGAGCCAGTTATGTCTGCTCAATGGTATGATGGAAATATCTCTATTCCTGGATGTGACAAAAATGTGAGTACTATTTTTCTGGTCATAGTGATAGAGATTGGTGTCTAGTTTTCCTGCCCAGTGCAGTTTAAATCACACAGTTTGGTCACATCCATGAATATATCTGTACTTTTTTCATACTTTTTCATACTTTTTGTTGCGTTTGGTGTGCTTTCATTGGTGGTGGTTCCTTTGATTCACTCCAAATGATTTTGATTAATGATTACATTTGAAGTCGTTAGTGATTAATTCGTTCATTTGAATGTCTATTTTCTAAGTATTGTTTGAGTAAGCATAAATTTGGCATTGAAGGATCCAAAACAGATGTGTAGCTAAAAGAATTTATGATTCATATATTACAATATGTATCTATTAGTTAAGGTAGTTGGGCTTAAGCCTGCTTAAATTTGGGTTAGTAGATAGGACATAGTTGGATTTAGTTTTTTTTGGTTATTTGGTCTATAAAGTTAAAAAGTTATATGCTTCACTCACTATGTCCCATTTCTTTGTTATAATCACTCAGGCTATTTGGTCTTTTACGTCACTCACGCTCCACTCACGTGACACATGGAACAATTGTTTAATTTAGTGTAAAGATATCCAATCACGGAATTTTATTGCTAGGTTTCCATTTTCGGTTGTTAGTTACTATCTTATAGTGCTTCTTCTTTGAGGCAGAAACATATATCTGACGAATTGATATCTTGAATTTTAGATTATTATGCAATAAGCTGGGCCACTATCTGTATGTTGCTGATGGTTGTGCTGTTTGCAGATGCCAGGTACAATTATGGCTATGGGACGCCTTAATAGACCAGGCTTCATGGTCTATGGTGGTACAATAAAGGTTAGCTTTAGTGATTGTAGACTTCATATAGCTGCATCTTTCTGTGTTCCTCTGTAAATTCATATTATGTATTTTGGTTTGCAGCCTGGTCATTTTCAAGGCCACACCTTAGACATCGTTAGTGCGTTCCAGGTATGTAGTTATACTTCCATCTGACCGTTGTTTCCATTTCACTTAACTGGTATTTCTAATCTAAATTTGCTAATGTTTGCTAATTGCATTTGCAAATGCTCTAAATCTCGAACATGGTGACAGTTTGAGAGAGACTTCTTTTATTTTAAGGATAAATATGCTGGACCTTAAGGATTTCTTGTCACTTCCTTGCTCAATTGTTTCTGGATATCCTCATTTGAATTAACTGTGTTGTCTCTGTCTTTTCTTCACTTTGCACTTTGAACGAATGACAATCATTGGCTGCAAATGTTTACCCGTTTAACTAAAGCAGTTTTTATGGAATGTGTGCGGTCAAGAACACTATGTTTACATGTACCTGACAGTTCCCTTGGTACAGATTGATCCCCAAGACCCCGAGACTTGCGTTGAACTCACTCTAACTATGGGGGAGGATTTGTTCTTGAATTCTCGAACAATGGCTGCATGGGATGGAGAGCCGCCACCAATAGAGTAGTGCCACCCTTGTGTCACAAAAGGCCAATGAAGTGCAAAAGGTTTTATACTAATTTTCAACATAATTCATATATTTACTTGAATTGTATAAGAAATTAGCAATTATTTATCGCCGGTAGTTACTAATAATTCTTTAATTTTTTTGTTTTTTTTATTGTGTAGCATTTCTCTGTGGAGCCTTGTTCTCGAGAGGATATCGATGATGTAAGAGAAAGATGGTGTAGATTTTTAATTACTTATTGTTTGTAGCTTTTTGATATTGTACTCTTCAAGCAAAGGATATAAAATGGAATTTGTAATGCTACAATGCAAAAATTACTTAATTATCTATTAATATATTGACATTTTTTATGTTCAAATATTTTGTTTTAGTAGTGGTTGTAATTAGTTTATACTAGATGAATAAAATATGGAGTGAAAAAAAAGGATATAATGCGTTGCCTTCAATTAACAGGATAAACAACTATTATATGTAAACTTATAATAAATGGATAAACAACTGATATGATGTATGAAATGTTTGTGACTGAAATCACACCTTATCATCTCATTCATTATATAATAGTCAATAATACTAAGGAGTGATCCACTAAGTGGATAACCAAATAATATGATTAAATTCTTATTTGATATGATTTATCTTTGATGGAATACAATTTAATAAGTTTATGATTCAACTTCGGTCCACTTTGATGTATTGTTTATTACATATTAATTAGATTACTATTAAATTGCATTTCCTTTTCACGGCTTAACTGAGTAAAATGAATCCTTATTTTTTTGAACGGCTTATTTAATTACTTAAGTAATAACATATTAGTCCCTTTGACGACTTATTACTTGAATAATCATATTAGTCATTTGACTTCTTATAGTTGAATAATCATATTACTCCTTTCACGGCTTATTATTACTCTATTAGTATAGATCTAAGTTGAGTATGGTGTGCTGTAATTCGAGATATCAAAGAAATTAGTATATATCTATGGTTTGTCATATTTATACTTCACAATAGGTGCCTATAATGAAGTGTACTGATTGTAAAACTATAATAAACGGATAAATAAAATTAAGTCCGATTCGAGATGTCAAAAAACGGATAAATAAAATTAAGTCTGATTCGAGATGTCAAACTAATTAGTATATACCTATGAAACTATAAAACTATTATGCGAAAACTTATAATAAACGGATGAACAACTAATATGGTGTATGAAATGTTTGATGTGATTGAAATCACATATGATGTGAATAAGCCACATTAATTATGATATGATTGGTCTACCATATTATATCAAACCAAATTCACAATTAACTGTAATTACTTAGTTGAAGCTTGGGATACATAATATCTTTCACATCGGAACGAACCATACAATTAATTGGACTAATTTTATTAATAATATCCTAAACATCATATACTATTAATCGGTCGTAACACTCTTACTCTTAATCTCATAACGGCTTCATTCGAATACCATAGTCATGTCTTTCACGGCTTAACATACCAACTCCTTATGTCTTTCGCGGATTATTATTGGAATAAAGTGAATAAAGTATTGGAGTAATGGGATAATGTTTCATTTAGTGATTTAATTATAGTTATGTAATAATCATATTAGTCCTTTCACGGTTTATTACTTGAAAAATACATTTAATATTGGTAGATTACTTGAAAGATCATACATGAGTATCAGTTTCATTAATGACATTGGAGGTTCATACGACACATTAGTGTTTCAAAATAAGTAAGAACACAATATGATTGACTGATGTTCTGATATGATTCAATCAATGATGGACATAATTTCACCCCTCTCTAATATGAATTATGATATGACTGTATGCTTGTTAAATGATTTAAAAGTGATTTATAAGTCTTTTCACTTGTGATATGATTCTGCATAGTTTCGATATGATTAAACGTAGTTCAGATATGATTCTGAAGGCTTCATATATGATTCATTGTTCATGGTGTAACTTACAAAATGCAATTCGAGTGTTTCTCACATTAATATGATTTTTCTTTTATATGATATGAATTTTCATGTATGTGATATGATTTGGCATGTATATGATATGATTTCATGCACACATGATACTAACCATCACTAAACATTTTGCTACTTACTAAACATTAGGAGAATTACTAAACAATACTACGATCATTCATTAATAACTAAACATTATGGTCATTGCTAATGTTAATGATCCTTTCCATGACTTACTAAAACATTACAAGAATTACTGACCAAACAATAGGGTCGTTGCTAATGTATATGATTGTTTACATAACTAACTAAACATTACGAGTATTATTAAACAAAAGAACGATCATTCATTACTAACTAAACATTAGGGCCATTGCAAATGTTAATGATCGTTTACATTACTAACTAAACATTACGAGAATTAATGTCATAGGAGGTTCATATGACACGTAACGGTTTCTTCCGGTGAGCAATAAAGTTTGAATCATTACATTAATTCACCTCCACTAAATTAGTTCCTTCACAATATATTACTTCATCATTATGACTCATTTCTTAATAGTTAATTCATAATATACCTAGTAGTTCAACTCATTTCCAAGATAATATAATATTTGATCCACTAAGTGGATAACCAAATAATATGAATAAATTCTTATTTGATATGATTCAATTCTGATGGGATAAAATTTAATCAGTTTCTTATTCAACTTAGATTCACTTTGATATAAATGAATTGTATTGTTACAATAGTTTTTTTTTTTTGACTGAACAATAGTTTATTAACTTACCTTACATTACTTGATTGATAATATATTACCCTCTTCGAATGTATACTATAGTACTATATATATTCATAAGTTTATATTATAGTAGGTATATAGTGTTTTAAAATAAGTGTGAACATAATATGATTGAATGATATTATGATATGATTCAATCAATGATGGACATAAATTTACCCCACTCTGATATGAATTATTATATGAATTGTATGGTTGTTAAGAATTTAAAAGCGAACATATTTTCTTATATGATCGGGATCAAAAAAGGCCTTCCGGAACATAAAATCGGATCGTAAAATCGTAGGATTTTAAAATCTGGATGGTTATAACAATGGGGACTTTAATAACAATGGTTATAACAAACTCTTACATGTATTATTTATTACATATTATTTGGATTACTATTAAACTGCATTTCCTTTTCACGGCTTAACTGAGTAATATGAATCCTTATTTCTTTGAACGACTTATTAATTAATTAATTAACTTCAGTAATAACATGTTAGTCCTTTGACGGCTTATTACTTGAATAATCATATTACTCCTTTCACGACTTATTATTGGAATAAAGTAATTAAAGTAAAGTAATGTAGTAATATTTCTTGGACTTAGGTCTTTTTATAACATATTGGAGTAATAGGATAATATTTCATTTAGTCATTTAATTGTAGTTGTGTAATAATCATATTAGTTCTTTCACAGCTTATTACTTGAGTAATCATTTTACTCATTTCACGACTTATCATTGGAAAAAATTGTTTCTTAATGATATGATTGAGTTATGTTCTGATAGGATTTACTCAATCTTAGACATAATTTAACCCCTATCTGATACGAATTCACTTAAACGGTTATTAGGAATAAAATAATAGTTGGTTATATTACACACTCTTAAATATATCACGTAGTAATTGGATTACAATTACGTACTTTTTGGCTTCATATAAGTTGAATATGAGTTGAAACTTATTGGCTACCTTCGCAAGTACGTGAAACACCTCTTAGCAACTAAATGTTACTTATTAGCAACTAATTGTTACTTGTTACCTATTAATTTTGACTTATTAGCTACTAATTTTCACTTATTAGCTACCAACTTTTACTAATTAGCTACTAATTTTAACTTCATATGAGTTTATATGAGTTGAAATACCTAAGTTTATTACTTATTAGCTACCTTAGCAACTAAGGGAAACACTTATTAGCCACTAATTGTTAATTATTAGCTACTAACTGCTACTTTTTATCTAACAATTGTTACTTCTTATCTACTAATTATATAACTGTTACTTCTTATCTACTAATATAAAAATGTTATTGGGTTTATCGTGTTAATTATAATAAAGTAATTAGTATATATTGTCAAAATCGCATTCTTTACCAACTATAGTTTGTATTAGCTTTTCACATAACTTATTCACAACCCACCGTTGCTTATTATTCATATTAAACTCTTTGATATAAATTTCATATAATCTGATATGATAATAAGGGTTACTGATATGAATGTAACATATAAAGATATGAATGTTACATAATCTGATGTGATATGATATGACCCGATTTAGTACATAATCCAAGCTACTACATAACCCATCTCTGATTGATTAAATAACCCAATTCAAACAACTTATAGCATAATATTAAAACATCTTACTACATAAGTACAAAGTGAAAGCATTGCATGGCATTTGTTTGCTTTGAGGTATATATATATATATATATATATATATATATGCAATTCTTTCACTTTGTTCAAGGACTATCTTGGCATCTGCATATTTTGTTGCATCAATTCCGTTCCTGTTTAAGACAAGAAAAATCAATTACTAACAAATATTGCAATTTGTTACATTTTACACTAGTGGAAAAAAGCCCATCCGATCCGGTCAAAACCATGCTTACAGATCCGGATGGTCCGGATAAGGTGGGCTTGCAGCAGTTCACAATGATTAACTGATCCGGTCTTAAACCGGATCAGTTAATCATTTACTGAGCAGTTAAGCTAGTTGACCAACCCAAAAACCAAAAAGATTTTTTTATTTTTTTTTTTTTTTTTTTTTTTTGTAGTTTTTCATTATTAATCGATACAAAATCAATAGTATATATCAATGTTCATTTTATTAAGCATATTATGCACAATTAAAGCATAAGCATAAATGATTAGATACATAAGAATATTAGCAACTAATTTTAACATCATACTCGTAAATAATTAGATACATAAGAATGCTCTATGTCATCTAGTACTCTGCAGTGGCCTGCTTGTCTCTCTATTGAGCCCAAACCACCACCCCAAGAAAGAACTCTTGCAAGATCGTTTCATGTCCTTGCTAGAAGAATTGCAACTAGGGAAGGAGAAACAAAGTTCTATTTATCCACAACATTTATTTCTAGTTATCAATAATGAGGTGCATCATCCAGGTTCATATACTTGGCATAGAGCAAGTTTGCTCTACTTTCTGTTACGCCTAAGCAAAGTCCTTCAAGGTACACAGGAAATCTCTGGTCTCCTCTCACAGGTGGTCATCTCCTTCTCGAAGGGCACAAGCTGCCTACGGAACGCGAGTTATATAAGTCCTATTCTTCTCTCCAGGATCATTGGGAGAACTTGCATAAACTAGCCAGTAAAATTAGCAGAAACTAGCCAGCATAATTAGCAGAAACAGAGTAAAAGGCAACATAAACTATTGGCTAATTTGAGGCTGCAAGCGAGTCTATGATTTAAACATGCACGCAGAGTAGAGAGCTTCAGGAAACAGTCAAGCAGGGCACTTTACATGTAGGATGTCCTAGGAAGCAAGTAATAGAAAACTACAAATCTACAATACCAAGTTGGTAATATTATGATAAGGTGATTTCCTAAGTATGTAGCAATAGAGCAATCTATGATATTCATGAAATCATACGTTCATAGTAATTGCCAAATGAAATGACATTCTTTCCAGCCTTTAGATAAATGGGAATTTCAAATGCAAAAGGAAAAATTGTTCCATTCCCAGATGCACTGCCTGGATATATAGAAGAGTTTGCAAATAACACATAAAAGCACTGGATGTGGAATTGGAAAACCACTAGCACAAAATTCTAGTATAGCACAAAATTTTCAAAGAGTGAGAGAAGGAAGCCAGAGAGAACATGTTTGCAGATGGCAGTGTTATATTCTGGTCTATAGTGGCCCCATTATACAGAAGCAATTGAGTGAAAAGAAATCTCATTAGTGACAAGTGACGACAATATATTATGTTTGTGCTGATGGTATGTAGAAGCAGAAGAGAATCTACTGCTGCAAGAAGGAATAAAGCACATAGTTCTACCACTGAAACAATTCCAGTTACGGGATAAAAAAAATGACCAGAATCTTGAAAACACAAGTATTTTCATGATGCATATAATGTCAGTTGACCAGGTTAGGAACACGTCCACAAGTCCCGATATATATAAAGATACTAGAAAAATGACTCATGTAAAACCTTGAAGTTCTTGATTCACAAAAACATGAAGAGCATGGCCCTTTGATTTCACTTATAGTACTGGACGACTGCCTTTTTTCAAGAACATTTCATCACCGTCAACATACTGTCTGTAAATAAGAAAAGAAAACAAGAAGCACCAGTTAAATGCAGGGCTTACCTCTACCCCTGTCTTTGGTGCATCTAGTGCTTCATAGTAAATATCCACTAATTTCAGCATCTTTTCCTTCATGCATTTTCTCTCTTTCACATCTTTATCTCCTAATGTTAACAACTGCTCCATGTGTGCCAACCAGCTGTTGGATGCAATCCCCATAGCTTTACTGAAAACAAATTTGCAGGTTAGTAACTATAAATAGACTTACAAAAGCTTCAGTTTGCAAGTAGAATGTCTTCACTGCAAAATGATCTTATAATAGTAATAGGAACGAATAAGGACAGTGATACATGCTAGCAGGCATTATTTCTATCTTGGTTGGTTTCCAATTGACTGTCCAAATTATATGTTATAACTATGTGCAAAATAGATGCGAACTTGACATCAAAAGATTCTTATCAAGTTTATTCTCTAATCTTGACAATCCAAGCCAAAAGTACTGCACTCTTTCACTAACGGAGGAAATATATATAATGTACTAGATGAAGAGCAACATATAACAAAATTATTAGCCCCAGTTTATGCAACAGAAATCAGTCCCAAACTTAATGTACCAATGTATCATTACTCCCATGGTATAATGCTTATACTAGGCAGATTCTTCTCGAAATGGAGAGAATAATGCTAAACACATTGCAATTCAACCTGTCTTTGTCAACCCCTTGTGTTTTCTCAAGAAGATTACAAAAGCTGCAAAATCTGACAAGAAGCTTGAGCTGATGTGCTCTTATTTAAACGAGCTTTCGCTTGTGGAGTATGAAAAAATCAAGTTCCCACCTTCATTATTAGCAGCAGCTGCAATTTACACAACACAGTGTAGTCTTTATGGCTTTAAAAATGTCTAAAAAAATTTGCAACTTAGATGCCCTAATGCTTATCTTTCTTAACTATCAACAGATTTGAAGCAGAACTTTCACCAAGAATTTCCATTATTATTGGGAGCCAACACTCAGTATATGATGTATCATCTCCCCAAAAAACCAAAACTAGAACTTCCTAATAGTTAACTGAAAAACAGAGTTAGAAACTGGTCCTCACTTGAGTACCTGTACAGAAAAAAGGTCAGCACTCTCTAACATCAAGCCAACATTATAACATCAAAGGAAAATACATTACAAGTGACATCATCAAAGCTATCAAACGAAAATAGTTGGTTATTAAGAGAAAATAGCTGAAAGCAAACCATGAATTCCAATATTAGGCGTTGATCTTGAACAGAAATGAAATCTCAAGCTACTAAAACCAGTCAAATTGCACCAATATCAATCACTAACCTATCAATGTGATGTTTTGAGAAAATTAACGAGAATAAACACAAAAATTGGTAATAAAATAATACCAAAACAACAAAAAACCGAAATTTCTTAATTTTCTTGTAAAATTGGAAGATTCACGCAGCTTTGCAGTTCTTATAATATATATGGAAGGTTGAAGATAAACCATGAATTCAATCAACAACTCACGAAAATAACAAGAATAAGCCACAAAAAACTATCAAAACAACAAAAAAAAAAAAAAAAACGAAACTAAACTATATATTAAAAATTACCAACTGTTGTGATTGAAATTTCCCAGAAATTTCTGTCAATTGGAAAATTGGACAACTGAAAATCAGATTCAATGGACATTTTGCTCTTGATCCTCTCCATCGATATAATCTACTTCATCATCTCCATTGACATGGACGTCTGTCGAACTCATACTTAACTTCTACTCCTTCACCGAATTACTTTTTTTATTTTTGAGGGATCCTTCACCGAATCACTTGTCCAAACACGAATTTTTATTTTTCCCCTAACTTATCTGCTATAATTCTATTGCCCTAACTGAAGCTCTCCCCACTCTCCTCAAGAACCTTCCCTTTTTTCTTCACAAGCTTTCGACGGGAAGATGAGGGATTGCAATCAGTTTTTATTTTAGTCCAAAAATTACCATCTTGCACTTACTTTTCAGCGAAATTACAAATAGTCCTGGTAGGGGCAACCGCTGCCCCATACCGGGTATGGGGTAATACTTTCTCACGAAGTACTAATATTTGGGTAAGATAAATTATGTTTCCACCCAATCTTGGGTCTAATTCCTTCGGATTGGGCTTGATTGGTTAGGCCGTTAGGGTTATATTAGGTTATTGGGTTAATCTCAGGTGGTCGAATCTTGGATTTGTGAATCTAGTTAGATTAGTTTTCCCAACTAGAAAGAAGTAATATATTTATGATAATTTAATAAAGTGTGGAAAAAAAAAGAAGAAACACTTTATAATTCGCATAGACAGATGGTGAAATCTGTCTCAAACAAACAATAACTTTCACAAATCACAACTATGAGAAAAGAAGAAAAAACAAACTTCACAAAACCTTATCCTCCTTATCTCCTTTTTTTCTCCATTCTCAAATGCTTTTTCTTCTTGTAATTTTTAGAATGAAAGTCAATAAACAAATACAAAAGCGACGCATTAAACACAGCATTAAAACACCAACCCGAAATCCCAGAACATGGAAACCTAGCAAAATGATAATACAACATAACCCCAGAAACACAGAAGCTAAAAACGAACTGAACAATCTGACAGTCGGTGACCAATCTCTTCCACGACGGACGAATCCCAAGCGTACACATCAGATAATACCCATACATGACAGTATGCACCGTAGCATTAGTGACCAAAGCAACAGGGAACAACGACTGTGACGTATCAAGCCAAATGTAGCACATAATCAGGACCGTTGAATGGTGGTACACGTGGAGAAAGGAGAGGCGTCCGACGCTGCCACTTAAGATAATAAGAAGGGTGTCAATAAATTCAAGGATTTTAGAGAGGTAAAAGACGTAGGCCCAAAAGAAGACAGGGCCACGTGGCGAGGTGTGGTTGGAGGGGAAGCAAAAGATCCAGTAAGGGTGAGGCATTTGGGATAAGGTAGAGAGAGTGCATCCAACGGCCATAGTGAAGGAGAGGAGGAGGATGATGAGGTTGTGGACGGCTGAGATGAAGCGGAGGAAGGGAGGAGGGAGAGGAGAGAGAGAGAGGTGTGAGAGGAGGAAAGTTAGAGAGAGATAAGAGAAAATGGTGAAAATGAGGAAATGGAGGGAGGAAAAATGAGTAATTTCATGGTTCCATTCGAAGTTGGTTATTGTTGGATGATCAACTAGCCAGTATTTGATGTTGGGAGCCGGAGGTACTAATTGTATCAACATTTTTTTTGTAGAGTTTTGATTTCGATGGAGAAGAGTGGAATTAAGTGCGATTTGTATAGATGCTACTTTCTACTCTTTGTATTTCTCAATTTTGAACCTTACATATTTTTTTTTTTTTTTCGGGGGGTGTGGGCCTGTGGGGTGATTGAAAATGGAATCATATTGGATTCTTGGGTGGACGTGGACCAAGGATGACCACGATTTTTAGACGCATATGGAAATGGTATGGAATGTGGGAAATCATTTTAAGATTTTGAACCCACATAATATACTACTGTACAATTGGGGCAACTGTTAGGGTTTATTTTAATACTACAAATGAATGATGCGTAGCATGTAGTATATACAGTACGAACTCATGGAGGTGCAATATTAAACATTATTTGATTCTAGACTATGAAATAGCTACACAATCCAAATATCAAGAACAGACTATAAACTAATAGCTAAACTAATGACAGTATATGACAAACTATATGAATATGATAATTAAAACACTAAGATTAAGCATCAACTACTGATATGAATTGATCAAACCATTATTCACTTCCCAATTATCTCAATTATATAAGTGAAGGGGGGGAGGAAGATGGTGTCCCCCTTACAAAAAGTCTGATATACCCTTAATGAATTTAAATTGCCATATATATTAAATAATCTTTTCTTCTTCCTACTTGCCATATATATTGTACAAGTTAACAATTAAATTAAATTTGAAATTTCAATTAAATACTAAATTAAGGAGAATGATTTTCTCTTCTTACAAACAACGTGTGAAAAACTTTGATCAAAAATTAAATTGACAATATGACTTGATTGACACAATAAGAAGAAAAAATAAAACTTGAATTTCATATAATAATTATACTGATAATTTTTTAAAATCTAAATGTTGATTATTATTCTGTAATCTCTATTATATTAATTAAACTCTTCCACTTTATTAATATTCAACGACCTGATACACAAATTCTTCCACTTTATTTGAGCACAAGCTTTCTTCTGCTTTATATTTCCTTCTCTAAATACCATATTTGAATGATAATGAACAAATAACTAAAAAAACCAATGAAACATTGATTTAAGAAAAATATATTAAAAAATAATAAAAAATATATATGTCTGTTCAATTCAAATATTTTATAACACTGATGAATAACTAATTGATAATAAACACGTTAATATGACATGCACGCATAGCGTGCAAAAAATGCTAGTTCAATATAGCTTAGGTGAAATTGACATTCCCTTATGACTTAGCAATAAAGCACAGTTGCGAACCGAAACTAAATCCCAAATCATTCCTCAAAACCTATAGCTCACTTTTGTGATAGCAAAAGGCCTAACTAACATGTATGTATTATATTTTTATGGCTTACACACATAATTAGAAGAATTAAGAACCAATGTTAAATAATTCTCAATTCTAGTTCTTACCTATTTTCATGGGAGAATTCAAACCAATGACAATACTATCTAAATCAAAACCCAACTTTCATTGATTAACTTAATTAATAAAATAACAATTTAGCAAACAAATATATAATCCTAATTTCTACTCCAACTTTCGTTGATAATATAAAACTAGGCCTAAATCGAGATGCAAAATTGACAATAAGAACAATCTTATCAAACCTAAACATATAACTTAATAACATGGGAATTAGAGACAATTTACATGATCAATCCATACTAGGGCTCAACTCAATCCTAGATAAAAAGACTACTCACTAATCATGGCAATAAAAAAATAAGCATAATTGAAGACATTATTAAATAGATGAAAGAGAAAAGAAAGAGTAAAACTTGATTAATAGTGCTTGAATGGTAGATGAAATCTGATACTCGAGAAAAAAACTCAATCTTCAATCTCCAAGTTTACAAAGAAAACTGAACTAGGGCTAAAAACCAATAATAACGTGTAACTTAAATGAATGTGTAATAGATATCTTAACCTAATTAGAAATCCTCTCATATAAAGTTGTATATCCTAATATAGTAGGAAATCAAGTTACAAGATAAGGAAAGCCAAATCAATCATTAAAGGGCCGGAATGGACAAATCCGTGAGCGCGTAGGAGATCTCAAAAAAACAGGGCCAACTTGTAAATCCCATATCTCCTAGAATATAACTCGCCTTGGGCAATGCGACCTATAGTTGGAAAGCTCTTCAAGCCTACTTTCTAATGCCACTGGAATAATACAATTATCACTATCGAGTCAAAAGTTATGGATAAAATAGTGAACATGACTTGATTTCCGCAATTCTTTCAATGAATTCCAGCTCCAATTAAGCTCCAAATTGCACTCAAATGTATGTGTAACGATCCTTATCAATGTAGCTTACTTCCCATTGCTCCTAAGTACTCAAGCTTGTCCAATAATGCTCCAATTATATTCTCAATACCTTAAATTCATCAAACAATACTAAAAACACATGAAAAGAGTAATATTTCGCAAATTAAGTAATAGTACGCAATTATGAAAAGTGTACAATGCACCTAAATGTTCCTAAAATGTAACCTAAAAGCACCTAAAACCTATATAAAAATACGACGCATCAGTAACTTAGGTTTTTTTTGGTAGATTTTTAGTCTAGTTAAGTTTGATTAGTTTAATTCAGTTCAAGTCAGCACAAATAGTTTCCTCTCACAGTTTTAGTTCAATTAACAATTGTTCAGTTCAGTTCAATTGAGTTCATTTTAGCCAAAAGAACAGGGCCTTAATATGATGTGGCCCCTCCTTTGGCCCTTACCTTTAGGGCTTGTTCTTTTTACCTGATCGATCTTGAAGTTTTCTTATTTTTCTTAACTTATCACTTTTATGAACTTTTCTTATTATTATTTTTTTGAACTTTTCTTGTTTTTTCTAAAAATAAGGCGAAAAGATAGACCCTTACTATCCTGGTTTACTATGCTTTTATCTAACTAAGGGGGCGTTTGGTTGGGGGTTTACAAGAAAGGGAAAGGGAATTGGTTACCTTGATTCCCTTATATGTTGTTTGGTTAGAGGGTTTTGGTATTTTCTTTCCCCCATTCTAGGAATGGGTTTACCCCAAACTCCTCTACATCCATTACCCACTACCCCCCAAGGTTTCATTTACCCTTTCTCTCCTTTACTCCCATGGTCACCTTGACCACCACATTGACCATACTATATTGACTCCACAACACCCAACCACCCATGCCACCACGTTGACCACCAGTGCCACCACATTGACCACCATTTTGACCACGTTGACCACCACTTTGACCACGTTGACCACCACACCAAACCTCCAAAATCACTCACCCTCCACCAAAACACCACTAAACACCCTCAAAACCACCACCGAACCGCATTGCCCGATTTTAAACCCACACAACCTCCTCCAAAAGCACCCTCCCACCACGAAATCTACCCCAACCACCCCCAAAACAAGCTCTAACTTCGCCGAAAACCACCACACCCCTTCAAAAACCAACTCTAACTACTTGGAAAACACACCATCTACCTTAAATCATAAAAAAGATTCACAAAAAAAACTAGATCTAAAGAGAGAGAAAGTGAAGGGAGGCGTAGCGGCGACGGAGGGGGTAGGAGAAGCGGCAATGGAAGGGGGTGGCGGCATAGAGGCGGCAGAGGAAAGGTGAAGTAGAGGCGGCAGTGTTGTAGAAGAGGTGGTGGTGGTGGTTGTATATTAAAGAGAAGAGGTGAAGGAAGGATGAGTTTCCCTTTGTATTTTTTTGTTAAAACAAACAACTTATAACAACTAAGGGTTTTCCTTTCCATTCTCCTTCTTTCCCTTTCTCTATGCCATTCCCTTTCTCCCTTGCAAACCAAACGCCCCCTAAAGTTATAAGTAAATATTCGTTTAGCTTTTTTTTTTTCTCTTTCTCTATATAAAATAGAGTTTTTTTTTGTCAGAAACAACCTTTTTAAAAAACCAATTTGGCTAGCAACAACCCTAAATCTATTGAAAAGTCGTGTGCAAAAAACCATTTTGGTTAGCTAAGGGTTTTATAAGAGAAAAGAGAGGGAAATAGAGCTAAAAAAGGGAGGGAAATGAATTGTAGGGGATGAAAGTTAAACCAAGTGACAGTCAATGCAAAAAAAAAACAGTCAATGACGGAAAAATGAAAAAGGTTTGATCTCGCAATTTTTTTTTGTTTAAGGTTGTAAGTTGCATAAAAATTTAAAAGGTTGTTTCTCGCAAAAAAATGACTATAAAGGTTGTTTCTGACAAAAAACTCTATAAAATATGATGCAAGACTCTTCACTAGCTAGCTTTTCTTCTGCAAATTGAACTTGGTTATTTTATTTTCACTTTAATAATAATATCAGAAAAGGCCTACACTCATGAACACCTCTCCAAAAAAAAGAGTGTAGAACACATGTCTAAATTTAATATGAAGTTTAATTGAGGATGAAAGAAAGATTACATATACACTATCAAAATTTACAAATTTTGACATTCAAAAGCCTTGTATAAGAATGATTTAATATGCTAAGCAAGGGTAATGTCAATAGTAATAGTTTATAAAACTATTTTTGGGCTCCAACCATCAGTTTAAATTTTTGGTTGAGTTGGTTCTTTGACAACTACCTACACACGAGCTTTAACTGATTCTCGAGCTTAGCTTCTTGAGCTCAGATATTAATCACAAGCTAAATGTGAAAATCATAAAACAAAACAACTTCTTCTCTAATCTATCAAATCAAATTAGTAACGTTTAGCTTATCATAATCTCGAGTCTAGCTTGAGTAGCTCGTCTGCGAAAACAAGCAATGGTCTTTTCTTATTAGAATTAATTAATAGGAAATTTTGCGAACAATTACCAAATGTGTCAACAACAACGAAATATAATTGGAAACACATGATAGTATTTTTTTTATTAAAACAACTATCTTAAGAATTTTTGATTTTGTACCACTGCCAAATGCCAAAAAATCCCCTTAAGACTCACTAGGGGAAAAAAAAGGAAGGGCTGCGCAAGAAGGGCTGCGTTTTATTAAAAACGCAGCCCTTCTTGTATGAAGGGCTGCGGTTTCCAAGGAAACCGCAACCCTTTTTGTGAAGGGCTGCGCTTATGCTAGAAACCGCAGCCCTTCATACACGAAGGGCTGCGTTTTCAAGGATAAGCGCAGCCCTTCCTATCCCGCCCATTTCAACGTGAGTTTTGCGCGCAACACACAGTAGCACTCACTCGCAAATTTTCCCTCGCACACTCAGCTCACCCCTCTCCCTCACACTTACTCGCACACTCACTCCTCTCCCTCACACTAACTCGCACTGCACTAACGGCCATCACCGGAGCGCCGTCCCATCGCCGGTGCACACTTCTTCTTCTCTTCTCTCAGCGTTGCCTGAGCTCCTTCTTCTTCTCTTCTCTCAGCGCGCCTTGACGCCACCACCACCACCACTACTGCATTGTCGGTAATTCCCCTTTCACTCTCTCTCCTCTTTGTTTTATTTAATTTCTCTTCTATTTTGTGTTGTAAAAACCGATTGTAGGGGGGTGGGGGAGGGCTTGTGGAGGGTGGGTAGGGGGTGGGGGTCTTTGGGCGGGGGGATGGGGGATGGGCTGGGAGGCTGGGCATGGGGTGGGGGAGGGCGGGGGAATCTTTGGAAAGGGGGTGGGGGAGGGTGGGCATGGGGTAGGGGAGGGCGGGGGGATCTTTGGAAAGGGGGTGGGGGATGGCTGGGGAGGGTGGGCATGGGGTGGGGGGAGGGCTGGGGAGGCTGGGCATGGGGTGGGGGAGGGCGGGGGATCTTTGGAAAGGGGGTGGGGGAGAGGTGGGGAGGCTAGGCATGGGGTGGGGGAGGGCGGGGGATCTTTGGACGGGGGGGTGGGGGGAGGGTGGATAGGGGTGGGTGAGGCATTGTTGTGAAGGCATTGTTGTAAGTTGTAACACATGTTTGGTATCACTACTATCTTTCATTTTCTTTTTTGTTTTATAATGTAACTATGTAGATTTTTAGGCTTCGAAAACGAAAATTAAAGGTCATTTTACGCCTACATGGCAATGGAATGCTCTCCACATTTGTAACACTTCTCACTAGCTCCGCCGCTACCAGCTGATGGGCATTCCATTGCCATGTGACCTGATTCTCGGGTCATTTTAGGCCTAATTTAGCCTTTTCGCTTCCGAATCGTACTTATCGAGTCATTTAACCCCAAATTCTTTGTGAACATGATTATATGAGGTATAATGTAACTATTGTGTAGAGTTTTAGGCTTGCATTTGTTCTTGGTTGAATTTCGGAAACGAAAATTAAAGGTCATTTTACGCCTACATGGCAATGAGGGATTGCGGTGGGGGCGTAGCGGCGGTGGTGGTGGGGGTGTTGTAAATGTGGAGAGTCAGGTCACATGGCAATCGAAAGCCCATCTGGTGCTCTCCGTATTTATAACACTTCCAACTCCGCCGCTACCAGCTGATGGGCATTCCATTGCCATGTGACCTGATTCAATTCTCAGGTCATTTTAGGCCTATTTTAGCCTTTTCGCTTCCAAATCGTACTTATCGAGTCATTTAACCCCAAATTCTTTGTGAACATGATTATATGAGGTATAATGTAACTATTGTGTAGAGTTTTAGGCTTGCATTTGTTCTTGGTTGAATTTCGGAAACGAAAATTGAAGGTCATTTTACGCCTACATGGCAATGAGGGATTGCAGTGGGGGGCAGTAGTGGCGGTGGTGGTGGGGGTGTTGTAAATGTGGAGAGTCAGGTCACATGGCAATCGAAAGCCCATCTGGTGCTCTCCACATTTATAACACTTCTAACTTCGCCGCTACCAGCTGATGGGCATTCCATTGCCATGTGACCTGATTCTCGGGTCATTTTAGGCCTATTTTAGCCTTTTCGCTTCCAAATCGTACTTATCGAGTCATTTAACCCCAAATTCTTTTTAAACTCGCTTTACTTTTATTATTCGATTCTTAAATTGACCTATTAATTGTTCTACGATTAATAATAACTATATTTTCTTGTTGTAGGGCTCATTGGACACTGCTTGCGATATGTTTGTCACGTAACGAAGTCTACCACTTTGATTCTTTGCGTCGACAACCACCACGGACCTTACTAATCAAATCATTGTTAAATAGGTAGCCTAATCGAAACTCAATATATGCGCACTTATTAATATTACACATTATTCATCATCTTTAAATATATAAACAGTTAGTACATCTAATCTTATAATAATGTTGTTGATGTAGTGTGATGAAGCATATTAGTGCAACAGGATTTCGAGCACCAAAAGCTCCTGTTTGGATATCAGTCGAGGTAACATGACTAATTTATTTGTCCTTATATAGAAACACTTTTAGCCACATACTACACATCTAATTAACATGAATGTCATTGGATGCATCCTTTGGTGAACATTTAGTGTCCGCAACAAGAAGATGGACTTGCATGTGGCTATTACGTGCTGAGGTACATGTTCGATATCGTCAACCAGTGCACTAACGCCGATGATCTTCAAAAGGTATGTAACTTATTAGTATATGTTAGTTTAGATTAGATCGATTGGTAATAGGTATTAATTGGTTTAGAAACCAAAGTAGCACATGCATATATTTGGGAACGAAAATGTCATTTCTAGGCCTATTTTTGCCTTTTACGCTTCCAAATCGTATTTATCGAGTCATTTAACCCCAAATTCATTTTTAACATGATAATATGAGGCATAATGTAACTATTGTGTAGATTTTTAGGTTTGCAATTGTTGTAGGTTGAATTTTGGGAACGAAAAGGGCATTTTAGGCCTATTTTTGCCTTTTCGCGTCTAATTCGTACTTATCGCTTCATTTAACTCCATTTTCTTTTTCAATATGATAATATAAGGTATAATATAACTAGTGTGTAGAGTTTTAGGCTTGCATTTGTTTTTGATTGAATTTCGGGAAGGTATATGTCATTTTTAGAACTACTAACTACGGTACGTAAATGATTGAATTCTTATATTATGTGTTTATTCCTTGGTTGTTTTGCAAGGTTTATATGAATAACACACCACGTTTGAGGGCCTTCACCACAGACGAATTACAAGAAGTTCGGGATAAGTTGGCGTCCCACATTTGCGATGATTGCTTATGATACATCTACTAGTTTGTATTAATTCTATGTACATTTTTCACATTATTAAATATATACATATTTAAAGTTAATTATTATATTACGTTCAAAAACTTGTCATATATTATTATTGCAATTTGATCGGTTTTTTTTTTGTGTCGAAGGAAGGTTTTGGGTGGGGGGCCGCCATGGTGGGATCTTTGGGTGGGCTATGGGGCTGGTTGGGTCTTTGGGGTGGCGGCAGCAATGGGTGGAGGAGGTGGCGAGAGGGTGGGTGGGGTGGGGGTGCGGGGAGTGAAGGGGGTGGGGGGGTGGGGGTGGGGCGGGGGCGGGGGGGTGCGGGGGTGGGCGGGTGTGGGGGTGGGGGGGGGGGGGTGGGAGTGCGGGGGGTGGGCGGGGGGGGGGTGTGGGGGGGGCGGGGGTGGGCGGGGGGGGGGGGGTCTTTGGGGTGGGCGGGGGTGGGGTGTGCATGGGGCGGCAAGGGGTGGGCGGGGGGGGGGGGAGTCTTGGGGGTGGCGGGGGGTGGGGTGGCTTGGGCCGGGTGCGGGGATGGGCGGGGGGGGGGGTCTTTGGGGTGGGCGGGGGTGGGGTGTGCGGGTGGCATGGGGTGGGGGGTCTTTGGGGTGGGCGAGGGGTGGGGGGTGAGGGGGCAGGGGGGTGGGCGGGGGGGGGGGGGGGGCTGGGGGGGGGGGTGTCTTGGTTGGGGGGGGGGCAGGGGGTGGAGGGTGCAATTTATTTTTAAAAAAAAAAAATTTGAATGTGAAGGGCTGCGGTTTAAGCCGAAAACGCAGCCCTTCAAGCTTATAAGGGCTGCGTTTTTGGCCTAAACAGCAGCCCTTCGTTGTGAAGGGCTGCGGTTAAAAACCGCAGCCCTTCTTATCTATTGAAGGGCTGCTGGCCAAAAACGCAGCCCTTAGGGCTGTTTTGACCGCAGCCCTTCCTTGTTTTTCCACTAGTGACTTGGTTTGCAAAACCCAAATACTGGCTTGTTATTCACCTAATAATACTTCATAGTTTTCAATCGGGGTAGGATTAAGATTACTAAGAGATAGTAACTTTGTTAGTGTGTAGCGGAAACATGATAAGAGATTTTAGTGTGTCGTTAAGGCACCGAAAATATCTTCCCAAACAATATCTATACTCATGAACATGCAATTAATAAAAATGTGGTAGAGACAAATGGGTCGATCCATATGGTAATCAGGATTAAATAAAGAATTACTCACTCATCATGGAATCAAAAGCATGAAAAACTGGAATTATAAACTATACTAATGCTAAACATGATTAAAAACGGATCAAGCATGGATCAAGAAGGAATTCGAAAACTAGAATGAAATTAACCTAACTATGAAAATAGTTGAATAGAACAATCAAAAGAGAAGAATTGAAAACTGGAAATTCAAACTATATTAAATAATCAATACCTCAATGTTGTAGAGAATCATAAATGCTCAAAATAAAAAGTAATCAAGTGCTTTCTCTCTAGTTATAACCCTATTAATATGAGAATTACTATAATGAAATCATAGTGTCTCGAAAAAGAATCCCAAAGGGAATTTAACTTAGCGCATGTACCTTGCAGATTTCTAGAAAAAAAAATGAAAGGTACGGCAGCACCTAAGGAATGTGTGCGCTCGCACAAAAGTTTATGCCTCCAACATTTTTATTTAGGCGATGATGTGTGAGGCACCGCACAATCTGCCTAACTGGATCGCTCAACTTTAAGCAAATATATCTTCTTCGTTTCAGAACAAAATCAAGCTTGTGAGCAATCGTTGGAAAGCTATCAAAATGAGCTTTCACCTGAAACTTGAAGTATCTTCATCGTATTAGTAGTTTGGGTTACATGTCCATTTGAATTTTCACTTGTGAAATTTTAGTGTGCAATGTGTTTCATTTGCTTGCTACTCCTTTCCATTGCTTAGGTGAAACAAATAGGCCTCCAAAGCAATGTTTCCTACACATATGATAAGTAGGAGTAAGTAAGAAGTTCAAATGCACCTAAAAACACCTAAAGATGGATAAAAAATTGATTTATTAGAAGAACCCTAAAAGAAGAAATTAAGTAAACGAGGAGAAAAATGGTAGAATAACAAATAAAAGAAGGAAATAAAATGGAAAAATGGACTTAAAAGAGCTTAATATGTGTGTCTAAAACACACCTATCACAATAAATTTCACTCATGAGTTTAAATTTTTGTTACATATTAAAAGTTAGAAATAATAATGTTTCATGATATGAGTTTTGTTAAAATATATTCCTCTAGCAGTAACATATACTTATAGTTTGTTAGATTGTTAAAGCCATATTTAATAATTAGATTATTAAAACCATATTTACAAGTCATTAAACATGAAATATGAATCAAGATTATTTATTTTTATTGCCACCTAAATATGGCTTTTATGTTTAAAAGACGTTAATAAGAATACTAACATGAATTACAAGTTAGGACTATGATTATTATGTTCGCCTAAGTATGACTCTTATGTTTTAAAAAGACTTTATGAGTAATGACATAAGTACTATGATGCCTAAAGAAAGAACATAAGCTTGGCCTAACCATTAGAACCTTAATAATGGGAATTTAGAATGAATATGAAGTTTAAGCGTTTCCTAAAACCCCACTTACCTATGAAATAATATTTATATTAAAAAGCCCAAGTATTAACCAAATAGTAATAAGTTCCAATATTCAATTCTTGATTAGATTAAAGGAATGAATATTACAGTCTCCCGCGGCTATCAAGTAATCTAACTACGATTCCAGGTAACGTCTACTACTAGTACCCGCATTCCCCTTATGAATATGCTTTTATGATATGATTTATGTTGATGTTTATTCCCATGGATTGCGGAATACGGAACATTTACTATGAAATGATGTTTTTTGAAATCCTATGTTATGAAAAGTATGTCTTATCTTTTGATATGAAAGAATTATGATGACGTTATGTTACCACTCTGTTATGATTTCCGGAAGATACTTAAAAGTCGTGAAACATGATAAATAAAAGTGAAAAACGGTTCTTGGCAGTATTCTGGTGAGTTGGTTGTGCACGTTCCATTATGATATCTGGCGATTTTGTCACCTTTTGTTGACCAGAGTTGAAAAGTTGCATATGCTTCCTGGCTTTAGAGATCTGAGCCACTTCAGTTCTGGTCCAGTTGAGGTAGCTCCAAAAGACTTACACATATAACCCTCGACCAGATTCCAATGGGATGGACACTTGCCAGTTGCCACATCCTTTGCTTGTACTGAGCGACGTGGGTCTGTTGATCCATCATACATCGCAGCCAGTATGGCGAGATTAAGCTTTTTTGGTAGCTTAGCCTTTGCGATCTTGTCTACGAACATTGATGCTGCATATACGTCTCCATTTTCCATAATGCATGGGTTGGAGCTCCCGGAAGTTGAGACAACAACTTCATCATGCTGCGATTTTACTTTTCTATCGTTGCCATTCTCTTCGCCATGCCATTCTCTTCGCCATGGGATCTTCTTTTCCTTGAGGATCTTGCTCAGCTTTCTCTCCTTCGTTTTCCTCATCAGAGTTGGGCTCTTCGTCTCCATCAGAATCAAGACTGTCTGTGTCGGATAGGTTACCCATGGACCCGATCCTCTCAAGGTTTTACTGACGTTTGAGTTTGGAGGCTTTAGTCGATGCTAGCTCTTATTCTAGTTTGGTGACCCTTTCCTGACACGTAGGGAATTCAGACAACAATCGTTCGTTGACTTTCTTGATTTCTGCCATCTCGGTCTTCATATGTTCGTACATACATCAACATCATTTCTTCAGGATTCGTTGGTGCGGCCATTCCTTTCGATTGTTAAGAGAAGATAAGATAGATGTCGGCCCCGCGGTGGGCGCCAAATTATATATTTAGATAAAATTTTTCTTAAGAATGAGGACGGATTGGGACGCCGAAAAGGAATTAAGGGAATGACGCAAGGAAATATTGACGGTAAAAAACCCCAATGAAGATGGGTAAAAAACCGCGGGTGAATGTGAGTCCATCAATCCACTAGATGCAACAGTCGTTGATCACTCACGACAGTCAATACAACCTAATTGATAATCTCTAAGTAGAATAGTTTGTGTTGGATATGTATTAAGGAAGAACAATGTAAACGATGCGAAAACATTCCAAATGTTCGCCTGAGAATGCTTGTAAGTACTCAGAGGATTCTTGTGATAGCCTATTTGTGCGTTTTTCAGCACTAGGTCTGATTTTTATAGGCCTCGAGGCACGTCTGAGTAGTTCCTATATTCAAGGAGACAATCTCGGCATATCTCAACCTCCACAATCTTCAACCTTTGTTCTCCTCTAGCTGTTGCCTTTCTTTGACTTGTTGAAACTTGACAATCTTCCACGATTGTAGTTGTTCCGTTGCACTTATCTGTCTAGAGTCTAAATCACTATATCATTTTTCGCGTCGCAAGACATCTCGTATGGACCTGTAAAATTCAGCCATGACACTAAGCATTATAATATGATAATTAAATACATACACATTATCATAATCTTGATGATATACTATAAAAAATCATATTCTTCCTCCGTATCAAATTAAATGCAACAAACCCCTTGACTCGGACTCCTAGGCAAAATTTCTTAGGGTGTGATTAATGCAAAAGTTTAGCATGTGGGTATGTTAATAAGGAGAGAGAAAGTGGGGCCACAAAAAAAAAGGGAGGGTATTGGGCGCCAGAATTTTTTGGGGGGGGCTGTGGGGACCGGTTTTTTTGGGAGTCCTTTTTGGCTCCAAAAAGTTGAGCTCCAATATTTCCAAATTTGGGAGCCAAAACTTTTAAACATTACCATTTAAATACCCCTTTACTTAACAAAAGCAAGGGCATAAACTACCATTTACAACCACAAAATTCCTTTCTCTCTCATCTTCTTCTTCTACCTTAACCTGATCCATTGTTTACAAAAAAAATCCACCATTTACATATGGCACTTGCACACACAGCACCATAGTGAAATCAGCTTTGCACATCAGTTTTTACAGCCACAAAAAAACCAAAAAAAATCAGATTGGGATGTTGCAGTCAGCATGGAGGATGGAGAAGTTGATAACCCAGGATTCTTCTCCATTGGACAGCTACTGTGGGAAGATTTTGAGCTACAAGAAGACATAGAAGATGATAAAGAAGAAATAGCAGAGGAAGAAGCACAACTTGAAGCAATAATTACAAGGCACAAATCAAATCTAACACTACCACAAAGAAGACTAATTGTGGATCACCTACTTCTAAATGAGAATGATGGAGTAATGCAATGGGGGTTTCAAAGCAAACATGCAAGGGAAGTAGGTGTGCATAAGAGCACTATACATAGAATCTACAAAGATGCAATGAAACAAAGATCACAAGGTCATGCAATAGATGTTATGCACAAGAGATATGGTAGATGTGGGAGGAAACCTAAGCACTATGGTGATGATTTTTTACAATCTGTGCCCCTGCATCTTAGAACCATAATTAGGACCTTTGCAGGAGCACTGAAAATACCTCATTGCAATGTTTACAGGTTGTTAAAAAAGGGTAAATTAAGGTCACACACATCAAATACCCATCCAAGAGTGACAGAGGCACCCAAGTTGACAAGAATGAAAAGGGTTTTAGGCCATATTTTTCCTCCTACACCAACAACAAAAGCAATATTCATGGACATGCAAAATGTGATACATATTGATGAGAAATGGTTCTACTTAAACCCTGAAATGAAGAGATTTTATCTCCTACCTTTTGAGGATGACCCATATAGGTGTTGTCAATCAAAGAGGTTTAGGATAAAAATCATGTTCATGGGTGTTATTGGGAGGCCAATTTATGACTCAAATGGAATTGAAATCCATGATGGCAAGTATGGAATCTACCCTTTTGGTCACTATGTGAGAGCAAAGAAACGAAGTTGCAATAGGGAAACATGGACTATTGAAACTAAGGCAGTTGAGTCAGTCACAAAAGAAGTCATCAGAAGAATGCTTATTGACAATGTCATACCAAGCATTATGCAAACTGGCCTGTCTTTTTACCAAGAAACATTCAATTGCAGCAAGATAATGCTAGACCACACATATTAGATGATGATATGGAATTCAAAGAAGCTGCAACACAGAATGGGTTCAACATACAACTGGTAAATCAACCACCCCAATCCCCTGATCTCAACTTGTTAGATTTATGTTTATTTAGGGCTCTTCAATCACTTCAAAATCAATCATTTCCACATAATGTAGATAAGCTCATAACAAGAGTTCAAGATGCTTATGACTTCTATGATTTACAAAAGATTAAGTTTGCATGATTACAGTTACAATATGTTATGACTGAGATTTTGAAAGACAAAGGGAGTAACAATTACAAGAATACTCATCATGGAAAAGCACATTTATAGAGAATTGGAAAATTGCCAGAGAATGTTGAGGTGGAACAATCACTACTTGATGAGGCAGTTAACTACCTTAATGAAAGGGAGTTTCCTATATTTTCTGATGTGCACTACTTGAATCTAGCAAGCAACCAAGCAACAAAGGGACAATTTTGGCCAAACAATCAACCAACCAACCAACAAAAATGCCAACTTCTTCCAACATATATAAACCAAAGGCTAAAACCAATTTGAAGGAACCAACCAACTAACCAAGCAATCAACCAGCCCACATTCCAATTACACAAAGGGACAATTTTGGCCAAGCAATCAATCAACCAACCAATCAACCAACTAATAAAGGGACAATTTTGGCCAACCAAGCAACCAACCAACCAAAAAAAATGCCAACTTCTTCCAACATAAACAAAAGGCTAAAACCAATTTGAAGGAACCAACCAACTAACCAAGCAACCAACCAACCCACATTCCAATTACACAAAGCATGATAGTTAATCAACAGTCTAAATTCCAATTAAGAGGCATCTACACAATTTCTTTATGCAACATCATAGGGGACTAATTTCAACATCATAATCACAATAATTTCACTAAGCATCATCATAATGCCAACAGGGGACTAAAATGCCAACAGGGGACTGATAACAGAGGTGGGTACAAACCATCACCACAATGTAATGTTCACAAAATACACAACATACATTACAAAACACCAACACATCATAATCAGAAATCATCACAACAGATTGCTACATCATAATCACAATTCATCACAAGGCACCCAAAATGCATAATCACAGAGTGAATCGAAAGCGAATATAGAAGATAACAAAACCTCAGGAAACTCTTTTGAGTTCATTTGCGCAACAATAGGAATGCATGCTCTGATGGATCCAAATCCTCCCCTTCATGATAGGGAATCATGGGGATTTCAGGACCTTCATCATCAAGGAGCTCATCATAGTGCTCATAAACTTTGAACAGACGCATGGTCCCATCATCATCCTCCATGAACATATCATGGTAAGTCCCCCTCTCTGCATTTTCACTTTCCCACCCACACATCACCTCACAAGGACTCCCCTGTTTTTCTACCTCTTCACTGTCAACCTCCATCTTCACCTCATGCATCTTCTTTTTCCCCTTTCTTTAGGGTGCAAAATTTTCCTTACAACCCACCGCCATTAATGCGCACACTATCGGAGGTCTGTTAATGGGGTTTGCCCTAATTTTTTCTCTCTCCTCCTCAGAATTAGGTTCACATATTTTCACCCCCTTTCCTCGAGATCTTCTTGTAGAAACCCTAGATCTAGGTTTAGGGATATGGGACTTACCAGTGGGGGTCTGAAAGAACAACTTCTTCTGCGCCAATTTGGTTTCCTCTTCTTTCTCTGCAATTTTCATGACTTTCTCTAATGCTTTCAGTGATTTTTTGCCTAGACAAGTCGAAGCTTCGCCGGAGTAAAAAAATTTCCATGCATAAGGAGATCCGTTGGAAATTGAATTTGCAAGATCTCTGCAAATTATCATTTCCTCTTGCGTTTTCGCAGCAAAAGCTGCATCATTTAGTGGTTGCGTGTTCACCATTGACGAATTTTGGTGAGCAGATGATGAGAGAGAAGAACTGTAAGAGAGAGAGAGAGAAGAAGATCCAGAGACAGAGAGAAGAGGAGGAGTGAGAAGAGAAAGAGTGAGAATCGGTTGAGGAGACTAGGAGAGAGAGAAAATTAGGGTTCTGGGTTGGGGGGGGGAGTTTTTGATGAACATTTATGATCAGTTTCAATTTGATCATAAATGTTGGTTGATAGTTGAATATTGAGGAGTGAGAAAGGAAATTTGGTGGGAATCATTAATTAAGGCGAAGGTTTTAATCTGATTTTAAGTCCATATTAGTTGAACATAAGAATGGGTTTAATACTTTTAGTAAGGGTATTTAAGTCATTTCACACTCATAATCTTTACCAAAAATGGAAAGAAGGCAATCGTTGCATTTAATTTGAAACAGCCATATTTAAAAACCGTTGCATTTAATTTGATACGGATGAAGTAATATCCTCTGGAGTTTGTATCATCTATAACAGAGTAAAGTGTGCTCATGCTCATGCTCATTTTAGCTCTCATGTACCATATTGGATAAGCAATATTACGGTACTCCACATTATTTCTAATTACTTCAATCAGCTAATGTTTTTTTTAACAACACAATCCACTAATGTCAAATTAATAAAGGAGCTACATACAACTCTACTTTTCTATGTTTGCACTAAAAAAAAATTAACAGCGGTTTACTAGTCACTAGACACTACTCCAGAAATCTCTCATCTTTTACGTTTACCCCACGTAGCAACCCATTTCGACACGTGTTCCCCATGTGTCATCCTCTACAACACCCCTTCACTACTACTGTACTACATATTAACTGCTCCAGCCTCCAGTGCACTAAACATCTATCCTTGAAGCCTTCATTTTCACCGCATTCTCTAAAGAACAAAAGAACAAAACAACATTGAAAAATTCTACAGAAATTTAGTAAAAGAGAGGGAAAAATGGCTCCAAAGAGAGGAAGAAAGGTGGTAAAGACCACAAAAGTTGTTGAAGAAACAGTTGAAGTAATTTCCATTATCGGGTCACCGTCCCAAGAAGATCAAGCCCAAGCCCAAGCCCAAGCCCAAGCCAAAGCCCAGCCCGAAGTTACCGAGCGAAGGGAGGAACAGACCTCGGTAATGACCAAGTCCATCCCAATAGAAGACAAGGAAGAGGCCCAAGACGACCAAGAGACCGATTTCCCTCTTGACTGGCCCAAAGTCGACAAGATATCCACCCCACCAAGAGAAGAAGCCCCACCAAGGCAAGAAGAGGACGAGGCCCAAGACGAAGCCCAGCCCAATAATGAAGCCCAGGAGGTTAAGAAGGCAGCAAGGGCGACGACGACAACGAAGACGGGTCGAAAAAGAGGGAGGAGAATGAGGGGGGGAATGGGACTGGGGGAAGGAGGAGGAGAAGGATATAAGAGGTATGTTTTTAGAGTGTTAAAACAAGTGCACCCAGGAATGGCAATAACGTCAGGGACAATGACGGTAATTAACAACTTCATGACTGATATGTTTGAGAGACTTGCTGGTGAAGCTTCTAGATTGAGTATGTATAGTAAGAAACAAACAATGTCAGCGAGAGAAATTCAAGGTGCTGTTAAGTTGGTGTTGCCTGGGGAGCTTCGTAAGCATGCTGTTGCTGAAGGAAGTAAGGCGGTGTCTAACTATGTCACGTATGATTCTAAGAAATGATCAATGTATGATGAAACCATATTATAAAGTATGATATATGGTTTTAATTTCATTTGGTAGGATGACTTTTTTTTTTTTAAAAAAAAGATGTAGGGGATGTTTTGGGATTAATTGGTTGGCATGATGTGTAAATTTGGGGTAGTTTTTAAGTTCGTAGGGATTAGTTGGGTGTTTGTGTGTTTGTGTGCGTGCTCGACTCTTGGTGATGTTAATTGTATTCAACATTGCAAAGAAAGGCCCATATTTTGTTGTATGTAGGGGTTTTTCAGCTTTGGCTTTGATCCATGTTAGTATTTTGTTTTTGGGTTGACATGTGTTAATTATAGCTATATATGTACTGTTTTTCATCAAAGCAGATGCAAATTAATTTTACTGGAATATTGTTACAGTAAAAATGGTCGAATGTCAAATTACGAGTATTATTTTGCAAAAATAATAAAATTTAACCAATATATTGACAATATTGTACTATGTATCCAGTGGCGGAGCCAAGATTTTCAAAGGGGGGGACGAAGTACAGACGTCGGGCATTCAGATAAATTTTTTAGAAAAAAAACGCTCACGAATCGTTTTATACTTAATGTTTTACCTCCGAAATAGTACAACTTTTAATATATTATGAATTATGATGTAGATATTTATAGTAATAAGTTATTAAACGTATTGATTTTATTAACTATAAATATTTAATTTATTCCCTAAAAAATTCATTGTTATACCTTAAGATATAGCCTATAAATGTACTCAAATAATATTAAATAAAGCAAAATAAATACTTCATATACTAGTAGTTTGCTTAGATGCTTTTGTAACATATAAAAAAATTATAATACTGATGGCTAAAATTATTTCAATAGACTAATAGACAAAGAGTGACTCTTATAGAACCAAGCCCATCAATTTGAACTAACAAAATTGAGTCCTTGAGCATCCTTTGAAGTCAGTCATCACGGATAATCAACCCCACATTAGTAGACTACTTGCCCACCTTATTATTTCCTTCATTCATCCACTTCCTTTGTTTTCTTCAACCTTCACCTTCTGCTAAACTTAACTTTCATTTCTTTACTAACTCTCTCTTTAATAACACTCAACTCATTCGTGTTTATCACGGCGGACGACACTTGCCCTTATCCCTGTAATCCACCGTCAATCGCCGGAACCATAACTCCACCAACTCCTGTTATCCAAATAGGGTCTTACCCACCTCCAACATACTCTCTACCACCTCCATCTGGGAATTTCCCCAACATCTGGCACTATTGGTTTGCTGATGCACTCTATTACTCTATCCCCTTCATTTCTAACTTTCTCTGTGTTCATTTTATTTCGTTTCCTCCGTTTCCCCTTCACGCGATATTTTTTCAAAGTGGGGGGGGGAATCTGTTACCATCTCCCCCCCTACTAGCTTCGCCTCTGTATGTACCCATATTACTTTACCCTTTTGAGAGTGGTCAAATCAATTAATTTTCATCATATTTTGTCACTTGTACCTAAGAATAAATGTTATCATGTTGATCTATTAATATTTATTTTATTGTTTAGGGTATGTTCTTTGTAGTTATAAAGCACATTAATGACTACCTATCATAATGAAAACTTCTCTCTCTAAAACGTTCCTCTGCCTCCAAATCCTACTAAACACTCGCTGCAAACCTCCAACCCTAGTGGGCTCGCCTGCCGCGTCAGCCACCTCGTGCTCCTCACGCCGGCAGTCAAGCCCTCCCTATTCCCCTTTTTCGTTTTCTATAGTCCTAGTGTTCTCTGCCACTGGTGTCAATGGATTTTCCCCCGCCCCCGCCGTTACGTAGATCCCCCATCCCTGTAGTGTCGCTGGTGTTTTTAGGTGTCTTTCCTGTTTGAATTGCTCCCGGTCGTCGCTGTGTGGTCCGACAAGTTTGGCTTTCCACCTCTCCCTCCCCAGTCGCATCTGTTGGGCGTCCTTTCCCCCTCCCCTGTTACTTCGTCCTCCCCTTTCACTTCGTTGGGCATCCCTTCCCCCTCCCATGTGTTAGTTCGTTGGGCTTCCCCTCCCTTTCCCCTGGTTTCGCTAGTTAGTTGGGCTTCCCCTTCCCCATCCCCTCCCTTGTTCGAGTTCTTCAGTAAAGTCATGTCACCATCCCCTGTTCGAGTTCTTCAGTTGAGTCCCCCTTTGTTGGTTGTTTTTTTGGTTCTCGGGCATCCCCTTCCCCTCCCCCCCAGTCCGTGGGCTTCCCTTTCCCCTTCCCCTCCCTAGCTATGTTAGTTCTAAGGTTGGTGGTTATTTTCACAGTATATGTGGTTAGTCTTATAGTTAGTGTAAGTTGGTTCTTCAGAGTTGCTAAGGCTATAGGCTATTATTGGTTATGGCAATTGAAAAATGTTAGCCAGTTGGATAAGGGATGGTGGTGTAATGGTGTAGTAGTAAAATTTGTAGTTTTTTTTTGAAATCTTGGATGCAAGAACGGGTGAATCACGAGGATGTGAAGTGTAAGTGTACGTGGTCAAGGTGATGATCAATGTTCATGGTTGGACCTTGTGTTTTCCAGTTTTAAAAACCGGAGGTGTGTTCGAGAGCTCACCATGTTTAGCTCTCTTTTTCGCTTGGCAATGACCTTCATAGTCTTTCCCTTGAAAAATTCAAATCTTCAGGCGGCACCCCAGTTTGATCTAGTGGATGTCAGCACCCCCCGTTTCTCCTACCCTACGGAGAAACATGAAATACTCTCGAGAGAGAGTCCTGACTCACCTAGGAATGTGACTCTTCATCAGATCATGAGCCAAGAATCCCAAGCGTCAGAAGTTCGTTGGGATTGCTCATGCGGCGAGATGCGATTCTTGCCATTGATTGTTCGTTGTCCGGATTGTGAACGACACTCGCTTCTCCTACCACTTCCATCAGTCATCAGCATTTTGTCTCCACTAGCACAATCATTGACCAGCGATGCCCTCCTTAATAGGTGACTCTTGATCGGTTTTCCTTATTTTTGTTTTTTAGGGCATTAAAGAGCTCATAAAGCTCCTTTAGGTTTTCTTTTGTTTTATGTTTCAATATATTAGCAATAGGATGTACTTTGTTGTTTAATTAATGTACGTTTTCTTGATGTCAATAAAAAAAAAATATATATGAAGCACATTAATAGCAAAAAGTTTTATAGGAGTGTAATTTTGATCGAATATTATCAATTGTAATTTAAGTTTGGATCTCCAATTATAGGATCAATTGTGTGTCTGGTGCTTTACGTTAGGTTATGTTCGGGTAATTGCTTTTTAGGGTTCAATCAGGCCAGGTCATAATTATGTGGTTTTGAGTAAGGTCGTTTTTGGCAGTTCATCATCTACATTTTTCTAGCAAATTAGGTTTACGTGTTTTTCTTAGTTGTATTGCCATATAGGGGGCGTTTCGTTTGGGGTTTTTAGGAAAGGGTAAGAGAATCAAATAGGTTGATTCCCTTACTTGTTGTTTGTTAGCACTCCCTTTACCCTCCCCTTACCCCCAAACTCCTCTACTTCCATTACCTACACCCCCCATGGTTTCACTTATCCTTTTTCTCCTCTACTCTATGGTCACTTTGACCAACGATTGACCACCACTCCAACCACTAAAACAACCACCCCAACCACTAAACCACCACACCAACCACCAACTCACTACCCCTAGCCAATGATACCACCTCACCCGCCCCCATAACCACCACCCTATCCACCGAAATGACCACCCACCCGCCGAAACCACCATCCGGCTGCCGGAAGCGCTACTATAACACCCCTGAATTTCAAAGCGGAAAAGAAAGAAATAATAATAGTATTATAGGACGATGGCGGAAACATCGTCTTCGGGGAATGCCACTTCTAATACAAAGGTATTTAAATAACTATGTTAAGAGACCAACTTAAATAAATAATATCAACAAATAACTAATTCATAGTATTCCAAATGAGAAAAGTCTAACTAGCAGTATAGGCCTAAAACAACTATCATTTCATTCTCGCATCTCAACCCGAGCCCAAAACCAAAGAAGATTCCCATCAACAAAACCTGCAAAATATACAACAAACATCCACAATCAGTGGGGAGTAACTAGCAGTTCACCCAGAACAAAAGAAATCAAAGTCTATTCCAGACATAGATTAGTAAGAAAGGAAAGAATAAAGTCAAGTCAACTACAATATGCATCCACTTCCATATAACTCACAAATAACGCAAATGAATAATAAATAGCAAGTGAATTGGATAAAAATAAATAAATCATTTCAAGAGTACTTTTATAAAAATAAAAGTATAGGTAAAACAAGTGATTGAGTCAGAAACCGAACGCTAGTGAATCGCAATTCACTTCCTAAGGTTTGTCAGATCGCAATCTCCAGGTCAGTCTATGGGCTTACGTTCCCCACTGCCTGTGTCTAAGAATGGCCAAACTCCCGATGCAGGGTAGAACACGCAGAACTCCCTGACCTCTCGGATGACAACAATTAACCCAGGTGTACCCCTAGTTCGCAAACCAGGTGGTTGGCATGTTTTTCACCGGGGACTACATCTATCCCACCGGATGTTCTTATCTCAAAAATAAAATCATAATTCATAAATATCGTCAAAGCATCATTCAGCTCAAAAATATTCGTCAAAAGGGATGCCACCCGGCCTTATACCTATAATTCATCAAAAGTAATTCTTCAAAAATCCTCAAAGTAGTAACTTACAAACTTACAACTAATATCTCCAACCACAATACTTTGAACATCACTAAGCATCAACAATGATAATGAAATAGTTTTTACAACACTAACAGTATCAATGAGAAATGCATCACCAATTAACTCCAAGGCTTATTAAATAAATGAATAGTACACAATTAATCATTTTTACATAAATCAAACATAAATATAATGATACCAATAATACTTACAGCAACCTACTAAACACCAGCATCCAAGAACATAAAAGATCACAAATTATTTCTGATTAACAAGCTCTCAAATAATTAAAAAGAATATCCTCAAATTCACAACAAAAACACGATAATAATTATTAAACTAATAAGTACGATCAATAAAATAACACAAAAATTATATTACGACCATTATGGCCCCACTGACATGGTACAAATTTTATTTATAATTTTAGGACTCTATAAATATTTTTAAACATTAATTTACAGAATACTCGATAAAGACAATATAATAATTAAAAATAGAAATAAACGCCCAAAAATTACCAAAAATTCACATAACATGCATAAACTCACAGTAATACATAATATGCAAAGAAATGAATTTTTCTACCTCTAGAAACAATTTTCATGATTTATATACTGACATACACGAAAATGTAAAAACAGATAAACCAATTAAATAAACTTGTAAAAAGTAGACAAAAATTATTCCAAGGCATGAAATACATATAAAACATATAACATGTTTCACTAAAAATAATTTCAGCAAATATAACATTCGTTCACTATTTATTTTGCAAGTAAGCCATAAACGCATAAATTACCAAATAAATCAAATAAATAGTAAAAATCAAACAAAAATTATTTTGCTGCACATAATATTCACACAGCATACAATCAAGAACATTCACGTATAATTTCATCAATAATTTCATACAAAAAGTATTTTAACCAATTTCCTTGCGTAATAATCTAATACCGAAAAATACTCTAATCTCTATCGTTCTAAGAAAACTACTAGTTACCTAGAACGTCGGGAGGAGAGCCGAGTCTAAAGAGATAGTTAAGAGTTATGCATACAATCCAATTCTTCTTCTAACCCCAAAAAACAACGAACGATAATTGTAGCAACAAGTCACTAGGCGTTTTCTTCTTGAACGTTGAAAACTTTTATTTCGTACTGCTCTGTTCCGACCATGATTTCCGGTGATTCAAAGATCGGATTCACAATCGCTCTGGTCAAAGTGAAGATCTAGACGGTATAAACGTGCTGTTCAAATTTTAGAATGATCCAACGGTTAGATCTCCGGATATGGTTAATTTCATGAAGGTGTGACAGGGAACAAAAACCGGATGACTCGACTGATTGAAACGAAAACTGCAGTCGCGTGTTTCCCTTTAACTGCAGTCGCGTGTTTCCCTTTCTTCAAAAACAAATTGTACCACGAGCAAGATGTTTCCGAGTAGATGGATTTTGACTACTCACACGTTCAATTCGGATAAGAAACGAAGGAGATATGATGCAAACAAAATAGGTGTGCAAAAATGGACGAAAATCCGAGAAGAGAGAAGAACTCTTTCTCTTCCTCTCTAAGGGTTGGGCGAAAAATGGGGGTTAGAATGCAGCAAAAACCTGATTAATAACCTCATTAAGCAATGGTTTAAAGGGTGATTATAAATGTGGGTTAATGGGGAATTAAATAGGGGGTTACAAGAGATCCAAAGGTTAACTTAATGAGCATAAAAACTCTTCATCCTCCACACCATAATTGCTGATTTTCGGCCAGTATGACACGCCACATGCGATGCAACATTTCATCATCCCAAGTCGGTCCATCAACGTTACAAAAACGTTACGCGACAACACCGCATCCTAAACGCCTAAATAAATAACAAAACTAATATAATCTTTAAAACAATTAACTAACAACTTAAAATAAATATATATAAATATATCACAACATATAAAAAAAATATATACACATTTTCACCACACGTTCCAAAATAATATAAATAATAAATTATTTATTTTTACGAAAAATATCATTTTAACGTAAACAAACACCAAAAATAAAGGGTGAAAATTACGGGGTGTTACAATCACTCCCCCTTAAAAGAGTTTCGTCCTCGAAACTTCAAAACAACCAAGAGACAAAAGAAAATACTCTAGATAAAGAACATTAAGAAAACAGAAATCGATGGATTTTAGTTAACTAAACAACTTTGCATATATAAAATTTGATAACACAAATAATATATATTATATTTTGGAAGACCAAAAGAGTTGTATAATAAAGAAGCACAGTAACAACAATCATTTTGTAAAATGTGAAAGAACCAAAGACAAGTAGAAAGTTTGAGGTAAAAACGTTCGCACAATAAACTATAGGTAATTTTGCAAAAGAAGATGGAATAAATATTTACAAAAAATTATAAAATAATAATTCCGAACATATATAAATATTTTTAGAAAAGAAACGAAGAAGCAAAAGTTCGTAAAAGAAATTGATAACTTTAAAATAAATTTCACAACGACGAAACACGAATAATAAATAGGCGATAAAGTAATAAATTATTAACAACAATTATAAAATTTGCCAAGTCGACACAAATATGCATGGAACCACCCATTGCAACCTAGTATCAACAAAACAATATTTGAAAGCTTTCTTATCAAATCAACATTAAAGTTTACCGGAATCACCCAATATAAACTTAATATCAACTCAAAAAGAAAATTAAATCAAAATAGATAAAATGTGTCAACTTATCAAATTGACATACAAGTCACAGGAATTACCCATTATGACTCAATATCAACTCAAACAAGTTTAAAATTTAGACTTATCAAATTGACATACAAGTCAAAGGAATCACCCATTATGACTTAATATCAACTCAAACAAGTTTAAAATTTAGACTGAGTATATAAATTTCGTTTTCAAAGAATATAAAACAGATCAGTCAAAATCAGAGAATTAAATAAGAAGTAGTGAAAACAACCAAAAATTTTCTATGAAATGATAAAGCACTAAATATTTAAACAAGAAACAACAAATAGTAAACGAGATCCTTTCACGCATTTGAGTTTGAAAAAAAAATAATGCCAATAAGAAAAGTAAGTAAAGTAAAAGTTGTTGAATGTAACCTTTAAAACAAAATAGTTTGCTTCTACATTTAAATCTAACACCAAGACAACTCATTAAAGTACTTTCATTTCAAAGACTACAAAAACTTATTACCATAATTAAAGGCTGAGCAAGGATTAGCATGAAAAATACAAATATAAAAAGAAAAATATTTATAAATATAGATGGTAAAAGACGGTAAGAGAAATTTGAAAAATATCTTGAAAGACAATTTCAAAACCCCTTTCTTTTTCCAAACCATTATAAAACAATTGAAATTATACGTTTTTCAAAAGAGAATGTTAAAATATTAACAATAACAAAATTTGAAAGTCATAAAATAACTCTAATATAGGTATGAAATTTATTAAGTTCAAAGATCTAAAATATAATTTGGGATATAAATTCAAACTAGAAAGTTTTGTAAATAATAAAATAGATACGTAGTACTCACATAAAAAACAACACTTAATTGAAAAAGAACAGAAAGTATATACTGTCCCACATAATAACATATACTATCAAGCAACTAGCAAATAAAATAAATGCAATGCAACACACAAGACTATATTAAAATAAAATTAAAGCTTATTTCTAAATTGCAAAACACAAAATAAATTAAACACAACGAAACCGAGAAGACTATAAATTACTTCGCTTTCGCTGCGCACTCTGATAAAAGAGAAAATAAATTACATGCAAGAGACCCTGCAAATAAGATTAGCAAACTTGGTAGACTAATTCCGCCAACAATACAAGTAACTATACATATAACATATGCTCCATAAGCATGAAAGCACACCACATTCCCATAAGGCTTCCCTTTACTTACTCTACCCATAACACTCTCATTATAGTGAAACAACTAAACTTAAATCTAAACAAATTTTATCTCCTATGGCTAACTAATAATTCTAAAGAATCATTAGCAACTCTTTTTCAGAGTTTAGGAGCGTTTTGCTCTGACACCAACTGTAACACCCCAGATTTTCAAAGCGAAAAAGAAAGAAATAATAATAGTATTATAGGACGATGGCGGAAACATCATCTTCTGGGAATGCCACTTCTAATACAAAGGTATTTAAATAACTATGTTAAGAGACCAACTTAAATAAATAATATCAATAAATAACTAATTCATAGTATTCCAAATGAGAAAAGTCTAACTAGCAGTCTAAGCCTAAAACAACTATCATTTCATTCTCGCATCTCAACCCGAGCCCAAAACCAAAGAAGATTCCCATCAACAAAACCTACAGAATATACAGCAAACATCCATAATCAGTGGGGAGTAACTAGCAGTTCTCCCAGAACAAAAGAAACCAAAGTCTATTCCAGACATAGATTAGTAAGAAAGGAAAGAATAAAGTCAAGTCAACTACAATATGCATCCACTTCCATATAACTCACAAATAACGCAAATGAATAATAAATAGCAAGTGAATTGGATAAAAATAAATAAATCATTTCAAGAGTACTTTTATAAAAATAAAAGTATAGGTAAGACAAGTGATTGAGTCAGAAACCGAACGCTAGTGAATCGCAATTAACTTCCTAAAGTTTGTCAGATCGCAATCTCCAGGTCAGTCAATGGGCTTACTTTCCCCACTGCCTGTGTCTAAGAATGGCCAAACTCCCGATGCAGGGTAGAACACTGATGTTATGGTTTTATATAGTGTTTTCCCCCTATATTTGAGCTAAAATGTGTATCAATGGTGCTCTTAGGAGCCATTTTATGCTAACTTTCTCCATCGAGTTGTGGTTTTCTGTTCTGTGTCTGATTGTAGGTTTTAGGGAGTTATCTCCCTATTTTCTACTATTATCTGACCATTACATTGGACTGGAGAGGTTCGAAGACATATATGATGAGTTCCGGGGTCCCGAGAATACTTTCCGAGGCCTTGAACAAAAGAAGAAGTGAAGCCTTGGCGTCTGAAGCCAAGGAAGGAAGAATCTGACCTGAGCCCGATGATATCGGGCGCCTCACGTCCGATCGGGCGTTCATCGCCATCAGAAACAAGAATCGTTGCGGGCCCGATCGGGCGGTCCGGCCCGATCTCATCGGGCGTGTCGGCCCGATTGAATCGGGTGAGGTCTAGTTTTGAAGCCCAGCTGCTGTTTTGAGCCCGATCTCATCGGGCTGACTTGGCCCGATCGGACGACTGTTCCGCGCGCTCATTTAATGAATGTCGGGCTACTTAGTATAAATAGGAAAATCAGACATCTTTTATTCATCTGGGTTTTTAGTCTTTATTTCTCATAGTTTCGCTCAAGAACCCTAGTTTTACTACTTTTCATTGTGGATTCAAGATCAAACCTTTGGATTTCTTGCAATTTCAATATAGTTCTTTAATTTGGTAATCTTCTTCCTTGTTTTCTCCATTAATTGTTTGCTTTCTCTATTATTGACTAGAGTAATTTCTTAGTTATTTGCAATAGTTCAAAGTATGAATTTTTACATGGAATTTGTTATTGTTTTCTCAAGCATGAGTGAGTAGTTTTATTTCTAGGATTGTGGGGATCTATGTATGCAATGAGGGATTGATAGATTAGTATAATTACCCTTTATTTCAATTGTTTCCAGTGATTGAATCGTTCATGCTAGATTTATGAATTAAGGCCTGATTTGTATTTCTATTATCGCAATATTGAATCTGCTTCGAGAGGAGAGATTTCGTATAGGCTTTCAATCATTAGGCATAGTGATCCTTGACCATGCGAGAGCGGCTAGGTGATCTTTTAGGGAGGTCATGTTCGAGAGAAATTACATGTGCCCTAGATAAATTGACTTATTGGGTGATTATTATTCGTCTCTGATTTCCCGAATTGTATGCATAGTGATCCATAGTCCTAGTTCTTCATTAATTGATTCTTACCTTCGTATTTAGTTCTGTTATTTGCTTAGTTTAGTCACACACCCATTTTCATCTGATTTAGTTAGTATAATATTAGAATTCAGATACAATAGCATAACTTTCTCCCTGTGGATTCGATCCTGACTCTCCTGACTACTTGTTACTCCCTCCGTCCCAGAAAGATCTGAACACTTGTTGGGACACGTAGTTTAAGGTGATAAGTTGTGGTGTGGTTATCAAATGTTATTTTATTTAAAAAGTAGATGTGATAGGAGTTGGTGGGGTATTTTTTATTAGAGGAGAGAGAAAGTTGAGTAACTTTTTATTGATAAAAGGTAGAGTGTGGGCCAAAGATGTGTAAAAGAAATAATATATTAATGGTGGGACCATGCCAAGAATGGAAGTGTTCAAACTAATTTGGGACAATCATAAAAGGAAAGTGTTCAGACTATTCTGGGATGGAGGTAGTAGTGGACCGAGGTTATTTTTGATAAGGCGATACGACTTTAGCCTGTCAAATTTTGGCGCCGTTGCCGGGGAGACAGTTTATTTTTTATTTTGTCTGAATTATAGTATTACACTAACCTCTACTCCGAAGAACACCCGTTCTTTGGAGCATCTCACGTTTGTTTTAGTGTTTTTGATGTATGAGTAGGAACTTGAAATCCCCATATCTCATCCCATTTGACCCGAATATTGAAAAGATTGCTCGTAGACTCAAAAAGACAACTAAGCAAACCAAGCTGTCTGCAGGGACACCTTCCCAAAAGGCACCTTCTCCACCATCTTCACCACAACAAGGATTCCCTGCCTCACCTATTACAGCTAGAATGGGTGACAAAGCTAAATCGACCTTCAGCGACTATGCACAACCATCTCCTGATAATGTGCCCACTGGGGTACGGTTGCCTACTATTGCTGCTGCAAACTTTGAAATCAAGTCTCATGTTCTGAATATGGTTCAGAATAATCAGTTTGCTGGGTTACCATCTCAAGACCCAAATCAGCACCTGCAGCGGCTTTTACAATGTTGTGCTACTCAGAAGCAAGCTGGTGTTACCGCTGATGAGATGAAACTCATCTTATTTGGTTTTTCTCTGCGCGACAAAGCTCTATTTTGGTATAATAAGCTGCCTTCCACCATCACCACCTGGGCAGAACACTCAAAGATCTTTCTCATCAAGTGATACCCTTACCAAAAGACTGCAGATATGCGTCATGAGATAGTGACTTTCACCCAAGATCCTGGAGAGTCACTATATGAAGCTTGGGAAAGATTCAAAGATCTGCAGCGTCTTTGTCCTCACCATGGTTTTGACAAGTGGTATCTGTGTCATATTTTCTACACTAGAGTTGATGCAGATACGAGACAGGTAATTGATGGAGCTGCTGGTGGGTTCTTCATGGATAAAGCCATAGACGAAGGGTATGAACTTCTGGAGAGACTCGCTTCTAACCAAGCGTCTACTATTCGTTCTTCTATGACAAAGGGAGGCAAACATGATGTTGAAGCCATTTCTTTACTGACCGGGCAACGAGCTGCTCTTCACCAGAAGATTGATTCCTTAAAGCTAGGTAACAATTCCTCCCCTCACATGAGTGTCAATGCTATGGCTAGTGTTTCTGGTTACAATGCTTTCATATGTGACGCTTGTGGGATAGCTGGACATAATTCTCAAGAGTGCCCCGCTCTCTCACATTCTAGTGAGCCAGTGCACGCATTACAGTCACCACACAAGCCTCAGTTCGATCCCTACTCCAATACCTATAATCCCGGGATGAGAGATCATCCAGATCTCCCGTATAGGAGTAATAATGTGATGAATCCGCAACAACAACATTATCCACAACATCATCAACAACAACAATATCAACCACAAGCTCCCCCTGGATATCAGAGACCTCCGTTTCAACAGCATCACAACACACCTCCTTCAGACCCAGCTATAGCTGAACTCAAAAGTCTCATGTTGCAGATGCATAAAGGTATTATTTCCTTTCAAGCAGATACCAGGTCTCAATTTGAGAGCCTGCATGCTCAAAATAAGCTACAAGGCACACATAATAAGTTGTTGGAGTCACAAATAGCTCAGCTGGCTAGCTCCTCTGCTAGTAGGCCGTCTGGGTCATTGCCTTCGCAACCAATGCAACTAAGGAACACTGCCAATGCTATTACCCTTCGAAGCGGAGTGCAGTACGATGCTCCGGCAATGCTAGAGGTGGAATCATCAATTGCTAAGAAACCACAAGAAGTGCCTGAGGATGCTGAACCACAGGCAGAGCAAGGAGCTGCAGACAAGACAATGGAGGTGACTAAGGAGAAAACTGTGCCTCCGGTGATCAAGCTACCATTCCCCGAGCGGATGCTCAAGAAGAAGGTCAACCACCAGTATGGTAAGTTTTTGGAGGTGGTAAAGAATCTGCAGGTAACAGTTCCTTTTACTGAATTATTAAATCAAGTGCCTGCTTATTCTAAATTTTTAAAAGAACTGTTGATGAGGAAACGGACTCTCAATGAGGTGGAAACTGTAGCTTTTACTGCTGAATGCAGCGCTCTTTTACAAAACCAGTCTCCACCCAAATTGAAAGATCCAGGGAGTTTTTCCATCCCCTGTCACATTGGCACCATATTTATTGACAAAGCTTTATGTGATTTGGGTGCCAGTGTAAGTGTCATGCCTCTTTCTATCTGTAAGCAACTGAACATGGGTGAATTAAAATGTACTACCATTACTCTGCAAATGGCTGACCGTTCTGTGAAATACCCCCTAGGTATATTAGAGGACGTTCCTGTTAGAGTAGGTAAATTCTTTATACCTGTGGACTTTGTTATATTAGACATGGCCGAAGACACTCAAACACCCATTATCTTTGGGAGACCTTTCCTCCATACTGCTGGGGCAGTTATAGATGTTAAAAGTGGGAAACTAACACTGACTGTGGGGGATGATAAGGTTATGTTTAGCCTAAACAATGCCCCTATGAGCCCAATGCTAGAGGAATCATGTTATAGTGTTGATGTTATAGATGAACCGATCCATGACTGCATGCCTAATTCCCCCTCCCATGCTACTTCAAATGATGTGCTTGTCTTAGAGTCTATTACAGGTGATGCACACATTCTAACGGTCTTACAGACTCACAAAAAGACCATTGGCTATAGCACTGATGACTTGACAGGAATAAGCACTGACTTTAATGAGCATCGCATTCATCTACATGAGGGCCACCACACTAGCATTACAGTCCAACGTGGGTTGCAAGAGGTGGTACAACATGTGGCTACTAAACTGCTCGATCCAGGCTGATGGGCGGCTGATGTCCATGTCCCTTTCCTTTCCCTTGTTGCAATGAGGCCATTGCCAAGTTCAGCTTGGAGGAGGATTTCTGTAAGTATTAGTATTGTTTTTCTTTTTGTTTTTATTGTTTTTCTTTTTGTTTTTACTGCTTTTTAGGTGAGTTAAGTTAGTTTAATTGCTTTGAAAAAAAAATGAAATATTGCTGAAAAAACACAAAAATACGAGTTGAATATGAACAGATTGACTGCTTCCCTGTGCCCCAAACTTTGCTCTGAAAAAAAACGATTTAACTCATTATACTGGATAGTTGGGCATTTGTGATTGGGATGTTGTGATGTGATCTATGATTGCCTTGATCTTGAGTAGATTTTGTTGATAAAGCGCCTATTTTAACTACATGCTTGAATTGGTTAGATTGTGAGGATTCATTCTAGCCCTCGGATTTATCTCTATATCCGGTCTATTCTTGTGTGTTAGTTCCTGGTAGCATTCTTTTCTTGGTTTTGGCATTGTACTCGTTGAGTTCTGGTGACTTTAGACATATGATGTGATAGAGGCGTTCATTTGTTTAATCTTTAAGCCTCAGAGTTGTTTAATGAATCATTTTCCCCCCTAGCCCCGCTGAGCCTAATGACTTCTTTTTGGATCTATATTAAGCCACATTACACACCTTGAGCCTTTACAATGACTATTGTCCCAAGCCTAGCTTGGGGGAGAATGTGTTAAGTTAATATCATTTTTTGTGGTTGATTCCGTAGGGTGGTTGGAAAATAATGATATGTTTGTACAAAGAAAAGAAAGAAAAAGAAAAAAAAAAGTGAAAAAATGATAGTGAAAAATCTGAAAAATTTCTATGATCTTCACTCATTAACTTTCAAAAGTATTGGAAATTATGTTGAAAGATGCAATTATTGGTTGGTTCGTGAATTTCAAGAGTTGGTTATTATCTTGGTTATGTTGTTGATGCCATGGGAGCTGTTTCGACCACTCCTAGTCCTACTAGTGTTTTTTGCTCCCCTTTCTTGGCTTTTCCACCACATTCCCTAAATAATTTCCGTACCTTTACCCGAGCCCCATTACAACCCTAAGAAAGACCTTTTGAGCACATGTTTGATTGTTTATTGGAATAATACTGAGTCAATATGCCAAAGTTGAAGATTAAGTTTGTTATTTGAGTCGACCTGATTAGGATGAGCGATATTATACCTTTCTAAACACATGAGAGTGTGAGTGGGAAGGGCTATTATGGTTGGGTTGGTGAGCGATCGGGCACATATTTTGCCTGCCACAAAATTGAGAGGAGTGACACCTTGGTGAACACCTTTTCAAGATTCGCATGATATGTAGGGCAGCTACATTTGATGGTTTACTTAAGTGATTGGTAGTCAGATGATCTGAGCAACTGAACTTGAATTTTGCTTGCTTGAACGATTTTTAGTTGGAAATAATTGAGTTTAAACTTTCCTATCTGAGGGGTGAAGCAATCCTATTCTTATTCATGTTGTGCTTTGCTTGAGGAAAAGCAAAGGTTTAGCTTGGGGGAGTTTGATATTATGGTTTTATATAGTGTTTTTCCCCTTATATTTGAGCTAAAATGTGTATCAATGGTGCTCTTAGGAGCCATTTTATGCTAACTTTCTCCATCGAGTTGTGGTTTTCTGTTTAGTGTCTGATCGCAGGTTTTAGGGAGTTATCTCCCTATTTTCTACTATTATCAGACCATTACACTGGACTGGAGAGGTTCGAAGACATATATGATGAGTTCCGGGGTCCCGAGAATACTTTACGAGGCCTTGGACAAAAGAAGAAGTGAAGCCTTGGCGTCTGAAGCCAAGGAAGGAAGAATCGGACCTGAGCCCGATGATATCGGGCGCCTCACGCCCGATCGGGTGTTCATCACCATCAGAAACAAGAATCGTTGCGGGCCCGATCGGGCGATGTCGCCCGGTCGTTATTTCGGTGAGGAGCCCGATCGGGCGGTCCGGCCCGATCTAATCAGGCATGCTTGGTGATGTTTTGCGCTGGATTGTGAGGCTTGGTGTTCGGCCCGATTGAATCGGGCGAGGTCTAGTTTTGAAGCCCAGCTGCTGTTTTGAGCCCGATCTCATCGGGCTGACTTGGCCCGATCGGACGACTGTTCCGCGCGCTCATTTAATGAATGTCGTGCTACTTAGTATAAATAGGAAAATCAGACATCTTTTATTCATCTGGGTTTTTAGTCTTTATTTCTCATAGTTTCTCTCAAGAACCCTAGTTTTACTACTTTTCATTGTGGATTCAAGATCAAACCTTTGGATTTCTTGCAATTTCAATATAGTTCTTTAATTTGGTAATCTTCTTCCTTGTTTTCTCCATTAATTGTTTGCTTTCTCTATTATTGATTAGAGTAATTTCTTAGTTATTTGCAATAGTTCAAAGTATGAATTTTTACATGGAATTTGTTATTGTTTTCTCAAGCGTGAGTGAGTAGTTTTATTTCTAGGATTGTGGGGATCTATGTATGCAATGAGGGATTGATAGATTAGTATAATTACCCTTTATTTCAATTGTTTCCTGTGATTGAATCGTTCATGCTAGATTTATGAATTAGGCCTGATTTGTATTTCTATTATCGCAATATTGAATCTTCTTCGAGAGGAGAGATTTCGTATAGGCTTTCAATCATTAGGCATAGTGATCCTTGACCATGCGAGAGCGGCTAGGTGATCTTTGAGGGAGGTAATGTTCGAGAGAAATTACATGTGCCCTAGATTAATTGACTTATTAGGTGATAATTATTCGTCTATGATTTCCCGAATTGTATGCATAGTGATCCACAGTCCTAGTTCTTCATTAATTGATTCTTACCTTCGTATTTAGTTCTGTTATTTGCTTAGTTTAGTCACACACCCATTTTCATCTGACTTAGTTAGTATAATATTAGAATTCAGATACAATAGCATAACTTTCTCTCTGTGGATTCGATCCTGACTTCCCTAACTACTTGTTAGTGGACCTTAGGTTATTTTTGATAAGGTGATACGACTTTAGCCTGTCAAATTTTGGCGCCGTTGCCGGGGAGACGGTTTATTTTTATTTTGTCTGAATTATAGTATTACACTAACCTCTACTCCGAAGAACACCCGTTCTTTGGAGCATCTCACGTTTGTTTTAGTGTTTTTGATGTATGAGTAGGAACTTGAAATCCCCAGATCTCATTCCATTTGACCCGGAGATTGAAAAGATTGCTCGTAGACTCAAAAAGACAACTAAGCAAACCAAGCTGTCTGCAGGGACTCCTTCTCAAAAGGCACATTCTCCACCATCTTCACCACAACAAGGATTGCCTGCCTCACCTATTACTGCTAGAATGGGTGACGAAGCTAAATCGACCTTAAGAGACTATGCACAACCATCTCCTGATAATGTGCCCACTGGGGTACGGTTGCCTACTATTGCTGCTGCAAACTTTGAAATCAAGTCTCATGTTCTGAATATGGTTCAGAATAATCAGTTTGCTGGGTTACCATCTGAAGACCCAAATCAGCACATGCAGCGGTTTTTACAATGTTGTGCTACTCAGAAGCAAGCTGGTGTTACCGCTGATGAGATGAAACTCATCTTATTTGGTTTTTCTCTGCGCGACAAAGCTCTATTTTGGTATAATAAGCTGCCTTCCACCATCACCACCTCGGCAGAACTCTCAAAGATCCTACTCATCAAGTGATACCCTTTCCAAAAGACTGCAGATATACGTCATGAGATAGTGACTTTCACCCAAGATCCTGGAGAGTCACTATATGAAGCTTGGGAAAGATTCAAAGATCTACAGCGTCTTTGTCCTCACCATGGTTTTGACAAGTGGTATCGGTGTCATATTTTCTACACTAGAGTTGATGCAGATACGAGACGGGTAATTGATGGAGCTGCTGGTGGGTTCTTCATGGATAAAGCCATAGACGAAGGGTATGAACTTCTGGAGAGACTCGCTTCTAACCAAGCGTCTACTATTCGTTCTTCTATGACAAAGGGAGGCAAACATGATGTTGAAGCCATTTCTTTACTGACCGGGAAACGAGCTGCTCTTCACCAGAAGATTGATTCCTTAAAGCTAGGTAACAATTCCTCCCCTCACATGAGTGTCAATGCTATGGCTAGTGTTTCTGGTTACAATGCTTTCATATGTGACGCTTGTGGGATAGCTGGACATAATTCTCAAGAGTGCCCCGCTCTCTCACATTCTAGTGAGCCAGTGCACGCATTACAGTCACCACACAAGCCTCAGTTCGATCCCTACTCCAATACCTATTATCCCGGGATGAGAGATCATCCAAATCTCTCGTATAGGAGTAATAATGTGATGAATCCGCAACAACAACATTATCCACAGCATCATCAACAACAACAATATCAACCACAAGCTCGCCCTGGATATCAGAGACCTCCGTTTCAACGGCGTCACAACACACCTCCTTCAGACCCAACTATAGCTGAACTCAAAAGTCTTATGTTGCAGATGCAGAAAGGTATTATTTCCTTTCAAGCAGATACCAGGTCTTAATTTGAGAGCCTGCATGCTCAGAATAAGCTACAAGGGACACATAATAAGTTGTTGGAGTCACAAATAGCTCAGCTGGCTAGCTCCTCTGCTAGTAGGCCGTCTGGGTCATTGCCTTCGCAACCAATGCAACCAAGGGACACTGCCAATGCTATTACCCTTCGAAGCGGAGTGCAGTACGATGCTCCGGCAATGCTAGAGGTGGAATCATCAATTGCTAAGAAACCACAAGAAGTGCCTGAGGATGCTGAACCACAGGCAGAGCAAGGAGCTGCAGACAAGACTATGGAGGTGACTAAGGAGAAAATTGTGCCTCCGGTGATCAAGCTACCATTCCCCGAGCGGATGCTCAAGAAGAAGCTCAACCATCAGTATGGTAAGTTTTTAGAGGTGGTAAAGAATCTGCAGGTAACAGTTCCTTTTACAGAATTATTAAATCAAGTGCCTGCTTATTCTAAATTTTTAAAAGAACTGTTGATGAGGAAGCGGACTCTCAATGAGGTGGAAACTGTAGCTTTTACTGCTGAATGCAGCGCTCTTTTACAAAACCAGTCTCCACCCAAATTGAAAGATCCAGGGAGTTTTTCCATCCCCTGTCACATTGGCACCATATTTATTGACAAAGCTTTATGTGATTTGGGTGCCAGTGTAAGTGTCATGCCTCTTTCTATCTGTAAGCAACTAAACATGGGTGAATTAAAATATACTACCATTACTCTGCAAATGGCTGACCATTATGTGAAATACCCCCTAGGTATATTAGAGGACGTTCCTGTTAGAGTAGGTAAATTCTTTATACCTGCGGACTTTGTTATATTAGATATGGCCGAAGACACTCAAACACCCATTATCTTTGGGAGACCTTTCCTCCATACTGCTGGGGCAGTTATAGATGTTAAAAGTGCGAAACTAACACTGACTATGGGGGATGATAAGGTTATGTTTAGCCTAAACAATGCCCCTAAAAGCCCAATGCTAGAGGAATCATGTTATAGTGTTGATGTTATAGATGAACCGATCCATGACTGCATGCCTCATTCCCCCTCCCATGCTACTTCAAATGATGTGCTTGTCTTAGAGTCTATTACAGGTGATGCACACATTCTAAAGGTCTTACAGACTCACAAAAAGACCATTGGCTATAGCACTGATGACTTGATAGGAATAAGCCTTGACTTTAATGAGCATCGCATTCATCTACATGAGGGCCACCACACTAGCATTACAGTCCAACGCGGGTTGCAAGAGGTGGTACAACATGTGGCTACTAAACTGCTCGATCCAGGCTGATGGGCGGCTGATGTCCATGTCCCTTTCCTTTCGCTTGTTGCAATGAGGCCATTGCCAAGTTCAGCTTGGACGAGGATTTCTGAAGTATTAGTATTGTTTTTCTTTTTGTTTTTATTGTTTTTCTTTTTGTTTTTACCGCTTTTTAGGTGAGTTAAGTTAGTTTAATTGCTTTGAAAAAAAAATAAAATATTGCTGAAAAAACACAAAAATACGAGTTGAATATGAATAGATTGACTGCTTCCCTATGCCCCAAACTTTGCTCTGAAAAAAATGATTTAACTCATTATACTGGATAGTTGGGCATTTGTGATTGGGATGTTGTGATGTGATCTATGATTGCCTTGATCTTGAGTAGATTTTGTTGATAAAGCGCCTATTTTAACTGCATGCTTGAATTGGTTAGATTGTGAGGATTCATTCTAGCCCTCGAATTTATCTCTATATCCGGTCTATTCTTGTGTGTTAGTTCCTCGTAGCATTCTTATCTTGGTTTTGGTATTGTACTCGTTGAGTTCTGGTGACTTTAGACATATGCTGTGATAGAGGCGTTCATTTGTTTAATCTTTAAGCCTCAGAGTTGTTTAATGAATCATTTTCCCCCCTAGCCCCGCGGAGCCTAATGACTTCTTTTTGGAGCTATATTAAGCCACATTACACACCTTGAGCCTTTACAATGACTATTGTCCTAAGCCTAGCTTGGGGGAGCATGTGTTAAGTTAATATCATTTTTTGTGGTTGATTCCGTAGGGTGGTTGGAAAATAATGATATGTTTGTACAAAGAAAAGAAAGAAAAAGAAAAAAAAAGTGAAAAAATGATAGTGAAAAATCTGAAAAATTTCTATGATCTTCACTCATTAACTTTCAAAAGTATTGGAAATTATGTTGAAAGATGCAATTATTGGTTGGTTCGTGAAATTTCAAGAGTTGGTTATTATCTTGGTTATGTTGTTGATGCCATGGGAGTTGTTTCGACCACACCTAGTCCTACTAGTGTTTTTTGCTCCCCTTTCTTGGCTTTTCCACCGCATTCCCTAAATAATTTCCGTACCTTTACCCGAGCCCCATTACAACCCTAAGAAAGACCTTTTGAGCACATGTTTGATTGTTTATTGGAATAATACTGAGTCAATATGCCAAAGTTGAAGATTAAGTTTGTTATTTGAGTCGACCTGATTAGGATGAGCGATATTATAGCTTTCTAAACACATGAGAGTGTGAGTGGGAAGGGCTATTATGGTTGGGTTGGTGAGCGATCGGGAACATATTTTGCCTGCCACAAAATTGAGAGGAGTGACACCTTAGTGAGCACCTTTTCAAGATTCGCATGATATGTAGGGCAGCTACATTTGATGGTTAACTTAAGTGATTGGTAGTCAGGTGATCTGAGCAACTGAACTTGAATTTTGCTTGCTTAAACGATTTTTAGTTGGAAATAATTGAGTTTAAACTTTCCTATCTGAGGGGTGAAGCAATCCTATTCTTATTCATGTTGTGCTTTGCTTGAGGAAAAGCAAAGGTTTAGCTTGGGGGAGTTTGATATTATGGTTTTATATAGTGTTTTTCCCCCTATTTGAGCTAAAATGTGTATCAATGGTGCTCTTAGGAGCCATTTTATGCTAACTTTCTCCATCGAGTTGTGGTTTTCTGTTCTGTGTCTGATTGCAGGTTTTAGGGAGTTATCTCCCTATTTTCTACTATTATCAGACCATTACACTGGACTGGAGAGGTTCGAAGACATATATGATGAGTTCCGGGGTCCCGAGAATACTTTCTGAGGCCTTGGACAAAAGAAGAAGTGAAGCCTTGGCGTCTGAAGCCAAGGAAGGAAGAATCGGACCTGAGCCCGATGATATCGGGCGCCTCACCCCCGATCGGGCGTTCATCGCCATCAGAAACAAGAATCGTTGCGGGCCCGATCGGGTGATGTCGCCCGGTCGTTATTTCGGTGAGGAGCCCGATCGGGCGGTCCGGCCCAATCTAATCGGGCATGCCTGGCGATGTTTTGCGCTGGATTGTGAGGCTTGGTGTTCGGCCCGATCTCATCGGGCGTGTCGGCCCGATTGAATCGGGCGATGTCTAGTTTTGAAGCCCAGCTGCTGTTTTGAGCCCGATCTCATCGGGCTGACTTGGCCCGATCGGACGACTGTTCCGCGCGCTCATTTAATGAATGTCGGGCTACTTAGTATAAATAGGAAAATCAGACATCTTTTATTCATCTGGGTTTTTAGTCTTTATTTCTCATAGTTTCTCTCAAGAACCCTAGTTTTACTACTTTTCATTGTGGATTCAAGATCAAGCCTTTGGATTTCTTGCAATTTCAATATAGTTCTTTAATTTGGTAATCTTCTTCCTTGTTTTCTCCATTAATTGTTTGCTTTCTCTATTATTGATTAGAGTAATTTCTTAGTTATTTGCAATAGTTCAAAGTATGAATTTTTACATGGAATTTGTTATTGTTTTCTCAAGCGTGAATGAGTAGTTTTATTTCTAGGATTGTGGGGATCTATGTATGCAATGAGGGATTGATAGATTAGTATAATTACACTTTATTTGAATTGTTTCCTGTGATTGAATCGTTCATGCCAGATTTGTGAATTAGGCCTGATTTGTATTTCTATTATCGCAATATTGAATCTTCTTCGAGAGGAGAGATTTCGTATAGGCTTTCAATCATTAGGCATAGTGATCCTTGACCATGCGAGAGCGGCTAGGTGATCTTTGAGGGAGGTAATGTTCGAGAGAAATTACATGTGCCCTAGATAAATTGACTTATTGGGTGATTATTATTCGTCTCTGATTTCCCGAATTGTATAAATAGTGATCCATAGTCCTAATTCTTCATTAATTGATTCTTACCTTCGTATTTAGTTCTGTTATTTGCTTAGTTTAGTCACACACCCATTTTCATCTGATTTAGTTAGTATAATATTAGAATTCAGATACAATAGCATAACTTTCTCCCTGTAGATTCGATCCTGACTTCCCTGACTACCTGTTAGTGGACCTTAGGTTATTTTTGATAAGGTGGTACGACTTTAGCCTGTCAAACACGCAGAACTCCCTGACCTCTCGGATGACAACAATTAACCCAGGTGTACCCCTAGTTCGCAAACCAGGTGGTTGGCATGTTTTTCACCGGGGACTACATCTATCCCACCGGATGTTCTTATCTCAAAAATAAAATCATAATTCATAAATATCGTCAAAGCATCATTCAGCTCAAAAATATTCGTCAAAAGGGATGCCACCCGGCCTTATACCTATAATTCATCAAAAGTAATTCTTCAAAAATCCTCAAAGTAGTAACTTACAAACTTACAACTAATATCTCCAACCACAATACTTTGAACATCACTAAGCATCAACAATGATAATGAAATAGTTTTTACAACACTAACAGTATCCATCAGAAATGCATCACCAATTAACTCCAAGGCTTATTAAATAAATTAATAGTACACAATTAATCATTTTTACATAAATCAAACATAAACATAATGATACCAATAATACTTACAGAAACCTACTAAACACCGGCATCCAAGAATATAAAAGATCACAAATTATTTCTGATTAACAAGCTCTCAAATAATTAAAAAGAATATCCTCAAATTCACAACAAAAACACGATAATAATTATTAAACTAATAAGTACGATTAGTAAAATAACACAAAAATTATATTACGACCATTATGGCCCCACTGACTTGGTACAAATTTTATTTATAATTTTCGGACTCTATAAGTATTTTTAAACATTAATTTACAGAATACTCAATAAAGACAATATAATAATTAAAAATATAAATAAACTCCCAAAAATTACCAAAAATTCACATAACATGCATAAACTCACAATAATACATAATATGCAAAGAAATGAATTTTTCTGCCTCTAGAAACAATTTTCACGATTTATATACTGACATACACGAAAATGTAAAAACAGATAAACCAATTAAATAAACTTGTAAAAAGTAGACAAAATTATTCCAAGGCATGAAATACATATAAAACATATAACATGCTTCACTAAAAATAATTTCAGCAAATATAACATTCGTTCACTATTTATTTTGCAAATAAGCCATAAACGCATAAATTACCAAATAAATCAAATAAATAGTAAAAATCAAACGAAAATTATTTTGCTGCACATAATATTCACACAGCATACATCAAGAACATTCACGTATAATTTCATCAATAATTTCATACAAAAAGTATTTTAAACAATTTCCTTGCGTAATAATCTAATACCGAAAAATACTCTAATCTCTATCGTTCTAAGATAACTACTAGTTACCTGGAACGTCGGGAGGAGAGCTGAGTCTAAAGAGATAGTTAAGAGTTATGCATACAATCCAATTCCTCTTCTAACCCCAAAGCACAACGAACGATAATTGTAGCAACAAGTCACTAGGCGTTTTCTTCTTGAACGTTGAAAACTCTTATTTCGTACTGCTCTGTTCCAACCATGATTTCCGATGATTGAAAGATCGGATTCACAATCGCGCCGGTAAAAGTGACGATCAAGACGGTATAAACGTGCTGTTCAAATTTGAGAATGATCCAACGGTTAGATCTCCGGATATGGTTAATTTCGTGAAGGTGTGACAGGGAACAAAAACCGGATGACTCGACTGATTGAAACGAAAACTACAGTCGCGTATTTCCCTTTATTCAAAAACAAATTGTACTACGAGCAAGATCTTTCCGAGTTGATGGATTTTGACTACTCACACGTTCAATTCGGATAAGAAACGAAGGCGATATGATGCAAACAAAATAGGTGTGCAAAAATGGACGAAAATCCGAGAAGAGAGAAGAACTCTTTCTCTTCCTCTCTAAGGGTTGGGCGAAAAATGGGGGTTAGAATGCAGCAAAAACCTGATTAATAACCTCATTAAGCAATGGTTTAAAGAGTGATTATAAAGGTGGGTTAATGGGGAATTAAATAGGGGGTTACAAGAGATCCAAAGGTTAACTTAATGAGCACCAAAACTCTTCATCCTCCACACCATAATTGCTGATTTTCGGCCAGTATGACACGCCACATGCGATGCAATATTTCATCATCCCAAGTCGGTCCATCAACGTTACAAAAACGTTACGCGACAACACCGCATCCTAAATGCCTAAATAAATAACAAAACTAATATAATCTTTAAAACAATTAACTAACAACTTAAAATAAATATATATAAATATATCACAACATTTAAAAAAAATATATACACATTTTCACCACACGTTCCAAAATAATCTAAATAATAAATTATTTATTTTTACGAAAAATATCATTTTAATGTAAACAAACACCAAAAATAAAGGGTGAAAATTACAGGGTGTTGCAGCTACCCCCATGAACAAAAATTACCACGGCGCCACCTTAGCCACATAAACCATCACATAATCCTCCACCACCCACCCAAAAATCCACCAACACTTCTTCAAAACCCATAACCTTAAAAACTCAAGAAAAAAAAAACAAGAGCAAAAATGGATTAATATCTTTCCATATGGCTTTAAATGGTCAAATTTCACCATTAATGGTGGTGGAAAAGGAAATGAAAGAAGGGAGAGGTGGTAATGGCAGTGTCGCGGCGGTGAGGAGAAGGTGCAGCGGCCGACAATGGGGGGACGACCGGTGGTGGGGGTAACAACCGACAGTGGGGGGGGGGTGGTAGTCAGCTGTACATGAGAGAGAGGGGGTAGAATATGGTGGAGAAGAGGAAGAGGATCTTTCTAGCCAAACAACATTTTTAATCTAAGGGTTTTTTTTCCTTTCTCCTTGTTTCTCTTTCTTAAACCCTTTCCCTTTCCCTTCATAAACCAAATGCCCCCTAACAATAGAGTATATACAACCTATTATAAGATAGTAAGGCCTTAAGCCCAAGCTATACAAAAGAGCTAAAATACAAGTCCAAGTTATAATACATGATATATTTCAATACCTCCCCTCAAGTTGGAGCGTGAAGGTTACAAACGCCCAACTTACTAAGTAAATACAAAAATTGACTCTTGCCTAGAGCCTTTGTGAAGATTTCCGTAAGTTGTCCAGTGCTAGAATCATGACTAGGAGCAATAAGACCCTTCTTAATGGCAATCTGGCATGGAGATAGTAACAGTCGACCTCAATATGCTACATGCACTCATGAAACACGAGATTCTGAGCTATGCGTAACACAGCCTTGCTACTATAAAAGAGATGTATAACTTTAGGGTGATGAACCCCTAAGCTCTTCAGAAGTGCCTTGAGGCACTTTAACTCCCAAGTGAGCGGCACTCAGCTTCCGCAGAGGAGTGGGAAATAGTATGATGTTTCTTGGTTTTCCAGGAAATAGGATGTAACACCCCGTGATTTTCGCTACGAGTTTTTCGCGTTATTTCCTCCTAATTAGTTTATTGTGTGCTTTAAGGTGTTTAAATTTATTTTATTTTTAATATTAGTTTATGTTATTATAAATTAAGTTAAGTTATTAATATGTTTAGTTATTATCTAGTTTATTAACTTTTCTTTGTTTAGGCGCGCAGTTTAGGCACCGTTATTTTTAATCGTTTGGGCCGACTTTGGGTGAACGATTTGTTTTATGGGGTGTGTGATAGGCGTGTGTATGGGGTGGTAACCGACACAGGAGAAGAGGAGAATGAAGAGTTGTGAGAGTTGTTTTGGTGGTGACTCTTGGCTTTGTAACCTTCGCAATTATTGCACCTTTAATCCTAAATACTTCTCCCATCATTTGAGCTTCATAACCTCCCTAAAAATTCTAATTTCTTAACCAAAAAATTCAGCACACATTTTCTCTCTCCCTCTCTCTCTTTCTCACGCCATTTTCGAGTATTTGTAAAGGAGAATTTGAGTTCTTCTTTCCTTCAATCATTCTCAAGCTTTTGTTACAATTTTTCATCATCAATCTTGGAGTCTAATTCTTATTCGTTGGAATTATAGGAAATGAATTGGAGACTCTAATCTCGCGCAAAAAGAAGAATACGGCTAGTATAATGCCTTTTCTGCACACCTCCCGACGTTCCATGTAACTAGTAATTGTCCTAGAACGTTAGAAATCGCGTTAGCGTTAGAATATGATTAATTTTAGGATATGTTGTGAATTATTTATAGTTGATGAATTTTGAGAAAAATATGATATATTATGTACTTTGTGTGTGCCGTGTGTTAATAATAATAGAAGGAAGAATTTAATTCATTTGTTTGTTGTGATTTTATCATGTGTTACAAGCATATGTGTTAGTATATTTGGTGTTGTAATTAGAGGATGCATAGAAATGTTGTTTTCAAGTACCTATTCGTTTGTTTCGTTTTACGGAGAATACTTGAAAATTTTGCTACTTGATTCATGATTTATATTGTTGAAAATTATTGTTAGTAAGTTGATGATGAGTGGTGATTTTGTGTTGTGATACTGCTGGAAATTTGGGGTTGTAAAGTTTGGATTTTATTTGTTGATGAATGATTGGTTTTTGTCGAATTTTCGGATTTGTTGGGGTCTCGCCCAGACGCGTCAGACGCACGGATGATGCGTTAAGACTCGGGATTGGTGCATTAGACGCACCAGCGTCGCGTCGAGCGCACGCTCTTGCGCAGAGTGCACGCTTGGTCGAGGCAGAATAGTGGGTCAGTGAGCGCTGTTAGTGTTCGGTTGTGTTTTATTTCGATTTTTGCAAACTAATCTTGAAATAAAGTATGTTGATGATTATGTTAATATTGGTGATATAATTTTTTTTTTTAATTAAATTTTCTAGTTCTTAGAATTGGATTTGGTGACTTATATGATGATAGTTGATGTTGTGATATTATAGTGTATGTTGTGATGATATTGTGACTAGATGAGTATGTTTTATGAGATTTGCTATTTTGAAGATTCTTTTATTTGATGCAATATGATGAGATGTGTGGAAGTGAATGATGTTTTGGAATTGAATTACTTAGGGTTGCGATCCTAGTTTTTATGATGATTCGGGTGTAAGGCCGTTGGGGATCCCTATTGAGTATCTTTGATGGAAGAATTTGATTTGGATTTGTTTTTTATTAAATTTTGAGATGTGAGATATTCAGAGAGATAGATGTAGTTCCCAGGAAGAACATGCCAAACACCTGGGTTGCAATCTAGGGGGTTAAACCTGGGTTAATTGCTGTTGTCTGAGAGGTTAGGAAGCATGAGCTGGGTGATATCATGCATTGGGAGTTTGGCCATTCTTAGGCACAGGCAGTAGGGAATGTAACCCATAGGCTGTCTGGAGGTTGCGATCTGACAAACCTTAGGAAGTGTGTTGTGGTCCGCTGGTGTTCTACTCTTTCTCTCATATGTTTCTTCCTTAGATTTATTTATTTGGTTATTGAATTGAGTATAGTTATGAGATCTTCTTAGTAACCTTTGTTGTTGCTGTGAATCTATGTTGTGAACCTGTGTTTCAAATGAGATGACAATACATGATTTTCCTATGATTTGGTATGATTGGCTTATATATGTGTTTTTAGGTGTCGTCCTTTGATAATTAAAGCTTAATTCTAATGCTAGCTTGAGTCTAAATGTTTTGGGAGAACTGTTAGTTACTCCCCACTGATTGTGGATTATTTTGTTCATATAATCTTGCAGTTGGAGTTGAAAGGCAAGTTGATCACTGTTTGGGCACGGGAAGTGAGGATAGGAGGACCACCTAAGTTCGTTGTGTTTGTTTTAGTAGATGAGATTTGTGAGGGAATAACTTATAGCCTTGTTGATGTTAAGTAACTTGTTGGTTAAACTTTGTTTTGGTTTGGATTGTAGGGTCTTTGAACTAGTTTTGATGTTGGTTTTTGGATGAGATTGTAGAGGTTTTACTCTATATGTTTTTGGATGGTATTTGGATTACTCTTAGGTTGTTTTTGAACAAAAATTTCATTTTAATTGTTGGATTTCAAATCTGATAATTGAAATGCTTATATTCAATTCCAAATATGTTGTTTGGGAAAATATAAGAATTTCAAATGCTCAATTTCAATCTCACACTATGTAGCAACATTTCTGAAATTAAATGTCAAAATTTAAATATTTTCAACTGATTATTCAAAATTACACAGAATTTTTAACAAATATAATGAAATAAGAATCTCATCTTACAATCTCCCATTTTTTGAAGCATGATATTCTGATTTTACATCAAACACCTTCCTCGCCATTTTCACTACAAATTAATGCATATTCATCATCTTAGTGAAATATCAGACAAAAGCATGAGTTACAGAAGTCAACAAATTATTTATAACTATATAATTAATTACCTCATTCACACACATTTTTCTTGCATAATTATTTGCTAAAAATTCATGCAAATGATAGAAAATGGAAAGAAAAAAGTTACGATACACAACAAAGCACTAGAGAAGTAGAGGTAGAGTGATTATAGCAGAGGAGAGATGATAGCAGTATGGTAGAGGAGAGAGAATCGTTATGGCAAGGGAAACATGGTGCAATAAGGTGGAAGACAGAGAGAGAGAGAGAGAGAGAGAGAGTCGAAAGAAAGAGCTTTGCTTTAGGAAGAGTTGAATTTCAAATGACTTGATAAACCATGGTAATTTAAATCCCTCATCAAGACGGGCATTCTAAATTATTCCAGAATTTGAACAAGTTCTTTGATCTCAAATTCCAACTCATCCAAACAATGGAATTGATACAGTTCCAGCATTTGAAATGAAATGCTGGCATCTAAACAGGTCATTAATGGATTTATGGATATTTACTTTTATATTGAGATACTTAAACCTTTTAGAGTGGCATTTCCGTCCGGTGATATTTCAGCTATCGTTTGTATATCTATTTTTGGTGATTATTTTATTATTATATTCTTGTATAAGGACGAAGCGTTACAGTTAGTATGAGAGCAAATGTTCCAAAAACTCTCTCTGAGTTGCTATATATTCCATGGGAAATATGTAGTCGTGTAACTAGGATTATTAGTGTCTTAGATTTCAAGAAAAGTCCTTAGTAAGAGTTACTTGGGTAGGATGAAAGCCATGGGAACCATTTTTGTTAAATAATGTGCTATGGGTTTTTTCTTGATGTGTGAATTATTAATTGAAGTCCTTTATTTTGTAGCATGCCTCCTCGTCGATTATTCGAAGCACGAAAAGAAGCAGATCGCCAAAGGCTACATGCATTTAGAGAACGTAATTATAGCTATGGCTAATCGTTCTACTGCTCCTTCTGGTGGACAGTCGGTGTTTGACAGGTTTGATCGTCATAGGCCGCCGACCTATGATGGTGTATCTGATCCCGTGGTGCTCGAGAGTTCGCTCCGTGCAATGGAGAAATTATTTGCTGCTACAGGTTGTCCTAAATCTGATATGGTACCTATAGGTACCTATTATCTGAAATTTGAAGCTGATAATTGGTGGAGTGCTTGTACGGCTACTAAGGGATTCGGTTGGACCCAATTTGCTGTGAAGTTAAAGGAGATGTTCTGTCTTGATGAGCTTCGCTGGCAAAAGTAGGAAGAGTTTCTTTCTTTGTCTCAGGGTTCATTGAGTGTGCAAGAGTACACTGATAAATTCACCAAGCTGTCCCGATTTGCTTCTGATGTTGTCCCGATCGAGGCTGAGAGAGTAAAAAGGTATATCAAGAAGATGGATCCGAGGGTCTAGACCCATGTTTTGAGCTCCGGTGTTAACTCTTTCTAAGGGATGTATGAAATTGC